>CM057450.1:997605526-998035526 GCA_016271365.2 Neoceratodus forsteri
CATCAAATGTTTTTTGGCCACCCTCTCTTGACAACCCTTATATAGGTCAAAGGGTAGCTGAGTACCACGAAGGCCATAGGCCTGCTCTGATTGTAAAGTTTTAGCCCCATAATATAGCAGGGAATTCATATCCTGCTTTATCTGACATATCTGATCTGTATATAGTCATTTTTCTGTATGCTGCAAAGAAATTAATCTAAAAAGGTGTAACCTTAATTTCAAGAATTGAAAATAATCAGTCCTCCATTTTGTCTTGCCAATTTTTTGAAAAAGTTACTGTAGGTGAAGTTTCATATCCTCCCACCACTCCAGGAGGGAATCATACAAAAACCCAATCATGGCCCTGGCTTTCAATATTTCCACAGCCTGTATCCCGGACCTACCTTAGTCATCTGAAACCCTACCACGGTCACTTGCACATCAAAATGGTCTGATGTGGCAGTGGGGTGTGTCCATGACCTCAAAACTTTCCAGCTTTCTGAGTCAAAAATAAAATCAATTCTTGAGGAGAGAACTCCCCTATGTTAGGTATGACACCCCCCCGATGCATACTCCTATACGTGTATTGCACCTAAGCCACAGACATAATTTGACGTACGACATTGGCATTACAAAATAATTTGGCTGTGTCCCCTGTCTTACCCTACAACTCCATTGGACAATTAAAATACCCCTCAAATGACCTTCCTTGACGAATGTAAGCATGACTGTATTTGTCTGAATAAGGCTGCTCTGGTCTGCTTGGTTTGTGGAGCATAGATCACTTCTACCCTTAGGAATTGACCTTGGCCCTGAATATAAACAGAGAGTGCCCTACCTGGGTCTATGCCCAGTACCTTCGCAACCTTAACCTGACATGGTTTGAACAAAATACCCACCCCAGAACATGGATCTTCCCCAAGGGACCACATAGACAGACCTCAGGGCCATGGTTTCTGTGCCTGATGAATATCAGCTGAGGTTCTTAATCAAGTATCCTGCAATAAAATAATATGAGCCTTGGCCTGACTCAAGGCTAGAAAGGTAGTACGTCTCCTAATATGATTGTGGATACTATTGACATTCAAACACAGAATGTCAGTGGTGTCAAAGGAACAGATATCCATGAAAGCAAGTAAAAGAAGGCACCATAGTCGTAATTAAGTTTCTTTCTTGTCTTTTTCTTAGCTTTAATAAGCTCTGCTGCATCCACCTCCATATCGGACAAGTCCTTTTGTGAGGAGGCCACTGATGAAGACTCAGAATCCCCATCTTCATCCTCCCACTGTTTTTGCAGTGCCATAAAGGAATTTCATAGCTCCACACCATTTGTTTCACTGTTTCAGATTTGGGGGCATTCCGTGTTGAATGCTGTTTACCTTTGACAACTTGGTAAGTCTCCTGTGGCTCGGGTGGGGGGGTGACATTGCAGCAGCAGACTGTTCTTGACTGGTATCGATTACAGATTCCTTCATCACTGGAGGCTGTAGTAGGGCCTGGTCTCCCAGGGTCCTGACAGGCACAGGCAAGACACTATCAGCAATGTCTTGTGGCTCGTTCCTTGTCCTTACAGTAAGAAACATAGAAACATGGATTTGACAGCAGATAAGGACCGCTTGGCCCACCTAGTCTGCCCACAGTAGGAACATCCTGCTCAGCTGAAGCCAATGAAGGCTCCTGATCATGCTGCCCACCCTCTGGTTCAGGTGCCTGATGGCATGCTGCCTCCTCTTTGGTCTGTCTGGACTGGGCCTCATGAACCATGTCTGCCTGGTCATAGAAGAAGCCTTTATTGTGGACAGCTGAGGGGCATTGCATATAGAGATGCCCAGTCTCCTCACACAGGTAACACTTCACTGGGTTAGGGCAAAACCTACTTGTTTGCCCTGATTGCAAACAAAAATTGCACACCGTGGTATCACAGACATTGCTGAAGTGGGAAAGGGAACCACATCTATGACAGGTTTGGGCTGCCCTGGCTAGAAACAAAAGCCTTGATTCTGATCAATATAAAAGCAACTAGGTAGGTGTATTGGGCCACTATCAGAGGTATGCAACCATATTCATGTTTTCCAGTCACCAGTCCACAATGTTTCTGAGTCCAGGATTGAGGAAGGCTGATCAATAACATCAGTCTTTTGCTTCACCCAATAGAGAATATTTGAAATGTGGACACTTTCTTTACGGAAGAGCACTGTAATATTTTTAACTGTAGGCTTGGCGAGGGGAATAGCCTTGAAACGGGTCCATAGTGGGTTATTCTTAAGTAGCTGATATTTTTTCCAGAATCACTTCAGCTGTTGAGAGGTGTTAAAACTAACATCGAACTGGGTGTCCCTAGAAATATGAATCAAGGTGAAAATGTCATTAGGCGTAAACTGCCTGGACTCTTTAAGCAGTCTTTTCCCCACATACACTCTAATTGGAGGCTCCTCCAGACTCCCTTTACATTTAAGGTGAACTGCATTGTGTCGGGTAGCAGGTTTCCCCAAATTCGAGAACAAGTCTGACATTTTAAAAGGATCCTTATTGGGCCACTCAGAAATATGCCCCTCAGAGGGGGAAGTATAAGACAGTGCCTGTGGCCTGTCCACAAAGGACCCTCTTTGATCCTTCCGTGATGCAAAAAACACTTTTTGTGTAGTAAAGCCAGGCTACCTATGAGAGGGGCCAGCTTCGACCCTCTCCATAATGTCTGCTCAAGAAGCAGGTAGTGGGTTGAACTGGGGGCCTGCTGAACTAACAGCTGGGTGGAACTCTTCAGTACAGCGTTTATTCAAAATGTCTGTGACCCCTTCTGCCATTTCTGGTATAAATGTCTCAGAGGATAATAAACCACATTTATCCATGGGTGCATCCCCCTGCCTGTGTGTACAATGTCAGATGTAACCACTGACTGAGTGGTGTGGACAGTCTTACCCTCATATCAGTGTCCAGCAACTGTTTTGTAGTAACCACAACTGATTTATTTATTTTTGTTGTTCTTTCTATTTTTCCAACTCCTCCTACTCCCCTCTGCTCCATTTTTTCCTCAGGAGCACCTAGGAGTCATCCCACTGCGGTCCGTTCCTACCTGGTCAGTCCTCCATCGCCCATGTAGCCTCGGTTTACCCCCCAGGTGGGGACAAGGTGGGCCCCAACACCCCGAATTCCTCTGGCAGCATCGGTCAGGAGGCTGCCAGGAGGGTGGCCGCATATCGTGGGCAAGCTCCAGTGCTCCATCTCCGCCAGAGCTGAAGGGTAATTTCCTCTGTTGTGGGGAGTGGCTGGCACTCTGACGTCAAGGCATGCCACTGACATCTGCCATTCCCCGCCCCCCTTCACTACGCTCAGCGCTTGCTGTGTCTCTGGCTTCCACCAGAGGTCAGCTGAGTGCTGAACAGGGACCCCTGTCCATCCCGGGAGAGGAGAGCTGTCCTCTGGATGCTCGATCCTCTCCTTCCCCTGCCAACCCCCAGCAATCCGGGCTCATACCTGAACCTGGGTCGCTGGCGTGGCATGAGGTGTGGCGTCCAGTACCTCAACCCTCAGTGCCACTGGGCCGGCCCAACCACAACTGATTTGACCAAAATCTGTTCTGCATTTGTGTGCTTAATTCAGCACTTACTGGCACTTTAGGTTGCTGAGGTATCACTGTCTCTGAGGTGGGACCTGTAATGTCAGCTGCAACTGTCTCTATCTGAAACTGGTCTGAAACTACTGCATCATGCGGGCGCACTCTTTCCATGGTGACCACCCGCCTCGTCAGCTCAGATACTGCCATAATCATTTTCAACAGAAAATCCTCAGCAAACTGTTTATTCATGGAAGAACACGAAGGTGCTTTTGAAGAAAAATCTTCCACTCATAAATTCAGAATCATGCATGCCATAGGGACATGCCCTGCCTCCCAGCCTGGTCTGTCTGGTGACCACCACCAACTTGCTGCAAACAACATGCTCTGGAGATCACAGTATCCTGTTCTCCAGTTCCTCCTTCTGCTGTATTGCCTCTGTATCTGTGGATCTTGTATCACATCTTTGTCATACTTCCACTCTAAATGGGGTTCCAGAAGAAACCCTGAATCTGCGCAGGGGATTCCTGCCATCACCTCATTCTCTGCTAGAAGCCGTAGTAGCCATGTTCATCTTTCATTCCAATTGAGAAGCACCAGGAAACATTCTGTGCCTCCCAAAGTTCTTTGTGCTGCAAATTGTTCCAGGAAATTCTGTCTGCCTCAGACTGTCTCCTTCATGCCTCTCCTTAGACATCGATGCTACCTCAGGTAAAACTATATGTTTCATAGCATCCATAAACTTTTCTCCAGATGGGATATCCATGGAACCTGCAAAAACCACCTCCTCTTGTCCCTCCTGGGATCCGATCCTCCAACTCCCAGCGTTACCACTTCCACCTCCTCCTCCTGGATCAGCCATCTTGCCGACCACTGACAGCAGTTCCCCCTACTGGAAGAGTAGGGGAATTTCCCCAGTGTCCTGGCCAATGTTCCTCTTTCACTAAAAATATACCACCCAACAGCTAAATCTGATGCGATATGTCACTTTGCATCTGTATCTCCAGTCCCTCATCCCCCAGACGAGGCTGAAAATAGGTAGAATTGTTTATTGCTTCTTTCCTGGTCAACAAGGACTAAATTGAAAAAAATATTGTTGTTGATGTTCCACTCTGTAACTCATGCATTTGTAACATTCTTGCTTTGTTTTATACACAGTACTTGTGCAATTGATTATTTGTACCTTACATTTATTGCTCCTGTACATGTGCTGTTGTTGTCACTGTATTTGTTGCTGTTCACTCCCATTTTTAACCATGGCACTATAGCCAAGAGGTTAGAGGACTGAGCTTTGAATTAGCTTGGCACATCCAGCTGATGTGGGTTTGACTCCCACTACCTCCATCAGCATATTGTGTGACCCAGAGCAAGTTACTTAACCTCCCCAAATCTCCCCGGTCACCCCTGAAAACAGGCCATGGGCCTTACCCAGTTACCAAAGAATAATAAAAAATAAATAAATTAAGCAATGATGCATGCCTGGGGTGGTTGGGCACAAGGCCAAATGCTGAGTGCATCCAACACCCCATAGGTAAGGTTATCCCAGTACAACCCACACTCTGGAGTGCATTATTGCTATTATACAATGCCTCTTATTTATTAATATTGTGGGGACACAAATGAGCACATTTAGAAAATGGACTTGAAAAATAAAGCATGCTGACTGGCTGAAAGCCATAACCAGCCATGAATTTATTTTTCAATACCACCATGCAAAAAAACAAGTGCCAATTCAGGGTGCAGCATTACTTGAGGCATCTTTGGGTCATTCGAATTGTCAAACTGGCTAGCCTCCATTTTATTTCTCACTTAGCAAGACAGTTGGCAAGTGAGGTGGTGATTGACCAGTCAAGCTCCCCCCCCACCATGGCCCCCCATCTGTTTCACTTCTACTAGCCAAAAAAAGAATCTGGGAAACAAAAAAGGAAGCCTACAATCCAATCGGCTTCACATCGCTTTCGCTGGCAGTCCACAATGCGGCTTTTAAAATGGCAGCACATGCCTCTCCTTAGTAGTTAATTCCACATGTGCTGCTTGCCCACGCTGCCTACCATATACTGTCACTCTCCCGTAGGTATAGCTGGCTACCAGAAATTGCACCCACAACAGCAACCTTCACATCTTGAAAGAAACAAAAAGTACCTCTTTTTTTAAAGTTCATATGATGACTTCTGTGTCCCCCCAACTGCGTGTAACATGTCACTGCCTTTCCCACTGCACAGTTCAGCTGCTCACTAAAGATGGATATCACAAACATGAAGGAATAAAAAAAAAACATTGAAGCGCTCCCTGCCAAAAGTACCTACTCAGGAGTTGCGAGTGGAGATACATAAGGGAACATTAAACAAAAATAGAAACGAGATGATGTAAAAAAGTGTTGCATAACTTACGGGAGAGAGGGTCAGTTGCTGAAACTGCACACAACCAGCTTTTTTAAATCTACAGTGTGTCCACTAGGACAAACCTCCTTAGCTCAACTTTGGAAAAAAAAGATCATGATGCAGGCAGAGGAACTATTTTATCACAAAACTTACTTTAAATGTATTTTTTAATAACAATTTTTATTCAACTTATTTTTTTACACAGCCCATTTTCTAAGCACAATAATACCCTCCAGAGTGGGCTTTATTGGGAAATACCAGACCTTCCAGGGGCTATAAGGCCTTCCGCTTGTATGCTATGGCTTCATTACGCCTGGGCGGTCCGCATTTTCCGAATAAAGCCCACCCTATCGGGTATTATTGCTTACATAGATGGCTATTAGGCAGAGAACGAGGGTTGGAACATCTCTCTTAAGTGTAGGGACATCTATTTTATAATATCAGTTATACAGTTTTATGTTATAATTTAATAAATTTTTTTTGAGGAAACACTCCCCATGTGAAAGCACTGCATCATGGGTATGCAAATAATCGATTGCCTTTTATCACTGTAGTGTGTTATGCAATACCAGGCAATTGGGTATTTGCATACCCATGATGCAGTGCATTCATATGTGCTGTGTTTCCTCATAAAAAATAAAACTTTAAAACTGATACTATAAAATAGATTTTCCCACACTATAAAGGAGATGTTCTGACACTTGTTCTCTGCCAAACTATGAATTGTTTTAGCCATGACAAAACTGTTTGCCCCCACAATATAAGTAAATAAGGTTTTTATATGAAACTAGGGTTACCATCTGTTCCAATTTTTGCAGGACAGTCTTGATTTGGGCAGCTGTGTCCTGTGAAAAAAACATGAAAAATACTACTTGTCCTGACATTATTGTATAAAAAATATTTTCTTATTTTCCTCTAAATGTTGCACAACACTATAATACCTTAAAATGATTAGAAACAACTGAAAAACTTCAACATGTAGTCTTAATTCTGCTTATTTAGTGAAAACAAGTCTGTTGTACTGGTCGAAGTTGCATATTGTCCTGTGAAAAATCATGCTTCATTAAGAAATGTCCCACTTTGGGCTTCTTAAAAGGTGGTAACCCTATATGAAACTAAGCTTTTGCTTCTTTTCTACAACTGCAAGGCTTCCAGCTCTTTTGGTAAGAGAAGCTGTAACTTGTTATTCAGTCTGGCAAGCAGTCATCTGTATGTTTGGACTTGATGCTGTGAGGTTGTGCTCAGATAATCTCACTGTAACAAGCACACACTGACCAAGCAGAGTCCAGGAAATGTTCTTGCCATTGTATAATAAATAAAAAAAATCCCTAGGATGCACCTTTAAACAAACTCTGGATTATCAAGCATGCCTACCTAATCACCAAACAACTAAATGATGCACAAGCATTCTAAATACGATTTTAATACCTGTCTCCCCAGTCAATCTGCTTTATCATCATGCTATCTAAACTTTCTAATCATTTCCCTATGTTGCATATAAGCATTCATATACAGAGCAGAATGGTCCACAGAACCATGTTTAAAATAATGGGCAAATTTTGAATGACCATGGTCACTGATCATGTATTACAGTGGTCTAACCATGTACAACCATAGTGTATCCAGTATCGTAACAGTGGGTTACAGACTACACTAAAATAATATTCTTGACAGGAAATGCATGGCGTAGCTCTCTTTGTAAGGGAGGTAGTCACTGTGGAGGACAAGTCAAATGTGGAGGGGGGAGACCTACTGAATCCATCCATGTCAAGCTAGGGAAAATGGGGCAAAAGATTCACCCTAAGGGTATGGTATAGATACCACACAGGTCAGCTGAACATGATGCTTAGTTCATCAGAGTAATTATGAGAACAGTAAAAATCACATACATAGGTGGTCACAAGGGACTTAATCTCATGGGCACAGACTGACATCTTTAGAAGACTAATGTAAAAGCTGAGACTGAGATCTTGTCCATCTTCTGGGACTACTTCCTAGAATAACATATCCAGCTAGGGACTAGGTTTGAAGCCACCCTTGACCTTATTCTCAGCTATGGGGATGGAATCATCTGTAGTTTGAATAGCAAGACATAGAAAAGTAGAATTTGTTGGCAGATAAAGACTGCTTGGAAAGCCACTCAGTCGGCCCATTTTGCCCCTGCCTGCTGTCACAGCAGATGCTACCTGATCTCTGGTGACTTCCCGCCACTTTTCCACCAAGATTCCCCTGTGCCTATCCCATGGGTGCTTGAGGCCCACCACTGTTTTCACCCACACCACCTCCATTGGAAGACTGTTCCTGGTGTCCACCACTCTTTCTATGAAGAAGTACTTCCTCACATCCCTCCTACATTTCTGCCTTTCCAGCTTCATTGCATGTCCCCTTGTTCTTGTGCACCTTCTCTTCTGAAAAATACTCCCCTCCTGAGGTTCATATGGATGCCTCACTCTTAGTCCTGGGTAATACAAACTGGTTACCAATCCTACAAAAAGCTTTATAACTTTGGTTTATGGTGGACATTACAGAAGCCAAATGCATAGTGTACAAGAAGTGGCGATATGAACAACTTCCAACACTGGAAGAATGGGAGGATAGTATGTACAGACTAGCCAGCATGGAATGTCTAATGTATTTGACTGCAGACAAGGTGCCATTTTATCATAACATGTGGGGGACATATCTTTATTAATTCCCTCTTCCGTTTTTCATGTGTGTGGGAACATATTCTTAGTCACTGTTAATTCTTATTCTCCCTCTCTTTGGTTATGAGCTTAGTTGGTGGGATATAGGTTATATATTTACTGTTCTTAATGTCATACCAGGTTGTTTCTATGGTATCATATATCACTCTGTCTCACATTTAATTTTATTTGTCATGTTTTAAATTTCTGGTTCTTGATTATATATCGCGTAAGGGTTGAAGGGTTATATATGGTGGGATAGCTGCATTTCACCTTTGGGGTGACTGTTTTTGACCTTATCCATTGATTCTTACCTGGTGTCATTTTCATTAGAAGAATTATTGGCTTTCTTTTATTGGTTGTTATGTTTGTTACTGTACCTAATCTCTATCCATTCAGTGTTGAACATTCCATTTGTAACCTACATATTGTTTGGGGTTGGTTATTTATGGACACTTATTTGGCACTGTGTTCATATGTAACCTACCGTATGTTATATTTGGAAAATCTAATAAAATATTAATTGCAAAAAAAAAAAAATACTGTCCTCCTGTACCATATTCACCCCATGAGATACTTGTAGGTCTCGATCATGTCACCCCTCTCCCTTCTTTCTTCCAGTGTGTACATTTTGAGATCCCTCAGTCTGTACTCATTGGGCTTATGAAAAATCCCTTGCACCATTTTAGTTGCCCTCCTCTAAACAGCCTCTACCCTGTTTATGTCCTTCCTAAGATGTGATCTTCAGAACAGGACACAGTACTCCAGATGGGGTCTCTCTAATAATCAATACAGTGGTAACATCACCTATCTTCTTCTGGTCATTCCCTCCACTATGCACCTTAGGATCCTGCTGGCCCTGCCTGCTGCCATGTCACACTACCTCACCAGCTTGAGGTCATCAGATATGATAACCCCAAGATCTCTTTCCTGTTTAGTGATCATCAATACCTCTTATGCATTGTTTGCACTACCTCTGACTTTCTCTGCCCAAGGTGCATGACGTTTTTCAGTTTTTTTGCAGTGAAACTGAGCTGCCATACCCTCGAGTACTTCTCAAGTTTTCTCAGGTCTCTACTCATTCTTTCTACCCCCTGCAGAGTATCTAACCTATTGCAGATATTGGTGCCATCTGCAAGGAGGCATACCTTCCATTCCTGCTCTCCTGCAATGTCTCTTATAAAGACATTGAAGAGGACTGGTCCCAGTATTGAGCCCTGAGGTACCCTGCTGGCCACTCTCCCTTCATAAGAGTAAATGCCATTTACCACCACCTTCTATCACCTATCTGTCAATCAGTTCATATCCAGTTTACTACCTTGGGTCCTACCCTCAAACTGCCGCATTTCTTTATAAACGTCCTATGTGGTACAGTGTCAAAGGCCTTGCTGAAGCCTTAGTAGGCCATGTCTACTACCCCAACCTGATCTAGCCAAGGCCATGGCTGGGAGGCTCCAATCTACCTCCAGCAGACTGAGGTTCACACCAGCAATACCTCCTCCTTTCCTTTTCTGCCATTGCGCTGATGGCTTCCCCATTGTCTTATCCAGTTCTTCCCCTGCGCTGGAGGTCTGTATCTCACCCAGTGTGAATAGTGGCTCCGACTCCTGTCTCCAGGATGACCCACAGCACCTCCAAGCCTTCTTTTATGCCTGGGTTCCCTTGCATTTCCATCACTCTGATGCATTCCCTCACATTCAGCTCAACCCCTTCACCTTTCCTTCCCTCCCTGTCCTTAGTGTAGACTAGTATGAACATGTCCCAATCATGGCTCACTGTGCCTCATGACTCAATAATGGCTGCAAGATCTAGGTCTGCCTCTGCCATTATGGCCTCCAGGTCAGGGATTTTATTTTTTTTAAGACTATTTGCATTGGCACGTATGACTCTCCACACATGGTTTCCACTCTGCCTGCAACCCCTCTTCCTGCCTTTGTTGCTACTAAAAACCTCCTTCTTTTTCCCCTCCCTCCACTACTCTCATCATACCCTGCCTCCTCAACACTTCCCTTCCCACCTCTTTTTTTCTGTTCCTTCTTGTCCCCTACTATGCTACTGCTTCCTTTAACTTGTGCCCTGGGGGAGTTTTCTCCCCTCGGGCCCTCTTCTGTTATTGCTTCAATCTGTGTGTATGTGGGGGGGGGGGAGTTTATACCTCCCTTTGTACAGTATATCCACTTCCCCCTCAGCTAGTTTAAATTTTCATTAGGATAACATCTAAACCTTCCACTGAGGGCTGTGGTCCCCTTTCCAGGTGGATGCAGGCCATCACCTCTGTTTAGACCCATATCATTCCAGGTCCACCTCCAGTCCTCAATGAAAGACTAGAGAAGAAAAAGCAAAAGACAGATAGGAAGATGGGAGAGCAGTAGGAGTTGTGAACATAGTTAACAAGCTGTTAACATTTTTTTCTCAGTTGTCTACTTTAGTCAAGAGCTGCTTTTTTCATCTGAAAAATATGTCCAATCTGTGTTCCCTGATTGGTCCTGCTTATCTTGTCACTCTAGTCAATGCCCCTATTTTTTCATGGCCTTGACTACTGCTGTGCACTCTACAAAGGCTTGCCTGGGGGTCAGCTGCATTGTCAGCAGCTGTTTCAGAATGCAGCAGAGAGATTTCTGACCTCCAGTCTGAGGTCAGCGCATATCATCCCCTCAATATGAGCTCTGGGCTTGCTGCCAGTTAGGTGGTACATTGGTGTCTGGGTGTTTTTGCTAACATACAAATCCTTGAAAGGTCTGGACCCCAATATATTAGTGAGCTCCTGACTCCCCACGTACCTTCCAGGGATTTTTGGTCCAGTGGAGGGGATTGTATCAAGTGCCACTATCCAGACTGAAGTTCTCTGGTGACCAGGCATTTTCAGTGGTGTCCCTGAACCTCTAAATGTTTTACCTTAAGGGATGCACACTGCCAATTCTGTGCTATCATTTAATAATAAATTAAAAAATTACCTAATCCGTCTAGCACCTGGATAGCTTTTTGGTCAGCTCTGCTGCATTTAATGTCAATCAATCAATCAAATCTTTATTTATCCAGGCGATCACCATTGAGCAAGCTCATTTACAAGGTGGACCTGCTGTTGGCAGGGAAAATTGTACAGTTACATATAAATATACATAAGACAAAAGGAACAATATGTCTACAATACTGATAGGAGCAGAGTATTTACATTCCAAGTCACATGTACAAGAAAGATATACATAACACAACCGGAATGTAATATATATATATACAGTTCCCACAGGAGCAGGATGTGTATGGATGTCATATACAAACCATAGAAGAAAAAAAAGAAAGATTATTTATATTCCTGTCCAGCAGAAACACATTACAGGCCTGGATGGAAATTCCTAAGCTATGGAGGTGCGCATAACAGTGTGTAAGCCTTAGGTAAATGTGGCAGAAGGGGGGTGGTGAATAAGAGGGATGCAGAGGGTGCTAAGGGCAAGTGGGACAGAGGAGGGGGGAGTAGTAGTGGCAAGGGCTGATTTGGATAAGCAGCTGGGACTAGTGTTGAAGAAGAGAGGAACAATAGTCAAGCTGCTAGGAGCGATAGAAACAATTACAGATTTCAGCAAACATTTTGTCATAGAGGGTCTTAAAGAAGGTAGGACTGACAGGTGAGCTAAGTCTCAACGATTTTTGTATCCTATTCCAGAGAGTAGGCAGGGCATAGCTTATGGCGGCCCTTCCAAAGCGAGTGTTGGCCCTTGGGACATTCAAAGAATTCTGCGATTGACTTCTTAAGGAATAGTTCCTAATAGGACTAAGGGGGAGACAGTCAACAACGTATTGTGGGAGTTTGTTGGTAAGGGCTCGGAGCATCTATAGGGCTGCATTTCTATATCGCCTGTATTGAAGGGAGGGACACCCTACAGCTGCATATAAAGAGCTGTGATGTGTGGAGTACGGGAGGCCAGTTATAAATCTCAGTGCTCTATGATATAGTACATCCAGTTTTGCAAGATATGAGGCAGTGCAATGGCCATAAATGAAGTCGGCGTAGTCAATTAATGAAAGAAACGTAGATTGGACAAGCTGTCTTTTTGCATCTGTGGTCAAGAGGCATTTAATTCTGAAAAAAAGACCAAGTCTCTGCCTCAGTTTTTCCGGCAGTTCTTCTGTGTGTTCCACAAAAGAGAGTTTGTTGTCTAGCCAAATACCAAGGTATTTGAATTTAGTCTCAAATTCAAGATTGTCTCCTAATAAAGTAGAACTTGATGGTAATGGACTAGCGACAGCAGAGTAAGTCCTGGGCCTGATGGTGAGAAAAGAATGGCCTTGTTTTTTGTTTGCATTTAGTAGTAACTTTTTGCTAAGGAGCTGGTACTGCAGAGTATTAAAGTCAGCTTATAACTCAGCGCAGGCAGCTTCAGGTGATTCCCGGCCTAAGTAGAGCACCGTGTCATCAGCAAACAAGTGAATACTGGCATCTTTGATGCCTACGTCCAAGCTGTTGATATAAATGGCAAACAGTAATGGGCCCAGTATGGAGCCCTGGAGGACACCTCTTTTTATCAGTTTAAGTGGAGAAATCTCTCCATCAGCCTTAATTTGTTGCTGTCTATCAGAAAGGTAGTCTTGGAACCGTCCCAGTGCGGTCGAGCCAATGCCTATAGTTTTTAAGGTGGAGAGGAGCAGGCAGTGGTTGACAGTGTCGAAAGCCTTACTGAGGTCCAGAAACACAGCGCAAACAAAATTTTTGTTGTCTAGGTCACATTGCCAGTCATTAGTAACTTTTGCCAGTGCCGTGATTGTACTATGCTTTACTCTAAAGCCAGACTGCATAGGGTTGAGTAATCTAGCGTTGTCTAAGAAAGATCTCAGCTGCGTATCCACAATTTTTTCCAGAAGTTTTGAAAGTATGGGTAGAAGGGAGATTGGTCTATAGTTATTTAGGTCACAGGGGTCCCCTGCTTTAAACAGGGGAATGACGTGAGCAGTTTTCCATACCTTGGGGATGGAGCCTTGTGCTAAGCACAGATTGAATAGGTGTGTTATAGGTGTAGCAAGTATATAGTATGCTATTTTCAAGAAATATGGGTTGAAGGAGTTGGCCCCAGCACTTTTTTTAGTACCTAGTCGTAGAAGAAGATCTTCAACTTCTTTTATGGTGGTAGGTGAAAACGAAAAGTCCATGTTATTGCTACTTGGTTCTGAAGGCTGGGTGTTGGTCTGAGGAAGAAGGCTACTTACAGGTGCGTTATCAAACGCCAGGCCAGCAGTGGCAAAGTGATTGTTGAAAGCATGCAGTATTTCTAATTTATCGTAAATGATAATATTATAAGTGGTAATTTTGGAAGGAAGCGCACTTCCTGCAGAGTGGCCAGATAGCTCTTTTATGGTGGACCAGAACTTGGTAGGGCAGTTTGAAGCAGAGAGTAGCTCGGTTTGATAAAAGTTGGTTTTGGCCTCGCTGACCAACTTAGTACAGACGTTTCTAAATGCCCTGAAGAGACACCAGTCTGCATCAGCACGAGATTTACGAGCCTTTTTCCAGAGGTAATCTCTTTTGAGTAAGGCAGCCTTCAGATCCGGTGAGAACCAATGACAGGTTCTGGCTTTTATTTGTGCTTTAATCAGGGGAGCATGGCTGTTTAGGGCACTGGATATGATTTCATGAAGAACGTCATAGGCATCGCTCACTGACTTAGTCAGGTAGAAACTCTGCCATGGCAGAGTTTTTTAGATCATTGAAGTATGCAATAGAATCGAAGTTCCATCTGGATCTTTCAGTGGAAAACTTTGATGAAGATAGAGGTTTGGTAACAGTTCTTATGCCACCAGTAAAGCAGTGGTCACTGACGTCTGCTAAGAGGATACCAGCATGGGAAGAGGAATGAGGTCTGTTAACAAGGAGAACATCCAGGAGGGTGCTTCTCCTTGGATTTGTTTTGTTGATGCGAGTAGGCTCAGTAATAAGTTGAGTGAGCCCATGAGAGTTGCAGAATTGTTTTAGGGGTAAAGAGACCTTAGTTAGCCAATCATAGTTAAGGTCGCCTAGTATGATTGTTTCCATTGGGATAGTATCCAGGTGGGATGACAGGAATGTCAGAAGTTGTGGTCCTGCTGCTGAAGGTCTATAGCAGCCTATGATGTGGAACGCCACTGATGGGGAAAGCTTGACTTTAAGAGACAGGCATTCAAATCCACAGGCAAAGGAGGTAGCATCTAATATAGATACTGAGAATTTGTTTTTAACATAAATGGCTACTCCTCCACCCCTGGTCAGCCTGTCAGTTCTGAAGAGGAGGTGGTTAGGGATGTTTACCTTTCTGTCTGGGGTGGATGCCTGGAGCCATGTTTCCGAAAGCACAAGTACGTCTGGTGCAGTATGAATAATCCAAGCCTGGACTGAATCGAGCTTCTTTACAAGACTACACACGTTAGTATGAAAGAAGCTAATTCCTTTCAAAGTTGTGAGCTCAGAAGGAGATGAGAGCACTTTTGTAGGGCCAGGGTTAAGTTCGACGTCACCTGAGCATAGGAGTAGAAGGAGCACAATTTTCCTCAGGGCAGCACGGAGAAGTTTAAAGGCACGAGTCTTTCAGCATCTGGTATAGGTTTGAGTACATGGGTCCAAAGACTGAACCATCTTATTGTGCTGCCCTACAGATACATATCCTAGGATCCATGCAGTATAGCACCAAGCCATACCTAGTTTGAATGGATAGGGTATAGGACCATGTAGAGGATATTGGTTAGCAGTTCCACTTCAAGGAGATTCCACAAACTGTGAGGTGATGAAAGGTGTACAGTGGCAGCATAATTTGTTCATAGTGTTGGTATATGGGGACACTAGTATGGTAGAGCATGCACCTTTGTTGAAATCAATTCTGTCAGGTTGCCTAACCACATAGGGTATTATACAAAGGCTGGCAAATAAGTGTAGCCAAACAAGGCCTGTCATGGTTGCACTTTATGTAAGTAGGAGCGTACTGCAGTAGCTTCTGCTATCTAAGTTATATAGGTCCCAGGAGTCATTGTTCCATATGCGACTGTTTGGGGAAGTTTAAAAACAGAGTTACGCAAGATAAATGTATACCACCCTCGGCTAGAGAAAGGAGAGAGTAGCTCGAATTAACAGTGGGGCAACACAAAGGCTAGCAGTCTGAGTGAAAACAGCTCAATTAGCAACTGAAAAGCCTACGATTTCCTTGGCGCCTTGCAGTCTGGAGAGAGCTACAAAGTCACGAACGGGCTGTAACACTTGGCTGCTGGGAACATTTTTAGACAATAAACACAGTTTTTTTGCAAATCAGTCACAGTTCGTAATTTGTAGCACAATTTTCAAGTAAAATCAATGCCTTAGCAAGACAGGATATGCTAGTCAGCAAAACAGGATATGCTAGTCAGCAATAAGCAGACCTAAAGTACCAAAATGGTATGCCTCAGCAAGACAGAATGAGATAAAGCTGCTAGAAGGCTTAGTTGCAAAAAGGGGATGGGAGGAATTTCAGTTGTTGACAGTAAGTAACCAATAAATTGAAACATCAGCTAGGAGTAGGCAGAGACAGTGTGCATTTAAAGGAGGCGTGGGAGGGGGAGGGGGTGGAACAAAAAATCAAGGGGAAGTTTGCAGGGCTAGCACTGAATCAGTGCATATACAGTTTGAGAGAAACTGCAGCAGGGGGGGAATGGTAAGTTACTTTACACAGGCCGAGCAGAACAGGCTAAATTAAAATATATAAATTAGAAGCCGAGTACAGGGATGCAGGCTTACATTAAGCCACACGTCTTGGGTGATCTTGTCTCAGGTGAGTGAGATCAGCCAATCAGGGAGCTCTACAAAGGCGTGGAGCCAATAGCGCTACCCTGAGAAGGCGCTGAAATTGAAAACAGCAAATTGCAAGTAATGATCTGGTTCAGCATTCACACAGCCCAGAGAAATTGTGGCAATTTTTCAAGCATCGTACCTTATCTATCTCTTTGGGGGTAACTGGATCAGGCTCCTTGCACCGAAGAGGTGCTATGGCTGGATCATGACCACTGCCCGAGGGTGTAATGTTTAATTTATTGTTAATTATTTTTATTACTGGAATGTTGGGAATGAGTGCATTTCTTTTTTTTTGTCTTATTTACAGTATTTATGGTCCCCCAAGCCCTCAGCTCACCACTATTTCTGGCTGCCTATGCCCCCATCCCGCTGCCATGTCCTATTGCCATCCACCACCATGTCTCATCACCATCAACTGCCATGCCAGTTTCACAAGCACAGGTTCATTCATTCTAGGTCAGTCGGGTGGCCAGCCAAGGTGGAGAGTGGAGGGCTGTGCTGTTTGCCCACTCGGGGTCGTTTTTGGAAAGAGCAAGATGGTGGGGCACTCCCTGATAGGGTGGTGGGATCTAATAGACATGAAGATTTAACAGTGGGGCTGGTGATTAGCTGAGCATGGGGACCACTAGGCACCAGGCATTTAAATGATAACAACATCTATTTTTTTTACATTGAGGCTGGTGAATAGTGGGTGGGGGGCACTAGACACCAGGGATTTTAATAATAATGATAATAATATATTATTTTTTTACATTGGGGCCAGCAATCAGCTGGGGGGGGACCACTAGACGCCAGTGATTTAAATAATAATATACTTTTTTCAGTGATCAGTGGGAGGGGGGACCAATAGACACCAGGGATTTGAGGGATTTACCATTTGTAACTTCTCCTTGCTTTGGTGTTTTTTTAAAGTGCAATTTGCACTTAAAAAAACAAAAACAAGGCGAAGGTACAAATGGAAAATTCTTTCTGAATGGGACAACTTTGCAAACTGATCCACAGAGGTGAATTTGCTGACTTCGCCCAAATTTCGCCAGCGAAGTAAAACTTTGTTGCATCTCTACATAGGTGGCATAGACACATGGGTTTACTGGGGGGGATCAGGGACAAAAGAGAAGGGAGTAGATAAATGACTGCTAGTACAGCATCTCCCTGAAGTCAAAGGAAGAAAAAACTTATATACTTATTAACCTCTGACAGTACTGCAATTATGTATAGAATAGCGGGATTTGCAATAGCTGCATCAAATATTTTAAAGAAAAATATGTCTGAATATATTACATAGTATAGAAATTATATAGTTGAGATGAGGAATGGATATGCACTTTTAATCAAAATTTGGTATATTTTTAATATGTGTGCATTTAACTTGTGTAGTTGTATGTTATATTCACGTTTTGTAGTAAACTTGAAACTAGAAAAAAACTTGAAATGACTGCTAGTAGATAGGGTTTCACAGATTAGGCAAGGATAAGAACAAACTGTATAGACCCTTCTGCTGGCAGTTTAAGTGTTTCTAAAAGCTTGGGAGCTGGATTTTCAAAGGGTGTGTGCAGGGCTTACATCAAGCCCCACGTCAGACTCATTTTTTGGCACATCTGCGTCAAACACCATTGCCGCAAGTGCACCGAATTTTGTATTCTTATACGTAGTTCTGACAGTTTTCTCACCTTATGGCAACTTGCACCAAATATTTGGTGCGAGCCCTGTAAAAAGTGCCCCCGAATGCCGCAAGCTAGGCAAGGGAAAACCTGGTCTACCTTGCGGCAGTTGGTGCAATGGATTGAAAATCCTGATCGCTGGCTGGGAGAATGCTCCAAGCTCTGTACACCATATGATCAGTGCACCTGGGGCTTGCAGCATTCTCAGGGCTTTGAAAATCTTGCCAAACAGTAAGTCTCCAGTAGGCTACTTATGTTCACAGATGACACCAAGCTGACCAGTGTGGGTAGGGATGGCTACCTGTCGGCTAGCTGGATCAGGTAGGTCAGGTATTGATGGTTTTTGGCCAGGTAGGGTAGTTTGTTTTTTTTACTACCTTACCAAACATAAAAGTGTACTTCACAGGTTGGGTAGTTTTGACATGGGTAATGGGTTAGGTAATGGTTATTTTTTTTTTTAAACATGCATCACAGCCCACCTGTGGGGTCCAGGAACTTCTTTCCTGGCTGGAAACAGGCATGCAAGGGCAGCCTGTGGGGTCCTTTATGAGCTACAGAGCACATGACACCATGCTGACAATCTGATTGGTCTATGGTGTCTGTGCTCCATGTGCTGTGAGCTCGTTGTGCAGACAGCAGCCAGAGTCTGGAGGGAATGGAAAGAATAGGGTGCTCACTCTGCATTTTCACCTAAATCACAGCCAAAACTTATTTAAAAAAATGAACAAAGTAAAACCTCCAAGAAGAAGCAAGGGGTTGGGGACTGAAATAATTTCAGGGGAAGGGGGAATTGGGGGCTCATCTGATGGGTCAGTGCTGGGGAGAGAAGGAGCGGGGGGGGGACAAAAAGGCACTGGCAGCTAGTTGTGTCTCTACAGCATAGTGAAAACCATTTAGGCTGTAAATTTAACTGTTTATGTTAGGTGCCACTAGCCCTGTCTGTGACATTAGCTACACTGTGGGTCTGTCTGCACCATAGTGAAAGCCATTTAGGCTGTATTACACTGTCTGTTAGGTGATCTGAACCCTAACTGTGACATTAGCTGCACTGTGTGTCTCTCTTCAGCATAGTAAAAGACATTTAGGCTGTCTTACACAGTCTGTTAGGTGCTCCGAGCCCTGTCTGTGACATAGCTACTCAATGTGTCTCTCTGCAGCACAGTGAAAGCCATTTAGACTGTAATTTATACTGTTTGTGTTAGGCACCCCGAGCCTTGTCATTTTATTACTGTGCCATAGCTGTGTGTCTTTGCAGCATAGTGAAAGCCATTTAGGCTATACTACACTGTCTGTTAGGTGCCCCGAGCCCTGTCATTTATTACTGTGACATAGCTACACTGAGTGTGACACCCAGGTATGACATCTCTAGGCTGCATAACAAAAGCCATTTAGGCAGTATTACACTGTCTGTTAGGTGCCCTGAGCCCTCTCATTTATTACTGTGACATAGCTACACTGTATGTGATGTGTCTCTGCAGTATAGTGAAAACCATTTAGGCTGTATTACACTGTTTGTTAGGTGCTCCAAGCCTTGTCATTTATTAGTGTCTGTGACATAGTCAGCTACAGTGCTGTCTCTGCAACAGTTGGTGAAACAATACCCATTTCTTTCATGGCTGTGTCTGCTATGCCTTGTATTTCCCAGTCTAAGTCTACTAAAAGGAAGCACAGTGTTACTGCATGTGCATCTGTTAATGATGTGGACAATATTAATCATAGCACTAATGAAGAACACAGTGACAGTGATAATAACATCACCTCTGGCACCAAATGTCCTTCTGAACCAAAAAGCATGTGTGCAATGAAGTGACAGTAGAATTTTGGAAACAACTGACAGGAGTTACTTGTAGAGGTACTGAACATTTTGCCACATGCACCAGGATACTTCCAGCTGCTGAGACAGCAAGCAAGAAGGCATCTTCCTCAAATATAAGCTCAGATGCTGAGGCAGAGAATACTGATAGAGATGGTGGTGATAGTGGTGACTGGTAATGGGATAGCCCAGGCTACATTCCACATGATGATGATGTCGTTTCCAGTTCTTCTGAATCTTGTGGCAATGGGGTTGTCGTGGTATGTGGGTGTATGGATGGACACTGACATAGTAGTAGGTTGGTGGTAGGGCAATTGCCAAACCAGTAATTTATTCAGAGGAACAAAAGAAAAACAATGAAAAGCTTTCAGGCAAAATCCGATGCAACAAAATGACTGTAAAATGACAAAATAAAATGAAAATAAACAAAAATCACATTAAACTCCTGCTTTCTAGAGGTCCAGTCAGCAATAGTCACCTCACCAGCATATACAGTTTGGCAAAGGTCTGAAAAGGTGCAGACCTGCACAGAGGGGTCAGTAACCTGCTGGTCCCAAAACTAATCTATCCACATACAGAGAAAGCCATCATTTAAAGGAAGGAACCATCATGTGACTATTGCTGGCTCCACCTCTAGCCATGGAAAATGTAAAAAGTTTCTTAAATTACCTTATATTTAATTCATAAGCACATAATAGTAAGGATATCTAAACAGGTTTAACAACCTTCATATTTCATAGACACAAATGTGTTAAAGGACAAAAAACAAACAACAATGCTCACGGTAACTCCACCCTTTGCAAGACACAATATCAAGTGTAAAGAATGGGCCAGCTGACTCCTAAGAAGACAGGAGTGTCAGCAGAATCAACATACTCTCCAGTAGGCCCAGGTAGAATCCTTTAAGAATACAAACAAATGCAACTATAGTCTAACTATATTATCCTTTATAAGAATGACCTGAACAGGAAGTGTATAAACTTCTAGTATTTACATATGTGTACGCATCTCCAACTAAAGTCTGAATTTCTGCACAGTCCAGGAGTTTGTAAATTTCAAATGATGCGAGCACCCAGCCACCGTGAAGTATCTATACACAGAGGCTCTGTACTGCAAACCTGGTTTCAACTGTGCAAAGAGAATAAATAAATTGTTTCATAATAATAACATTCCTCCTCTAAATATCCCTAGCATCAGTAGCATAACATTTGCATTGTCAGTGGCTCAGTAAGTAGCACACTCGTCTCTGAGGCCGGGAGATCAGAGGGCTGTGGGTTCAGTTCCCACATCTGGCACTTGGGTTAATATCCCAGTACTGACACTGTAGTCAGGGGTGTAATTATAGGGAGGGACGGGGGGCACAAGTCCCCCCCAACAATTCAGGTGATCACATTTGTCACCCCCAACATTCTGCCCCTACCTTGCTGCTGCTGCCTACTGTAGGCTAGGAGGGATTTATGAGCCTGCTGTGCTGGGGGGGCATTGGGTTTCACTGGTGAGAGTCGTGAGAGAGTGACAGACAGAGAGGTGGGTGAGGTGACAGACAGAGTGGAGGGGGGAGCTATCATTTCACAAACTGGCCTGACTGGAACTGGGAGGAGCAGGACTGAGTGGTGGCAGGAAGGGAGAACGTGACAGACCGCAGTCACCTTACCCAGAAGTAGCGTAAACACGCACCACCGCCAGTAGTGAGCGAGAAGTTCGAACAAGCAGGTGGGATACTCACTGCTGGCATCGAGACCATAGTGCTGTCATAGTTGGTGCATCCTTTCCCTCTTGTCTACCTTTCTGAATGCTGCTGTGTCTGCCCACCTCATCCAGGAGCTGCCTGCTGCCACTTCGCTTGCCCAATGCCTCAAGTTGCCTGCTTTATGTGGGACTCAGGAGTCAGTTGGCTTGGGAGGGAGTCCTTATCAGATTTAGTGGTGTGGCAGGGCAGGCCCCGCCTGCTGTGAGTGACTGAATTTGGGTTTGGTTGGTCAGTAGGAGTGTTGGGTTGCACTGAGTGAGCCTGTGGAACTGTCTGCCTGAACTCGGAGGCTGGAAAAGTTTGGAACAGAGAGCAGAGGACAGTGGACTGATTATGAGGCAGTGGCTGCAAGCAGCAACTAACTGGTAGGACGTAGTCTGGTTACTGGTGGTGCTGCAGTGGTGTGTCATGGGTGGGGGTGAGTAGTGATTGGGGGGCAGCAACAGTAATACTCATGCCATGGGGGGTCACTATGCACAAAACTGCTGCAATAAATAGAAGAGGTGGTGGAACGGAATTCCAGTCTGCCCAGTCAGGGTGGTTTTGAGCTGTCAGGGGCCACACACTATATTGGCCATTTAATTTGGAGCCAGTCAGGGTCGGGGAGTGCCTGGGAAAAGAAGCCTGCTGCAATCTGAGAGGCATTCTCTCTTCCTGTAGTGTAGTGTGCCTGGACTGGAGTGGGCCAGCGGCTCTACCAGTGACCACCAGCACAGCAAAACAGAACAATTAGCTTCTCAACTTGAGCTAACATAGCTCTAGTGTGCAAGAAGGCAAGGGTAGGTAGTGTTTAGTTTTAATTATTATAGGCCAGGATATTCAAACTGTGCCCAGAAAGGGTGCAAGTGGTTGCTCTGTGCAACTGAGTTGCGCTGCAGCACAAAATTGATATATTCAAATGAGTTTCGCAATTGCACATCCCATCTGAATATATTGAAAAATGTGTGTGGCGCAAATGGGGTCCACTGACCATGCGCCAGTGCATCCACCTGTCAGGTCTTAATACCCGGACTGGAACTGCGCAGTGCATCTTGGAGAAACATCATGCACAAATTCCAGATATTCAAACCCAAATATGCAAATGGCGCAATTATGCGTACAAGGCACAAATGGAGCCATTTACATGTCATTATGGCCCCATTTGCATGTCTTGGGCAGGGATACATCCAGTAGAATGTGCTGAAAAAGCATACTATCTCCCTGGTAGTCTAATGATCCCCTCCCTTCCCCAAACCCCATCCAAACAAGAAATAATATCCGAAATTCCCTAAGACCCCTCCCTTCCCTGAACCCTGTCTGATCATGAATTATTGTCCAAAATTCCCTGGTAGTCTAGTGGCCCCCCTCCCATCCCCGATTGTAAATTGAAAACATATCCCCAGACTTCTCTGGTGGTTTAGTGGACCCCTTCCCACTGAGGAACCCACAAGCCACTCCGCTTCCCCTGTCCCAGTATGGCCATGAAGCCGGAGGACAGCACAACCCACCCACATGCCTCCATGGCTGCCCGCTGACTTTGCTATCAGTGAATGACAGTGTACTGTACACCTGTACTCCCATTGGTAGACACTGTCGACAAACGGGCCTGCAGTGTGTAATGTATGCTTTCATTCACAACTTTGTGTAATTCACAAAGTTGTGAATGAAAGCGTACAGCACACACTGCAAGCCCATTGGTCAAAAGTGTCTACCAATGGGTGCACAGGTGTACAGTATGCTGTCATTCACTGACAGCACAGTCAGCAGGTGGCCATGGAGGCATACAGGTGGACTGTGCTGCCCACTGACTTCATGGCCATACTGGGATGGGGCAGTGGGGTGAGGTGTGAGTTCCTTAGTGGGTGGGGGGTCCACTAGACCACCAGAAAAGTCTAGAGATAGGTTTTCAATTTATGAACGGGGCTGGGACGGGGCCACTAGACTACCAGTGAATTCCAGAATGTATTTATTAATCCGGTGGGGTTCGGGGAAGGGATAGGGGCACCACTGGACTACCAGGGAATTTTGGACATTAATTCATGATTGGATGGTGTCAGGAAAGGGGGAACCACAAGACTATCAGGGAATATAAGTTTCAATATGTTTTCTGCCACGATCGGGAATTGAGGGGGGCTAGCCACCTGGGGCTGGCTGCTGCTGTGTTGCAATATGCAGTACGGCAGCCCACCTGTGGGTGGCTAGGACTTAAGTATGATTCTTCCATGCCTAACTTTGTGCGGCACATCTCTGAGATATGCTGGCAACTGCACCATACATCTCGGCTGAATATTGAGATGTGCTGCATATACATGGAAATACCCCCTCCAGATGCACTGCATATATTATCTTTGCACCGCGGCACATCCAGAATTGCATGGAACATCACCTCCTTTTGAATATGGCCAAGGGGTGCATTTACGACTTGCGCCAATGCAACTCAGTTACACCGGGCGCATCTCCTTTGATCTGGGTCATTATGTTTATTGGTGTTCTTCTCTGCTGTGCTGTGTTGGTCCTGTCTACTGACTGTAGTCAGTCAATACTGTGCTGTCTAGCATCTCTCCTGTGTGTCACCTGACTCGACCGAACCTGATTATGACTACTTTGGTAGTTGCTGCTGTGCTGTGCTGGCAGGGGTGGGTGGGTGTGGGGCAGTTCTATGCTTAGCCTAACATGCAACTCCAGTGTTTCCTTCTGTGTTATGTTACCAGAGTTAAACTAATTAATAAAATCAAACCCTGCAGGTGGGTGAACTGTGGATGAAGTGATGTGGACACTGTTGGAGGGCTTGAAAGGTGGCTGTATTTTGTTTTTTGTTTTACAAACAAAAAAAACAACTGCCCATTATAGGTGTAGCTGTTTCTCCTTCCTGAATACGTTTAAAGCAGCAGTAACTGCTGCTTTAAACACAATAAGGAGGAGCAGCCAGCCAGTGACAGTATTAGGGGAGTTTAAATCATGGGTTGAATTGGTGACCACCCACCCTTACCTAAAGGGTGGGTGTGGCCAGAGACCATATGGTAACCAGCACAGCCCACCTCTCACCACCTCGGTTGGCCACCGAATGGGAACACATGGAGCACATGTTCAATGTACATTTCATGGCATTCATGCATCTCCTATACTGTACATGGAGTGCAGACCATATATTGTACAGACAGTGTGCGGCCTGTGTACTGTACAGGGACCTGTACAGTACACAGTCCACCATCCCTGTACAATACAGGGAAGGACATGCAACCTGTACTGTACATTGGATGCATGCTGCACATCTTCCAATCTGGCGGCTGGCCGAGGAGGTGAGAAATGGCCTGAGCCAGTCAGTGTATGGTCTCCCACAGTGTTTTCAGTGTTTTTCCTGTATGTATTAGCTTTCAAAAGTATGTTGATAGATATAATGGTATTTTTCCATAGATGATTTACTTTTTGGTGGGTAGCACAGCCCTCATGATCCGAGGCTGGTTGACAGTGAGGTTGTCCCCCCCAACCTTGACACCAGAATTACTCCTCTAACTGTAGTGCAGCATGAGAGGGGTGCTGCACTTCTGAGGCGCCGTCTTTCGAATGAGACGTTAAACCGAGGTCCCATCTGCCTGGATTGGTGGTAGTTCAGGTGGATGTTAAAGATCCCATGGCACTTATCGAAAAGAGTAGGGGAATTTTCCCGATGTCCCAGCCAAATTTCCCTCATTCACTAAAAATACCACCAACAGCTTAATCTGGTTCAAGGTCAGTTGGCATTCATCTGTATCCCCCTCCGCCGGGTCATGCCTGAAAATAGGCAGGATTTGTCTAGTGCACTTACCCGGTCAACAAAACCTAAATAAATAAATAAATAACATGTAACTAAAAACTGCTTTTGTTTATATCGTTTGTTTTGGCATTTCTAGGGACTCTTAGAACACTGGAGTATTAAACCTGGGGATTGGCTGCCTTTGCTATTTCAGAAATACAGCTATTCTCAAACACTCCAGTCTATGTCATGCATTCTATACAAAATAACTCTGTTTCCTCTGTTTTACTTTAGCATTTATATCCCTACTGTGAGCGTGAAGAGCTGTTTTTGTTATGGTACAAAAGTATTTCTATAAGTGAGTGGGGGGGGGGAGTTAAAACCTAATCCGGACTCCAACTCACTCAAGGTTATCAACAACATACTTATCCTTGTATGTACATTCTCTTCCCATTTCAGGATATCTGAAAATGTTTCACACCTTTGGGAGGGGGGGTAGCAGCTGGGTGGTTAGCAGTACACTCAAAGAGCACTTCAGCATGGAGCACAATGCAAGGTAAACCATGCACCCACAACCTCTGCATTCTTCTTGATTCTTCCCATTTGTGAGAATGGTAATATAAACATTATTCCAATTCTGTCTCAGGAGACAAGAAGTTGAGAACTGAGCTGTTAACACCTGCAGAAGAGAACAAGGATAAAGGGATAGAAAGATCCCTAACACCAGGTGGCCTGCTCGGCAAAGGGGTGAAACAAAATTAGAGATGTAGCAGAGGAAAAAAAACAAGGTGCTACTGCAGTAGGCTTTTAGAAGACAGAGAGCAGGTTAAAAAAAAACAGGCTCCAGTACCCTTCCACATCTCCTCCCCACTTAAGAGGAAACTATAGGGGACATCTTTATATCACCTAGTTTTCATAATGTAACAGGACGTTTTTTCAGCATGCACCACTTTATCAGATATCTCTCAGTTCCGAGAGACAGATGGAGCTTTAGCCCACCCACTCCCAAAGTGCCACCTTGGGGACCCTTTTAACAACAAAATGAAGAAAGGTTGTTACTTCCTCTCTTCTTTGCAAATATACTTTCCCCGAGGTCTGATTGTGCATGCATACGTTGATCTGCCCCATAATGGAACATAAAGTCTGCATTTTTGTTGGTGGTTGGGTCTTGCAGTTAAATAGTCCTCAGCCAAGGTAATTGCCTTCTCAGACGTTTCTGGCCACACTTGGACATCGCCAGGCAAGATCCAGATAAATTGTTCCAGAATCACCATCTCGATCATCTATTTGGTTGATTTTACTCCTGGCTGGAGCCATATGTGGCACAGATCCTTCAATTGGGCATAGGCTTCTCTGGGGTTGTCTACTGTGTTAACCAAAATGTTCTGAACCTTTGCCAATATTTCTCTGGGCTAATATTGTATCTTTGGAGTATATCCTGTTTCACTGCATCATAATTATTGGCTTGGGCACTGTCCATGTGGCTGAAGGTCAATTACGCCTTTCCAGAGAGGTACGGAACTAGACGCATGATTCACTGGGTTCTGGGCCACCCACAAGCTTGTGCAATCCTCTCGAAGGTCATCATATAGGCCTCTATGTTATCAGTCAGACCCAGTTTCGTAAGCTTAATGTCTTTAGGGGCATCAGTCAGAGGAGGGTTTCGTGCCCCTTTATTTCTGATGGCCTGCAATGTGTCATTCCAGCAGGCCTCTGCCCTCTGCACATCCTGCACCCTGTACTGGTCCATGACCAGCTGCTTTACAAGTAACTAGTGTAACAGCTCATGAATACCTTCTGGTGGTTCAGCAGATGCAGTATCCTCACCTTCTTCCTCCAATTTTTCATCCTTTGCAGTCCTTCTGCACACATAAGGTTCCAAACCAGGCAATGGTAGTTCTCCATATTTCTCTGCTATCCTATGAGTTAGGACACCACTTGGCTTACTCAGCTTTAGCTCCTCTGTAGCACTCTGCATCCAGTAGCCACCATCTGGAAGGAACCAATATCACCAGTACATCCCACTTCTGATACCAGTGTCATAGTATATGGGTGTATGGATGGACACAGACACAGTAGTAGGTTGGTGGTGAGGCAATTGCCAAACCAGTAATTTATTGAGAGGAACAAAAGAAAAACAATGTGAAGCTTTCAGGCAAAATCCAATGTAACAAAATGACTGTAAAGTGACAAAATAAAATGAAAATAAAGAAAAATCACATCAAACTCCTGCTTTCTAGAGGTCCAGTCAGCAATAGTCACCTCACCAGCAAATAGAGTTTGGCAAAGGTCTGAAAAGGTGCAGACCTGCACAGAGGAGTCTTTAACCTGCTGATCCCAAAATTAATTCGACCACATACAGAGAAAGCCATCATTTAAAGGAAAGAACCATCATGTGACTATTGCTGGCTCCACCTCTAACCATGGAAAATGTAAAAAGTTTCTTAAATTACCTTATTATATTTAATTCATAAGCACATAATACTAAGGATATCTAAACAGGTTTAACAACCTTCATATTTCATAGACAAAAATTTGTTAAAGGACAAAGAACAAACAACAATGCTCACAGTAACTCCACCCTTTGCAAGACACAATATCAAGTGTAAAGAATGGGCCAGCTGACTCCTAAGAAGATAGGAGTGTCAGCATAATCAGCATACTCTCCAGCAAGCCCAGGTAGAATCCTTTAAGAATACAAACAAATATACCTAGAGTCTAACTATGTTATCCTTTATAAGAATGACCTGAACAGGAAGTGTATAAACTTCTAGTATTTACATATGTGTACACATCTCCAACTAAAGTCTGAATTTCTGCACAGTCCAGGAGTTTGTAAATTTCAAATGATGCGAGCACCCAGCCACTGTGAAGTATCTATACACAGAGGCTCTGTACTGTAAACCTGGTTTCAACTGTGCAAAGAGAATAGTTTCATAATAATAACATTCCTCCTCTAAACACCCCTAGCATCAGTTGCATAACCTGTAACTAAAAACTGCTTTTGTTTATGTCATTTGTTTTGGCATTTCTAGGGACTCTTAGATCACCGGAGTATTAAACCTGGGGATTGGCTGCCTTTGCCATTTCAGAAATACAGCTATTCTCAAATGCTCCAGTTTAAGTCGTGCATTCTATACAAAATAACTCTGTTTCCTGTGTTTTACTTTAGCATTTATATCCCTACTGAGAGCGTAAAGAACTATTTTTGCTATGGTACAAAAGCATTTCTATAAGCAAGTGAAGGGGGGGGGTTAAAACCTAATTCGGACTCCAACACACTCAAGCTTATCAACAACATACTTATCCTTGTATGTACATTCCCTTCCCATTTCAGGATATCTGAAAATGTTTCGCACCTTTGGGGGGGGGTTAGCAGCAGGGTGGTTAGCAATACACTCAAAGAGTGCTTGAGCCTGGAGCACAATGCGGGTAAACCACGCACCCACAACCATTGCATTCTGCTTGATTCTTCCTGTTTGTGCACTCGGGAATATAAACATTATTCCAATTCTGTCTAGGGAGGTGGGAAGTTGAGAACTGGGCTGTTAACACCTGCAGTGGAGAACAAGGGTAAAGGGATAGAAAGACCCCTAACACCAGGTGGCCTGCCTGGCAAAGGGGTGAAAGAAAGTTAGAGATGTAGCAGAGGAAAAAAAAAAGAAAGAGGGCACTACTGCAGTAGACTTTTAGAAGACAGAGAGCAGGTTAAAAGAACAGGCTCCAGAACCCTTCCACAGAGGTATTACGTTTCAATGAGGGGGTAGGAGAGAGTGCTGCTGCAAGGCATGAGAGGCAAGTGCAGAAAAAAAAGCATATGCTAAACATTAGGCTAAGAAGATGATCATGAATGGAAACAATTCATGTCAACAAGGAAATGGCAGTGTAGGGTTTCTTCCAGGTCCCTTGACTGTACAATAAATATTTCCAGGCACTGTGGTACAAAGCACAAAAAGGTAACTCTTCAGTGTGGAATTTATTTTATATTGACCCTGCAGACAACTCTCAAGCTGCATGCAGTTTGTACAAAAAGAGAGTTAGTCATCATGGCAAAGCGGGAAATTTTGGAACATGAGTAATGATATGACATGCAAAGGCAAAACACCCAATTGAGTGGGACAGGGCAAGGGACAGTATGGTTGGTATGGGCAGTAGTGGAGGTGGTGGTGGTGATGGTGACCATAGTAACAATGAACTGGAAGAAGGAACTAACACAGAATCATTTGATGGGTCCTTGAAGTATTTCCAGACAAAAATATATTATTTTCTTCTGTCACAATCAAGTAAGGCAAAATCACAAAGTAGTACTCCATGGGAAAAAGGAGTGAAAAATACAGTCCCCCCACAATTAAAAATATCTTATGATTCTCGTCAACTAACAGAAGGAAGTGTTGTGAGGACATCAACATTTATCCACAAAATCCAACATGCCAGCTGTTAAATAAAGCCATTGCAGAGCTGTTGACCAATTGTCAACTCCCTTTTGCTTTAGTTGCCCAGAAAGGTTTCCTCAAGCTCATGAACCTGAATGAACCATGGTACACCGTTCCCTGTTGAACATATTTCTCAAAAAAGGCTGTTCCACAGTTGTATGACTTGGTGTGTACTGCAGTCATTAAGCAATTGAAACTCTCTGAGGTGAAGCAGGTTAATATAACCACAGATATAGGAACCAGCAACCAAACAATTGCCTACATGACTGTTACAGCTCATTGAGTAAGTTTTCAGTCAGAAAGTAATAATCCCCACTCTATTGTCAGCAGTAGGAAGCAGGCTATATTGTGTATCACACTTTTGAGAAAAACCACACACTGCAAATATTTTGCAGTAGCTGCAAAATCAATTCCACAAATGGCTTATTCTGTATTCTCCATATTCCTTATCTCAGGAATTCATAGTGTCAGATAATGCTGCCAACATAGTCTCAGCTGTTAGAAATGGCAACTACTGACACATACATTGTTTTGCATATTGTTTAAATCTTCTCATCCATAGTTTCTTAAATGGAAACAGAAATGTTGAAAACCTGTTAACAGAGATGGGCAAAGCTGGAAAACTTCATTCCGTGAATTAATTTGAGAATATAGGGTAATTTGTAAAGTAATTTGTGGATGCGAAGTGCGAAGTTCCACCCACAAAATGCAGAATTTTGCCTGAGAATGGCAGAATTTTTCCTCAAATGGCAAAAAAAATTCCTCTGTTCATGGGCAAAATTCTGCACTTCATGGTGAAATTTCACAAAAAATGTCAGTCACACGGGAGAATTTTGAGCCTATTAGGAAAACTTTGCTGATTGCTCTGCAGAGTCAAATTGGCCAACTTCGCTGGAATTTTTGCTGGTGGATTTAAACTTTACAACATCTCTACCTGTTAGATCTTGCTAGGAAAATATGTGGACATTACAGCCACTCTGTGAAAGCACAAAAAATCCTGAAGGGGCTGCTGACATCAAACAACTTTCCACTACATACATTAAAGCAGAAAGTTCCAACCTGCTGGAATTCAACATTTTACACGTTGGAAAGGCTTTTTGAACAGAAGAAAGCTATACATGACTACACCTTGCAGAATCAAATAGATAAAGTAGAGAGCACTGATAAAGCTGCTGCAGGAGGAGTGAAATGGCATCATGGAGTTCATTTACTTATACCTATTCCAGAGATGCACTGTGTTTTCAATATGTATTGGTTATAAAAGTATGGAATACACTTTTGCCTTTTTACTTCTGAAATGGAGTAAAGTAGTTAGCACCTGGTAGTGTGAGCATGTGCAGGGAATTTTTTTTTTCATTAAAGTAGACATCATGCTCAGTTCTAGGAGCTGGACTCTACTTGAAGCTTTGGTCACCTTATTGGAGCCATTTGAAGATGCCACACATGATGTCAGTGCAGACAATGCAACTCTGTGTCAAATTCTTCCTCAAATAAGATTTCTTCACATTTTCCTTGGTGACATAAAGAAAGGCTTTCAGTCAAAAGAACATATCCTGTAAAGTTGCCAACTGATTTTCAGCACTGCAATTAGGGTGCCGCAACAAGAGCAACAGTGACAGGGGCGATCTTGATTTTAGATTGGCTCTCAGTCAAGTCGCCCTTTGTGCCACACAGTTTCTGCCCCCTCTGGGGCATACCCACCCCAGAGGAGGTTATATTTAGTTTTGATGGTGTGGGTGGAAAAGCCCCCCTACAAAAGTTGATTGTTTCCTGGGAGAGTGCTTTGACTCTGTAACTCCTGGGAAACAAAATACTTGGTGCTGTAATTGGTGTTGGTAACATGTTTGTGGCTGCAGCATGGGTGAACCTCGAAAGAAGACACCACTGTTAATACTGTGCAGAATTTTAAAATGTCAGCAGAATTAAATGTCATGGAATTTTGAAAATTCTGCCAAAATTCTGCCGAATTTTGCTGGAAATGAAATGGCAGAATTCCATGGCAGAAAAATGCAGAACAAGTTTCTCTGCAACATTTCCATTGAATTTTATTCTGCATATCTCAATATTTTCTACAGAAATGGTTGCAGAATGATTTTCCATGAAAAGAAAATGCTGTTCCGTGGAATAATATTCTGCGGATTGCAGAAGGTGGAATTCCACAGAAGAACTAGTGAAATTCCAGTGGAAATTCTGCTCATGGAATGGTCATTCCATGCTAATTTTGCTATCAGAATTCCACATTCCACACAGAACTAACCACCACTGTTATGCTGGCAGATGACTTGAGTCTCAGACTGTTGAATGATCAGAGAATAAATGGCATGTTTAAGAATGACACCTATGTGTTGTCTACGTTGCTAGATCCCTGCTTTCAGTGGAATATTGAAGCCATCTTTCCTGTAGGGGAAGACACTGGGCTGGATTTTTGAAAATCTGAGAATGCCATGAGCCCCTAGTGTACTGAACATATGGTGCATGGGGCTTGAGGTGTTCTCCTGGTGGGGACTGGGATTTTCTATCCTGTGCACTAAATTGCCTCAAGTTTGACGACCTTTTTGTGGTCTAGCTTGCAGCAATCCCAAAAGCTATCTTTACAGAGCTTGTGTCAGGTATTTGGTGCAAGCTGCTGTAAATGGTAGAAACTGTTGGCATATGGACAGAATGTGGCAGTATAAACAGGTGCGGTTAAATCGGAGCGGTCTCTATGTCGAAAAGACATGCCGTCGCCGGATTTTTGGTCACAGACATTTCGGCACATCTATTCTGAATTCTCCCATGACTATATATTTTAGTTCCGGGCACCCCCTCTTTCTGTTTTCTCTCCAAGGTCCTTCGATCTCCATGTGGACTTTGCTCTCCATGTGGACTACCCTACTGACCCAGGAGATACCCCTGATTGTGGCACTATGTATTTTCATTGGACTTGTCTCCTTGTTGCAGTCTCAGCCCTGCCTGTATGCAGGGTGATTGTTTCACTGGCCCTCCATTATACCTTGGTCTTCATTGCACTAAGTTTTTAATTTATGGGGCCGTTACTTGTTTACAGTCACCCTGATGAATTAATTAGCACCAAGACTGCACCTAGACTTTATATCTTTCTTTTGTTGTTATTGCTTTTTACTAGCACTGTTTGATGTATAAATGCTTTATGGCTAGTCTCTGGTCAGTATTTCAGGTCTCACCATGTAATTTACTGAGGTCAGCCTGCAGCTTTGCAGCATAATGGGGTACACCAGCAGAAAACAGGAAGTTGTTATCCCCCTGTACAGACAGTTGGCAAGACCCCATCTGGAGTACTTCGTCCAGTTCTGGAGACCACCCATCTCTGCAAGGACATAGACAGGATGGAGGCAGTTCAGAGGAGGGCAACTAAAATGGTGTAGGGTCTGCAAGAGAAGCCATACGAGGAGAGACTAAAGGAGGTTAATATGTATACCCTTGAGAAAAGGAGGGAGAGGGGGGACATGATAGAAATGTTTAAGTACCTCAGTGAACTCAACAAAGTCCAAGAGGTTAGCATATTTCAGAAAAAGAGATGTGCAAGTACAAGGGAACACAATTTGAAGCTAGAGGGGGGATAGCTCAGGGGCAATGTGAGGGAGTATTTTTTCACAGAGAGGGTGGTGGATGCATGGAACAGCCTTCCTGAGGAGGTTGTGGAGTCTAAAACTGTGGGAGAATTCAAGAATGCATGGGACAGACATAAGGCAATTTTTGTGGGGGGTAGGAAGAAATAGGCTGTTGGTTAATTAGGATCTGCAGCTTATCCTCTAGGTAGGGAAATGGGCAGAGTAGGTGAGCCAAGCGGTCCTTATCTGCCATCAAAGTCTATGTTTCTATGTTTCTGTGCCACACTTTGAAAATCCAGCCCATTGAGTATTGGAGATATCTTCTGCTAATCAAATGTGACATTAACACCATCAACTGATGTACAGCAGTCAAATCCTGCCAAACCATCAGAGTGCACCTCTGGAGCAGACAGTAGCACATTTATCAATTCTTCACAATCACTGGTGTCATCAACAAGGGAAAGGACATCTACAGATACTTCTCAGGCATCCTATGTTCAGAATTAGAAAGGCAAATCACTTCTGAGCTGCCTGCAACAACATGGACTAGTATCCTGCAAAGAAAGTGCAGCTGGTTCATCTGCCAGGATGATAACCGTCTCATGCCGCATAATGATCCTGGAGTATTTTGCAGACCATACTGTGATTGGTCTTGAGTAAGATCCATTACTCTGTTGGAAACAAAAGAAAACAATATGGTCAGATCTAGCAAATCTTGCAATAATGTACCACAGTTGTCCACCTTCAAGAGAATATTCAAAACACATTTATTTATTTATTGAACAGTATTGGAATTACAATCCATTGAGTCAGAGACTCATTTACAAAGGCTCCACATCATTGAGAAAGGTGCTATGATGCCAAGTCAACAACTAACTCATCGACCGGCATTGCAGTGCCAGGCTCCCTGTCGATCGAGAGTTTCAGTTGGCAAGGACCCGTGCACAGCAGGGTACTATGTTTTCTTCAGGGAGGCTTCATCTCCCCAAGCTCCCCACACCCCCCATACTTATAGATATGAACTCCAGGTCAGAGTTGGTTTGGGGAGGGGTTGTGAGACAGGGGAGAGTGTTGCCGGGTCCCAGGCGCATCCCCACAACGACTTGGTGCTGTTGTCGGCAGCGACGTATGTCACTGTAGGGGTGTCGCTGCAGGAAGTGCATACCACTGAGAAACAATACAAGTACATACAATATAAATACAGAAAATATGATAAGAGTACATTCATTAAATGCAGTAATACATCCTAACTCAGGTGAAGTACAGTAAGTATTGACAGTTGTAGGTAGAGGTATTGACGCTACCCAGTGAGGATTAACACATGGAAGAGGTAAGGCAGGACATGTGCCCTTTGTCAGGAGGCAAGGTTGCAGGTAGAGGGGTTAAGCAGGGCAGTTGCAGGAATAAGAGGCAAGTAGATGGTCTCAAAGGAGGGACTTGAAATGTCCGAGTTTGGGTTCAAGGGTGATAGGACGTATTTAGTGCAGCTGGAGGAATAGTCACTGACCACAGAACACTGCCAAGTCCTGTAAATGTGGAACAGCTTACATTTCTCAGAATGAATGCTGTCAATTTCCAAATTGTCCCAAACACTGAATTATGCAGTTCTGACCCTGAACTTGAACAACAGCCTGCAAACAGTGATACTGAATACAATGACTAGGTTGTGTATGAAACAAAGAGAACCATCACCACTGACGCAATGCCAACCACATGTGCCACACTACTCTTAGTTTTCTTTTGCCAATCATCAGTTTTATATAATGCAACTTGGATGCCCACCATGGGTATAATTTCTGGAAACAGCAGCAGCCTCACTCAGAGCAGCTGCGCCTCTCATACCTACTGCATCAATTCCTGCCATGGGTATAATTTTTGGAAACTGCAGCAGGCTCAATCAGAGCAGCTGCACCTCTCATACTTACCTCTTGTACCTACCTGAGCAATGCCTGCCATGGGTATAATTTTTGGAATCAGCAGCAAGATCACTCACAGAAGCTGTGCCTCTCGTACCTATCTCAGCAATGCCTGCCATGAGTATAATTTTTGAAAACAGCAGCAGGTTTAATCCGAGCAGCTGCACCTCTCGTACCTACCTCAGGAATGTCCGCCATGGGTATAATTTTTGGAAACAGCACCATGCTCACTAAGAGCAGCTGTCCCTTTCATACCTGCCTAAGCAATGCCTTCCATGGGTACAATTTTTGGAAGCAGCGTCAGGCTCACTAAGAGCAGCTGTGCCTCTCATACCTTACTCAGCAATGCCCCCCATGGGTATAATGGCTCAGGACACCTAGCAAACAGTGTAATAGTCCAAAAAAAACAGTCTTCCACATGATTTTTGTTGTGGTCAGTGTGGGGTAATCAGGTAGTATAACAGGTCAGGTGGTAACTACCCAACCCAACCAAACTACTCAGATTTCATCCAGGTATTTTTAGGATACTTTAGAGGTACCCATGGGAAGTCTTGATGGTCATGTATTTTAGTACCCACCCATCCCTACAGTGTGGTGGACTACTTTAATTATGGGGACAACTGTCAGGAGGACATGGACAATGAAAACAACTGGTGAGTCTCCTACAGCCTCAGATTTAATGTTTCCAAATGCAATATGCTACCACTGGGAAGGAAATGAGGTAGAACCGCTACACTGTGAGGGGTTTCTCTGTCTGTAGTACAAGAGGAAAATGACATGGGAGATATACTAGACAAGGGTTGAAGCATGACAAGCTATGTATGACCACTGTCAATAGGGCTGAGCCAAATTATCAAATTCCGATTTTGTGGAATTTTCACACATTTTTGTAAAATGTCATGAACTTTTGCAACATTTCACAAACTTTTGCAGAAATTTCTGAAATTCTTTAATTGATCTTAACTAATTCAGTATTATAGCTAGAGATCTGACATTTGGTATGTGTATTGTTTGGAATATGCCATAAATGGATGCCATGTTTTGTGACATGAAGGGCAGGGAAGGTATAGGGGTTCAAAATCTGGCAATGTAGTATTCATGTGAAAATTTCTGAAAATATTTCTATGCTTACAACTACTTAGCCACCTTTAGAGCTAGATAACTGAACATTTATAGGCATACTTTCTTGGAGGAGTCATAGAAACTGCTAAATAGAGAAGTAATTGGTTGTGTAAATTGTAAGTTACAGGAGTGCAAAATTTCACAGTTTAATTATTTGTTAAATTGTGTGTATATGTTTAAAATATTTGGATGTTTATATCTGTACTGCTATTACACTCAAGATCTGGCATGCATATCAAAGTCAGTATGTCCTGGAATTTAATTAGGCTGGATAAATGTGGTTTAGTTTAGTATGTTAAAATTTATTGTGGATACTTTATAAATGACTAATTGTCAAAATGTGCTCAACAATTCATGGACACATAATAGGTAATGCCACTAGAATTCCACTTGTAGAATTTAACTGTCACAAAGTACTTAGCACAACTGAATCACCTTAGCTGCACTAGCTTCATGGTCCTGCAATGCCCCTCCGACATTCCTGCCACTGATGCCCAGCATCATGCTCAATCATGACTAAAGACACCCAGGTACTTCAGTCACACTGGCCGATTCTGGCACACCTAAGTCACAGCTAGTTGTAAGGCTTGCCATCACTTGGTGCCACTGTTTTCAAACAGTAAAAATAGACATTGGTATCTACAGGGTTTTTAAAGAGTCATCAGGTGGCAGTGTACAGAAACAATGCATGTGATTCCACAAGTTGTTAAGTCAGTGAGCTCTAGTTGTTATCTGGAATATTGAAAGAATTCAAGCTAGTGCACAGTGATGCCCATGACTATTCTTCATGGTTCATCACTCAAGATAGTGACCCAACATTTGGCACCACTATACATTTACTATGGAGCCTCCTTTAAATGCTACCATATTGCTACTTTACCCAGCCTTTACCTTCCTCTACAATGACAACTCACGTGTATGAATGGGCAAAATATATGGACATGGCTTTGACAAAAGTATTGCAACATTCCACAATTTCAGAAAAGCTCATGAAATTCAAATTTAATACTGTAATTTTGTAATCTTTGGCTGCTTATACTGTAACTTGGCCAGCCTTTGAGCAAGAGATTAGAGAGCTGACACACACATCCTCTTTCTTTCTGTATTGGTTTTTATCTGGGCAGGCAGCTTGTCTCTCTCAGGGATATACCCTGTTCACAGGAATATTGTTTATTGGATATAATCAGAAAGACCTTTGAGTCAAAGACTCATTTACAAATGTTCCACGTCATACATTAAAATACAGGGCAAACATTAGCTAACAGAGATGAGACAGTACAGTATAATACATAATGAAGAGTTACATTACATTTCAGTACATGGTAGTCATAATACATAATGAAGAAATACAATACATTACAATACATGGCAGTCAAGGTAAATCAGGAGGTGGTCCTGATCAGTGCAGTAGTTCAGTCCCACTTTAGCACAGCCACAGTAGTTGCAGAAAATATTGTAACTACCCTAATCATGCTAATCCCAGCCATCATTCAGCTGGCTACTGTTTTTTTTCTCCAACATTTGTTATTCCTCCCATCTCCTCTGATGGGGATGGTGCCTCCGTCAGCCTTGCATAGCCAGTTTCCCCTGCAGTAGGAGCAAGCTCCCCTCCCTCCTCTTCCTTTACACATTTTTCATTGATGACCTCTGCATCTATCACTGCATCAGTGACAGTCTCATTCACAGGGCACTCATTGTCTACATGCAGCCACACTGAGTAATGACAGTCTCTGGGTTTTAGCTGTCAGACATCCAATGTCCTGTGCAAGTAAAACACTGTTGTCTTGCTCATCCTGTTCACTCTGTGAATCATTTTCTCTTTTCTGTTCCTCAGCATCTGTCTCTGGGTGTCAAGAAACTGGACCCAGAGCATCCCTCTATTAGTGCTTTAACACCGGTCACCTGCTCTTGTGCCTCAGCAGTAACATACACTATGTCTTTTATGGTAAAGTGGCAAAATGTCAGATGCAGGGAGGTGTTAATTTGTGTTCTCCCATTGCATTCCTGTAGACATGTGGGGTCAGATTGTTTTTAAAAAACCTAATAGCCTTTTAAGGCATTTGCTTCACTGTGGGTGCCAAGAGCATGGTCCAGCAGACATTCCAAAAAAGCCCAGTCTTATCTGCATTATAGAGTTAGTCTGTCTCATACCCCCCAACACACACATCTAGAATTTCTGCAGGGTTTTTGCAAAAAAGGGCTGACTGCTGCCTCATCAGCTGACCACTGCTCCCCCACTATCTTTAACTGGCATATTTCATTACACTGCTGGAGTCTCCATACCCACTGGGGAGAGCATTTGATAGAGCAGTCTGGATTGTAGATTTGATGGGCAAATGATTCTGCCTTGTTCTGTAGAACTACCCCAGAGACAGGAATACCTGAAACATTTTGAGAGTTGAACCAGAGATGGATCATGCTGTCAGCCTTGACATTGGTGGCAAGGTGTAGCTTTTTTCTCTGGAGGCCTGGCTTTTCTTCATAGTTTGCTGCAAAGGTGTGTATGCTCTCTTCTTTGTTTCTTATGGTGCAGACTGTTGAGTCTGACAGTTTGAATTCATGTGCTACCTTCCCCATAGCATCACTGCCTTTCAGCCTGTCCACAGCAGTTTTTGTGTCTGTGTCAGTGTCAACTGTTTTCACTTTTCAGGTCTCATTTTGTTGCTGAGTTTGACTTTGTTGTTGGCTAACCTGGCATGGGCTCATTATGTCGCAAGACATATCATAGCTTTGTCAGCAGTCATAAGATTTATGCCATGAGGCATTATGTCATTGTTCTGTGGGAGCTCTGCCCCACAACCCCCATTACTGTGCCCCTGGACCCCACCTACTAAAGATTCTCAACTCCAGGGGGTCCAACTCGGGGAGCGCACAGGTCTGGATTCGCCATAATGCCGCACACTACTAAGCGTTCAACATTATGACCCGGTAAGGGCTAAAAGCTAACCTCGGCCATTTCAAGAGTAGTAGCATGTCATGGCAGACACACAAAAGAGAGAACAGGGAATGGACCAATTTATAGTAGCCGGCAGCAGGTGTTAATTGACTGAATGGAGTTTTGAATGGTACTAAACAGGAACCATTAACCACATTTGTAACAAGAGGGATTCATTATAATGAAGTGTTATAATGAGGGACCACTGCAACTTACAGTATGCTGTCCTTCTTATGACATGTGGTGAGCAAAAATTCAGTGTGTACTTTATATCTTTTCTTTATTCCATTTCTAATGTTCTTCATTACTAGAGCAATTTACAAGGAAATGTGACATATACCCCCTACAGTTGATCTTCCGATTTTCGGTCTGTTGCTGCAGTCACAGTACTCTGTTTGTGAAATATGCAGTACTATTGAAACATGGAAATAGAATGCTTTGGGACTCTGGAAGGGAGAACTGAGGTAGCTAGTAATTTTTACTACATGCCCCCGAATCAAGGATTGAGGGTCAGGAGGGGGCAGTTTTTAAGTAAGAGGATGTGGGGGGGGAGGGCTGTGGGGTCATATTCAGAAGGGGCTTAAGTTAAAAGACCAAGAACACTTTATATTTCCAGGCGTGCCCCATTTCTCTTTGGAAACAATGCTGCTGAACTTTGACCTGAGAGTGTATGTCAATTCCTTAGCCAGTGTCACAATTCAAGCAAATAAGAATGAGACTCCATCTCAGCATACCTACTTTTTTATTTCATTTAGTAGGCTCCTTTTAATTTTATTTAGTAGGCCCCTGTGCTATTTTTGCCAAATCATTGGCTTAATCATCCAAGCTCCCCTGTTTAAATCATGGATACACCACTTGATATTAATGTTAGTCTGCACTTGTCTAGATTTTGCAGGGGTGAGCATATGACATCACAGCTTGAGCACGTGCAGCTGGCACCTGGAGCCAGGCTGTAAAACAGATACCCCTGCAAAATCAAGACTAGCGCAGATTAAGATTAGCATCAAGCGGTGTATCCATGATTTAAACAGAGAGGGCAGCACATGAGTAAGTCAATGGTTAGGCAAAATGTAGTGCAAAGGCCTGTTAAATAAAATAGATACTGAGATGGAGTCTCATTCTCATTCTGATTTCCTTGGCTTATTTTAATTAAAAGACACTGTCAGCTCCTGGCATAGTGCTAGAAGCTGGCATCATTTATATCTATCTATATATATCTGTATATATTTATATATAAATAAATATATATATATATATATATATATATATATATATATATATATATGTATATATGAAAAACAGTCTGTGGGAATGGGGGTGGGGAGGGCTGAAAGAGACTGGGGTGGGGACTGGTGTCAAACACCACTATGGTAGCATCTACACCCACACACTATGGACCAGAAGTGTGTTTGACTGAGTTATCCAAGCCAAGACAAAGTCATCAGGCCTGACTTAAAGCTGAACCAAATTTGCTGCTGGCCACCTTCACTCATCCTTTATTTAGCTTTCAATAGAATATTTAAATGTTAATTTTCTGAACTACAGCTGTGCAAAGTAACTTTGTCATGAGTTTATAAACACTTGTTCCGCCTGTTTATGAGGGTGGGCCAGATCTTGTGATTTCACAGACATATGATGGTAATTTAAAAACAGAGCAACCCAACAGAAATGCTGCCAACTATGCAGCCTCATCAAAAGGCCCTGACAGAGCCGCTGAAATTTCTGCCAACCATGTGGCTGCATTGAGGGTCTTGACAGCTCTAATGACATTGCTGCTGGCCATTCTGCCCACGTTAAAGTTATTAAACTTAGCAGCTCCTCACAAGCTGCTCATCAAAATCCCCTCACTCTGCCTGTTTCCAGCTCTGCAGCACCTCTCCATTCACTGTTTCTCTGACCACAGTTTTCCCCACACTTGTGTGGCACTACTACTTAGACAGCTGGGGAAGCTGCCAACAGTTCCACTTAGTGCCAAAAAGCCTAATGAAAAATAACTTTTTTTTGCAAATAGATAACAAAGTCAAGTAACAACAATAAAATGTCACTTCACTCATTCAAAAACACCAAAATGGGATCAAAAGTATCCTGTTCATAATCACAATGAAACAATTTAGGGTGTTCAATGTTTGTGATAAAGGCACTTCTCAGATGGTGAAATCACTCAGCTATGCCACATGCTTCAACCCACCTGAGGCATGCACTTATCCCCCATCAATGTCTACCTTGTTATGTCTTAATGCTTAATTATTTGTCTAGTGATTATGAGTATGAGTTGCAGCTAGCAACAGTTACATGTCCTTTCTGTGCCCATTCCCTAAGTATTTTCTGATGCTATGAGAATGTTGACATTCCATTGGTGAAATTTCTGCAAATGTTGGAATTTCGCTTCCAGGAAAAATAGAATAAATTTTATGAAGTCCACCTTTAACCACAGGATCTGGGCATGTATGGTGTTGCAGATTAATTTTGTAAACCACAAAATTATTAGAATTTTTTTTGTGAACGTGACTGCTATCTTCTGTTATCTGTTGCTGGTATAACCGAGATTGGGTGGAGACAGTGGTGTAACTGAAAGGATACACTGTTGCAACTGGAAGGAGATACTGTCATAACTGGGGAGACACTGGCACAACTCAAAGGAGATACTGCAGTTACATGGGACATACTGGTGAAACTGGGGGGAGACAGAATTGTAACTAGCAGGAGAAGTAGTTAACTGGGAGTAGAGATATTATAGTGGCGCATGGTAGTGCCACTATAGTTAGGGCTGAGTAGCCTGTTTAATGTTAAACCTAAAATTTTGAACATTAATCTCTTTGCCTCCATTTGATGAAATGAGCTGAAATTTTCTATGTGGCTTAGGAGGCAAGGTCTTGATGAATGAAAATTTCTGTGACCGCATCATGTGTGGTTTCTGAGATACAGCTGTGTCATTTCTAGAAAAAAACAATTTTGTCCTATACTTAATGTTGTTATTTTTCTCTCGTTTTCAGCCTACATGGAAAGGAATTTTTGCCCCAAACTTGCAGGGAACATGTGTCATGTCCCAAGGTAGTGCCTTTGACAGGTCCAATGAAAAAATATGAAGGGGTTCCAGAGTTATAAGGATTTAAATGTTAGTGTTTTCATAACTTTTTTTTTGTGTCGTGCTTTTTTTGCTATCGCAGCATCAAAAAAGGTATTGTAGCATCAAAAAAGATGTCATGGCATCATAAACAGGTGTCATGGCATCATTTTTGGCTTTGCAGGTAGAATAAATAATGTTGCACCATTAAATGGATTTGCGACACTGCTTTTCCAGATACTACATGTCTGTTTGTTTGTCACTTCATTGCAAGCAAATGCTTTCCACTTATGGGCTAACATTTTATGGGTACAAAGGGCTTGCCCCATAGATGTGCCTTTCACTGGTTGCTGAGAAATTTTCATCTGTTGCATAGTTATAATTTTAAAGTTTTGTGATTTCTGATAGGATAGCATTGCCATGTTTGGGGTACCTTTCGGAAGCTGTATCTCAAAAACACTTTGAGATATGGACTCGCTGTGATGGGTAGCTTAGTACACCTTCAGGTGTACTAAGCTGTTATGCATATTTCCAGGCCTTGTTTATAGGTGCACGGGGACATTTTTATGAATGGCCATACAGTGACAGTGATACTGTGCCATGCATTCACAGCGTGACATCTGTACTGGTTTGCCTACATGAAAAGGAGGGCCACTTACAATATACATGCATGGGAGCACATGGACATATAACATTATGGACTAATGGAACCACAGGGCCCCACAGGGAAAAGAGGGTTCGTTATAATCTCTCTAAACTTATGTATAGATGGGTGCGGAGGGCTCAGAGGGCCCTGTGCTCCCACATGTACTGTATATATGGATACCATTATGGACCTATGGGAGGGCACAGTAAAATAAAGATAATAATATACTGTTTCAAAAAGTAAGGAAATATATTGCAAAAAAACTGTGTTAATACACTAGTTAGGGTCAAAGCCACAAAAGTGGGGAAATGTGGCATTAGAATTTTCAAAGTTAATACCCCACACTCACCCTGTGCATACCAACAGGTGTTGGGGGTGCCTTGGGGTCATCGGCCCTAACACTCAGTCCATTCTCCTATACAGTACCCATCTCAACTTATTTACTTATCAAATGTGGTGAGTGTTAGGGCCGACAACCCCAAGGTACCCCCCCAACTCCTGTTGGTGTGTCCAGGATGGGTGTGAGGTACTAGCTTTGCAAACCCTAATGCCACATTTCCCTACTTTTGTGTCTTTGACCCTAACTAGAGCATTAACACATTTTATTTTTGCAATTTATATTACTATAAATGAAAGGAGATACTAGAATAAGTGGGAGAAGACACTAGTATAATGGGGATTATACCATGGACATAAGTGAACAGCCAATGAAATTGTCAGACTGGCAGTTTACCACCATTGTAAATCCTTTGATAACCAACAGATAATGAAAAGCTCATCATCTACCACATCTGCAGCATAGTAATAAATACAATAAGAAAAAAGAAACCTCTTTAATATTTGTATTTTATTATAGTAAAAAAAAATGAACCTTGGTATAATCGCAATAAGCCATTCGCAAGGATCTACCCATTCAGCTGTGCCTCGTGGGCAAACCACTCCAGCCATGGTAAATCCCCCAATAACCCACACCCCCTCGTGGCTTATTGCTTAAGGAGACACTGCCAGGAGACATTGCTGTATCTGGAATGAGAAATCACTGTAAATGAGGTACGGGCATCAATTGGAGGAAATCACTGTTATTGCTGTAACTAGACACTGGCATAGCTGAGAAGAGACCCTGACTTAACTGAGAGGAGACCTTGGTGTTACTGATAGGAAACACTGGTATAGCTAGTAGGAAAGTAGGCAGTGTCTTATCAGGGAGAAAAACATTGCAGTAACTGATACTCTAGTGTAACTGGGAGGAGTCACTTCAATAACTGTAAGGAAACTGCTGCTGCAGAGGTCAAGGTACAGCTCAGTCTGACAGGAAGCGTTATACTTTCGTACAGCATTCTGTACAGATACGGCTCCCTCTGACAGGAAGCATTATACTTTCATGCAGCGTTCTGCAGGTTTGTCCATAGATAATTATGTCAGTAGATTCATGGCCAGCATCTAGGCAACAGTGGCCTTCAACTCTCTGGTCACATGGTGGTTCTGTTGGTTATACCAGTATTTCAAAACACTTGCTCAGGTTCCTTTTAAAGAACAGATTCTATGTTTATGTGAAGCCCCCCACTGACACATATAATACAACTGACCTTGCCAGTCATCATTTTCCATAAATCTTTCCTTCGGAGACTGTCATTTAAAAAAGTTATATCCCTTGTAAATTTATTCCCAGACCTGCTGGCAAAAAACAGAGCCAGTTTTGTATCCTACAGACAGGGCCCCACTCTGGCGCACGCAGACCCATTTTGTGATTTCACTAAATGAAGGCTGCATGTACGTGCCCCATTGACTCAAATGGGGTGATTTTTCCAAAGGTTTTATACATATTTAATGTCAGGATTTTAAGAAATCAAAGCAACTGCTCAACTAAGAAGGACCCTGTTGAGTCGACGGGTTGCTTGATTTCTTAATCTGTTGTCATAAAACTATGAAAATGCCCATTCAATCAACAGCATGCCTGCATAACCTTCATTGGTGACATCACAAAACAGGGCTGCGTGTGCCAGTGTGGGGGTGTGGCAGAGCTGCTCCATTTTTTCCAGTGGGTCTGGGAATAAATTTACGAGGAATGATTTCTGGAAAATGATTCCTGGCAAGGTCAGTTGTATTATATTTGTCAGTGGGGGGCTTGTCGAGAGCTGCTCTTTAATGTTTGCCACCTCATGCTGGTAGTTTTGACTTTAGTGGTGGTGAATGTGATGACCTGATTTGTTCCTGGACACTTTACAAACAACAATGGCAGATTAGGAGGATGAACTGAAGAGGCACTGTGACTTGTTTCAGCTTGTTTGGATGTAGGACGGCAAGCTGGAATAAGACAACCTTTCCCTTCTTCTGCTTCATCTCCTCTGTACTCTACTTATGATATATTGCCTTTCGCTTACTTGAAAATTTAAATAACCAAATACATCTTTATTGTATTGCATTGCCTTCCTCTTTACCTGATATTCACCTTTTACACAATTAACTTATCATACTTATTGCACCTTGTTATGTTGTTACTGTTCTTTCCCCCACCCTCCCTGGGACTCATCTGGAAATGAGCCATTACTAGCTCAGTATGTCTTTCCTGATAACATTTTTGAAATAAATTAATAAAATGTACTACTCCCATTACATGCCTCTACAGACAGGGCCTAGTAGTGGAAAGTACCACAGCTGGCTTGGCCAAGCTGTTGCTGTTTGCAAACAAATCCCTACCCATGAAGAATTACACCCAGGTTTTCATAACAAACTCTGGCTACAGCTGATACAGCTGCAGCTCAGCTGGTGAAGGTCACAGCAGAACATGGCACACTCCGTCATGTCCAAGATGGCTGCTGAAAATTATTGCACATGCATGAGTAGTAGTTGCACAAGTGCGAGTACTTGTGCATGCGCAATAATGTTCTGCAGCCATCTTGGACATGGCAGGAAAAGTAGTGTGCCCATGGGGGGGGGTGGTGGGATGAACGCACTGATTTTGAGTTGCAGAAATAACTACTGCATCTCAACATTTGTACTTCGGTATTCCCTTTTTCACAGTTACAGCAAGATGGCTACAGGCTCTGCCCACTGCAGCCATAAAAAGGCTAGAAGTCTTCAGAAGCCTGAGTATTTTTGAGATCTGTCCAAGATGTCAATGCTTAGGAAAGCTTAGACATTTTCTGAGCATAGAAATTATTGGACCCACATCTTTTCTCTGCTTTTCTGAATCCTTAATGTCTAAAAACAAAACATTGTTCTGGGAAACTCTTGGATTTTTAGTATGAGGAAATTGATAGGGTGACATCAGCAGAGAAAAGTTTGTGCAATCTTAAGTACTTTTAGTGCAAAGTGCTAAAAGAGAAATGACTACGAAAATAAAAATAAGATGTACAGCATATAGTCCATAGGCAAAAGAGGTAAAGTGTAGAGTTTGACTAACTGAAAAACTATTTTCTATGACACTTCATCGGTCATTATATATTTTTGATTGTAGCTATCTGTTTTCTGATTGTTCTCAAATATACTTTAACATCAAGAATCTAAGCCTTAATACATTTGTGTTGCTTTTATTAGCTTAAAGGTGGGAGCTGCTGCCACTGAGACGAGGCAAGGATCGATCCTTGGGTCTGATGGGTGCCTGTAATTATGTTTACAAAAGATGTCCCCCACAAGCTGGGCAGGGTAGTACAGATGAAATTAATTTAGGTTTTAGGGCTCATTTGACAACATGTCTTTACAAAATATGTTGCGTATTTAAAAACAGGTGGTAGTTTTGTCATATGTAAGTAAGTAAGTAAGTAAGTAAATTTTATTTTTTAAGGGCTTTTCAAAGCCAAAGCGCTGTATAATTAAGCAAACATTAGAATTTACAAACTACGACAAAATAACAATAATAACAATAAAATCACAATAAAATTCACAAAAAAATCACAATAAAATCACTCTCCATATGCTTTTCGGAATAAATACGTTTTTAGCTCCAACTTAAAACTCTCGACGGTCAGGCAACTATGTATCCGACGAGGTAGAGAATTCCACAGGGTGGGGGCAGCATAAGAAAATGCACGTGCCCCAGATGTTTTTAGACGTACCCTGGGAATCTCTAGCAATCCCTCGTCGGTGGATCGGAGTGAGAGAGAGGGACAGTAGGTAATAAGAAGATCTTGCAGGTACCGCGGTCCCTGTTCATGTAGGGCTTTATAGGCCAGTAAGCCGACCTTGAAGGTGATCCGCCACTGAACCGGCAGCCAGTGCAGTCCGCGCAGCACAGGCGTAATATGACTACTTCTAGATGTCCCAGTCAAAAGCCTGGCTGCTGCGTTCTGCACCAGCTACAAGTGGCGGATATCAACCCCCGGTAGCCCTAGGTACAGGGCATTGCAGTAATCAAGGCGAGAGGTAATGTAGTAATTGACATTTACCAGGAAGAGTTTTACCAGGAAGCGTAATTTTGCTGTGCATCAGATAATGAACTGATTTCTCTTGTAACTTTCTCAACCCTGTTTTGGAACCTCACACTATTAAAATGACCCATTTAAGTTTGCTTTATAACTTTTGTTTTAATGTCTGAGAGGAACAACTTTAAGGTAATGATACTACTCTGGAAAAACTTAGACAAACCCCCCAGGAAAACTGAGGTCTGCCAGTGGGAAAATCTCAGAAAAGCTAGAATCAACAATGCAAACATGTAAGTCATATCACAGCAGTGCAGGGGAAATCAGTTCTAGCTGAGTGGCATAGAGATTAACAGCACAGATGTGTAAATCAGTGGATTGCAGGAGAGTAACAGCACAGATGTTTAAATCAGTGGATTGCAGGAGAGTAACAGCACAGATGTGTAAATCGGTGGATTGCAGGAGATTAACAGCACAGATGTGTAAGTAAGTGGATTGCAGGAGAGTAACAGCACAGATGTGTAAATCAGTGGACTGCAGATTCATTCTACCTAAGGGCCACAAACAGTCTTGTCCATTGCTGGCCCACCGGCACAGCGGTAGTGCTGCTGCTTGTGGTGCTGATGACCCAGGTGGGGAAGCGAGTCCAGTGTATCAGAGGGTTGGCCGAGGGGAGGTTGGATGAGCATCCCAGGGACAGCTCTCCATATCCAAGGGGAGGGTCAGTGGCATCCAGCATTTGGGCAACTCCCAGCAGATTCTGGAAGTATGCCAATGCCTTGACCACAGCGCAGGGGGAGGCAGCGGTGGACATCTGTGAGGCATGCGCGGGAGCACGCATGCCCACACACTGAGATTATTGCATGTCTGCACTTGGGGAACTGATGCATTTGAAACCCCGTGCAGCAGCAGCAGAGTGACACTCTGTGCCCCCCCAATGACACTGGAGTGTAAATCTTGGGCCAGGAATCAAGCTGATCTCAATCCCTCCCTTGGAAGCCCCGCCATATGGTGTAAGCTAAGGGACTCCTGTCTGGGCTGCTACAAGCGGATGCCAGTGGAGGAAGGACAGCAGACAGAGTCAGGGTACTGTATATCTCCACCTGCAGCATGAAGCATAAATAGAATTGAAAAAAAGATCTTGCCTAAGTAAATCTGAGCTACAGTAACCTTTATAGCAATATACTGTCAAAGCTCAGCAAAGCTTAGACCGAGGCTTACATATGATCGAATATTTTCTAAGAAAATCCAGGTGCCAGTACCATTGTAGCTTTTCTAAGCTTTCCCTCTTTTGGAGATCAAAGAAAAACTAGCAAGTCTAATCTTTTCCTAGTCAAATTTTTTCCTTAAAGTTCTGGGCATTTATAAACATTACATGAGTCCATTCCTGTTAGTTGCTCCTGCAGAAACTGTCAGTGGATGTAGTATTTGGTGCTGTTGTAATATGGTTCATTTGTGCTGGGCAGCATGCTGGTGTGTGAGTGTGAGTGTGTGTGTGTGTGTGTGTGTGTGTGTGTGTGTGTGTGTGTGCCCTTACTTCCATGCCTTGGTCTCACAGACAGGGTCCTGAAAACTACTATGGTGGTCTGATTGAGCTGGCTCCTCTTGCACTCAAAGTCCTATCTTCCCATTAGCAGCTCCTTTGGGAACTGACAGCAGGTCTGCTGGTGGGTGGTGCCGTCTATGGGTGTATGCATGTGTGTTTGGGGGGGGGGGTTGGGTTGCTCTATACCTGTGTGAGAGGGAGTCAGATTGCTCTATGTGTGCTTGTGTGTGTGTGTGTTATCCCTTCCTATGTTGGACCCCACTCCCATGACTTGCTCAGACAACCAGGCCTGGACCTGGAAACCAGTACAGTTGTCCTGATCTGCAGTGGCATCTCTGGGCACAAACAGCCTGTCTGCCAGTGGGTGGTGTTGGGGTGTGTGTTTGATTCGGAGGAGTGATGTGCACTGCAGGTATGTGCTTCAAGGGGGACAGCTAACTATTCCTGTGTAACCTGGGTTCTTTCTTGCCACAGTTGGGGAGGAGGGTGATGGTGGTATGGGTACTTCCAGTGTGGGGGGGGATAATGTCTTATGCAAACCAGGCAGGGCTAGGTGGGGTAGGAGTATTGTATGGGGTGTTTTAAGAAAGTGTGGGAAGGGAACTTTTTTTTAGAGAAAATTAAAATAAAAAAAGAAACTTCACTCTTTGAATTGCTGGCAAAGTGCCAGCTTCACAAGAGCTACAAGCAACTTAAAGTTGGGCACTTTGCCAACAATTTGCTGGTGACTGTCACTGAGCTGACAGACTTTGTTGCCACTGCTGGTGTTGCCTCCACGCCTTCTTTTCCTGCTTTCATAAACTCCCTCCACTGTTGAGCACTGGCTCCCAGTTAGAGATGTGTAAAGTCAAGAAACTTAACTTGTGAAGTTAAAAACATAGAAACACAGATGATGATGATGTCAGAAAAAGACAGATGGTCCATCAAGTTTCAAAGCATTACTCTACAGCTTGGCACAGTGGCATGGAGGGCTGAGGCACCATCAGCACCTTACCTCCTGTTGTGCCAGTGAACCATGTGAGGTTACGAGCATGGGTTGCTGGGGGCCGGCAGGGCAGGGAGAAGATCAAGCACCTGATGGTGGCTCTCCTCTCCTGGGGGGGAGGACCTGCATGCTCTGCTAAATGACTTCCACTTGGTGGCAGTCACTTGGCAATGTGGGTCAAGGGGGGCTGAGGAATGGAGGGCTGTGGGACTCTGTGGCATGCACATGTCTCCACACACATGCACTCATATGCTTGCCCCAGTGTGGGGAAACAGGAACAGAAAAATGGAAAAACAAATTGGTGTAGGCTAAATGAAGCCCTGCTCTCCTGCCTCCGCCCCACGCCACTGGCAGATCACCCTGCCCCATCTGGATGTATGTCACTAGGTGGGGGGAGGGCAGCTCTCCCCTTCCCAGCCCCACCATGGGGAAATCTGTGGGGGATCTTGGGCACTTTGATCCAGTGAGACAAAAGCCAGGCAAGAGGAGGCAGGAACAGGGCAGAGAGCATACCCACACTGACCCCCAGGGAAAAACTATAAATGAAAAAAAAAAAAAAGCATTGCTTTATACATAGTGGCACTTTGTACAGTTCTTCACCAGGCAAAGTGTCTCCTGCACCAGACAAAGACTACATGTAGTTCTATGCCCAGTGAAGTCAGCAGTACACCAGGTGAAGACTACACACAGTAGCACTTCACTGGAAAAGTGCCACTATCCTTAGTTTTTTTTTTAAAGAAAGTTTTGTTTTAATCTTTTAACTACCATCTCAGCAATGATGCAATGTTTCCCATCCTCCTTCATCCACTCTAACCATCCATGAATACACTCCAATCCCCTGACCCTCAAAGCACCCCACTGCCCTCTTCCCCTATCCTAGGTGATTCACTGACAGTATAATAAATAAAACTTATATTCCATTCCCATTAAATCTCAACTTTCCATCTTGCCACAACCACTCACTGTCCATAAAACCCAACCTTCTCCATCCACCCAACCCAGTGAAAAATGATACAACCCCCCACCACCACCCTTTGACACCCACACCACCCTAGTCCACCCCTACTCACCCACAAACAAAAGGCATAGAGACCGAATTTAGGCTAACAGCACTACCTTCACTCCACCTCAGTTGATCACCACCTACTAAATGGAACCAGGCATGTGCTCTATAATAATCACCTTATTCGCCCCATTTGGTGCCAATCGTGTAATAATTATGGGAGCATGCACTGGGTTCCATTCATATGATGAAGTTTTAGGGAGATGGAGGGATTAGGAAAAGAGAATGGGGACATTTTTTGCACATTGGGTGATGGGAAAATCTTGGGATTATAAGTGAGCCACAAGGGTTGGGCACCCTGATTGCTGCAACATGTAATACAATAAATAAATAACATGTAACTAGCACTAATGTTGAGCACCCAGTGTTGGGAAAGGGGTTGGGGGTTAACCACTATAGGTACTGGGCACCTGGTGTTGTAAAAGAAGCTAAAAATTAGTTTGTGTTTTATTTCTGTTGAGATTCACTTAGAAATCAATCATTAAGAAAAAAACAGAGGTGTTTGTGTTTGCAGTAGCGCACCATCAATGGTGGGTGGAGATAAAATGTGAAGTTTTTATTTTTTTAGTCATGACTGACTTGTCAATCACAAATGAAAAAATATCTTATTTTCTTGTATATTCTTTGCTTTCTTTTCATTTACACATGCATGGGCTCTGGCGTTTTTTAAACAACTTATAATTTTTTAGTTTGTCCTTCTTTTCACTGGGGACTAGAAGAATAACAATATCAGTCTCACAGCCCTGACTCAGAAACCGCGTCAAAAAAGCACTAGACAGTTTTAGTGCAAAAGAACCAAAAAGTTTATTACAAAAAAAGCAGCTTAAAGTTACAGTGGTAAAACATAACTTTACAGCTTCTTTACCAAAAGGGATTTCTGTTTATCTGCTTTTTCACAGAGAGGGTTGTGGATACATGGAACGGCCTTCCAGAGGAGGTTGTGGAGTCAAAAACAGTGGTTGAATTCAAGCATGCATGGGACAGCCATAAGGCAATCCTAGGGGGTGGGGATAGAAAGAAGTAGGCTGCTGGTTAACTAGGATCTGCAGCTTATCCATTAGGTAGGGAAATGGGCAGACTGGGTGGGCCAAGTGGTCCTCATCTGCCGTCAAATTCTCTGTTTCTCTGTTTCTATGTAAAATCACAATACCTGAACATTTCACACTTATACATGTGCTTTATCAAGAGATAATAACATATGTCTATCTTGCAGCTTTTATAGTGTATTAAATCAAAGTATAAAATGGGCAAAAAAATATCAGCAACCTGATTGGCTAAGACCCTCTCAGACCCGTGTCCTTATAGTGCCACATTCCTGCAACCTGCTCTACTTCAAAGAGACCTGCCGCTGCACAGGTGGCATATCGTTGTCCCCATACTATCACTTTCTCACACGGTGAGCACCTCAGTGGGTTGTCAAGGAAAGCCTGCACATTCACACAGCGTCTCCTCACAGCGACGGCACCTACAGTGCCTGGCACATAACAGGATCCCAAAGACCTCAAAAATTAAAATTCTCACCTCTACTGCAGCCCATTTAAACACTTTCTGCCATATCCTTATCCCACTCTACCCCCAATGATGCCAACTCACTTTTCTTTTTATTTCCACGTTGAGCAACTGCAAACCAAGAAATGAGATGCTACGGAAGTCGTATATGGACATGCTCACTCCCAGTCAAATACCCTGTCACTATAAAATAAAACAAAGCAACTGAAACAGATGCATCTTAAATGAACACCAAATTTTGATGCCGCCAAGTTCTCTGTTGTTGCTCTCCTATTTAGAGGAAACAACAGGCGGCAGGCTGGCACCATGGGGAGCAGCATGGAATGCAGAAATGACAGAACCTCTTATTTTCTACTCAGCAGACTTGTGAGTGGCACAGAGAATTAATCTCACACTAGGAGGTGGCCAGTGAGTGAAACAAAATATCTTCAAAAAATATAACTTTACAGCTTCTTTACCAAAAGGGATTTTTGTTTATCTGCTTGTAAAGACCTCCATTACAATACAATAACAGAGAATACTTTTTCTATCAATAAGATAATCATATTTTTTACTATTTTATATACAGTTCCTATGTCTTTTTTTGTAATTAACTTCTTTACTGTGGGGCCCATTTTATAAGTGCAATAAGACACTCCAAGGTGTGGGTTATGGCCTGATGAGAGCACTTCCCAGCTGCTAAAGGCACTCGGCGGAAGTGCCTCGTGCCTCATAACATGCCTGGGGCATGCTTTTATCAGGCCATAACCCACACCTTGTCATGTCTTATTGCTGGCACAAAACACATGCCAATTCACCCAATGTGCAATACGCAGAACAGGTAACAGGATAAATAACAACACAGACAACTACAGTCAATCAGAACAAATATACAATACACAACTATTACATATAATTGAAAACACTGCAGTGCTTATTATCACAAAACATAATCAGTTGGAACCATTCATTTAAACATCGCTACTGTATGTTGAAGAAAACATGAGACCATAGCCAAACAGAAAAAAATATTTAAACAGTTAATTATTGCACAAAACAGTGTCTAGTATAGCTCAGTATCCATATATTCATCTTCATTTTTTCTTGCATGACATAAGTTGGACATCTGCTGATCATCTATACTACTTCTTCATAGACATCATCATCAGGTGTTAAACAATCTAACTTCTTCACAAGGAGTAAAAAAGAGCTGATTAAATATCATGAATGCAATCATGTCCAGCGACATGAGCACACTATTGTATTTTAGTTACAAAATAGATCATTATTAAATATAGGGAACCAGCACAACAGGGCATAATATTAACTGAACTCACACACAGAAATTAAACAGTGATCCTACATACATAACTACACACTGCATCAGAGAATGTTAATAGGAGCCCATATAGGTTGATCTGGAATTCTGAGGGTTATGTTTAAACTAACCAAATCACAGATCTTAAATACATTCATAACTTAGTTCAGAGATGGGCATAAACTGTCTGGACCTAGTGCAGATTAAATCATGTTTGAGTATACATAATAAATAATATGTGTTGTTATTTGGGGTAGCCCATTAATGTATTGACTGAATATTGGCGCCATGATGTTGCTGATGGAATAATGTTGCACACTTCTTGTGTGACTTTGATTTTCTGGTGTCCTTCGATGTTGCCAATCCAGTCTTCCTCCTACTTTTGACTGGGGTGTGAACCGGAGTTTGTTATAGAAATAACTGTGGGTTGCAGGGGAGGTGGGCAGAGCCCCCCCCCCCGCAATGGAGGTTGCTCCTACTACCAGAAAGCAGATAGTCAGAGCGCGGTGGCTGGTGTTGGTGGATTGCTGGCACTCTGCTTTATGCTGGCAACTTTGTTGTCATTGCAGCATGAGTGAACCATTATTTGGCATGCACAATGGGCCCTGGAAATGACCCAGCTCAAAGCCTGCACACCACATATCCATGGCACATAGGCAAGGCCACTGTTTTTCGGTTTTAACCGGAAAATCCGGTAAAATTCCGGAATTAGGGCTGCCTGAAAACCGGTAAAAATGAAGATTTCATGGAATCTGACATTTTCTATCAGATCAGTAAATCTATAAAAATGTGTGTTTTTCTTTTAATTCCTTACTGTACTATTTTCAGTTTGCTTTATTTAATGCTCTGTATATTGAACCTTCTTTAATTCTGATTATTTATGCACATACTAAAAAAATGATAACAGAATCCCGGTAAAATCCAGAAATTGGAGTAATAATCACCGGTGAAATTCCGGAATCTTAAGTCTTGAAAACGGAATTTAATTGTTTTAATCACCGTAAATCAGTGGCCTTGCACATAGGTGTCCCTAAGTTGAGTAACCATGCATCAGGGGTCCTATGGACCCCACAGCACTCACAAAAGGGGTGCAGGCCACTTACACACCCAATCCACCATCTGTTCATGCAGATATATGCACAGACAGTCCAGGGGAATGGCCAGGAGGCCATTCGCTAAGACACTGAGTGCTGGGAGAGAACGGCACAGGCTATGCGAGCAGAGATCCTGTCACAGCCACTGCACACCACCCACCAATAGCACCCGCAAGCTACTGCGAGACTGACAGCATCCCCTGCCATGCTGCCCTAGAAATCTAGTCAGGCAGAGAGAATTGGGGGCAGCCATCATGGCAATCTCCTGTTTTATAGTAATTTCTGGGATGCACAGTGCCCCTTAATCCCATGATCTGTGCGGAGCAATGGATCCACATCAGGACCAGGACAGGCATCTGACTGGATGGACTCCTATGTCCACCAATCCAACCCCATGCATCAACAGACTGGGGTGGGTGGGGCCACAGACAAGCAACATGTTGTGGATAGCAGTGGTGAACGCCATGCCTCACACTTCTGTTCACGGGTGTGCAGGTGCGCAGGCCAGGTACGTGCCTATCACCCATACCTGGCCCTCATAGGTGCATAAGCACCATTGTTTGCGCCAGGATCTTTGCAGCCTGAAAATTTGGTAATGAGCTGTTCAGCTATTGAAAAGATATGAAAGGCTGAAAATGAGAAAAAACATATATTTTTGGACTTTTTTTTTATTCCCAATAGTGCACAAACAGCTCTGAGTTGAAACATAAACTTTCCTGGTTAGAGTTTGGCCCAAAGATCATTCTTTGATAGGTCACTTTACAGAGAACTTTGTAGTTTTATATTATTAGGAAATTAAATCCTATTGTCACACATGCCTAGTTATTTTTTTCACAGATGTTTCAAATTGTATTTTTTGTTACCATGGAAGTTTCTATTTTTATGAAATAAACATTTTTTTGTGCTATAAGACTTCTGTTTTCAAGAATCTTAGTGGTCACAGAAGTGATTAAAAGAAGAGAAAATGTTGCAGATCAAAAACATAAACAAAATACTTGGAGCTGGAGTATGAAACATATGTTGTGTGTGTGTGTGTGTGTGGTCATCAGAGTGGGGTGTAAAGGTTATTCTTCAACCGCTGTGTTTTTTTTTATTAGTTTTTAAATTATTAATGAAATAAGTCTGTTAAAATTCATGAAAAACAAGGCCTGTTTCTGTGAGTCAAAACTTGCTTTTGTGACTTCCAAACCATTTCCGTGAGGGTCTATGGTCACCAAGGTGGATAAAAGTAAAAGGAAACTTTGCACATTAAAAACACTTTGAGCTGTATTATGAAACTTGTGTGCTGACAGAGTAGGGTGTAAGGTTAATTCTTCAGGTGTTGTGTTATTGAAAAAAAAAACAATGCCGGCTCCGTGGCACCGAGTGAAGGGGTCTGCGCATCACGCTGGCAGTTTAGGTTTGTGCCCTGAGCCCGGGTACCAGGAGCGGAGACCGGCAGGAAGGGTAATCTACAAGCATCCATTGGACACTTCCCTCCCAGGGGTTGGGGGTGGGACTATCCTTGAAGCCTGCGGGTGGATTGGGTGCCATGCTGCCGTGACACGCTCCCTTGAACATCCTCACCTAAGGTTGCCTGTGCTCACACAAGGCTAAGAACTGTGGTGGGTGGGGCAGAGAATGAGAAAATGGGCCCCTGTCCGACCGGATGATGAGCATCGGATCCTGCCACCACAAAGCCCCGGAGTCAGCCCTGATCAGCCCTGCAGCCCTGGGATGCGAAATTGGCTGGTAAGGCACTTTCACCCTGGAAGAGAGGGACCCTCCCAACATAGGGATACATCAGGCTACCCAGGTATTCTGCAATTGGGGCTGGTGGATGGCAGTAGGGGTTGGGAGGGCGTCAGGGACCTAGGTGCTCCGAAGGAGTGGCTGGACGGGGATGCCAGGGGAGGCGCATAAACAGAAAATACAAAAAAAAGAAAAAAAACAAAACAATACATTTTCAATTTTTAATGAAATTAGATTGTTCAGTATCATGAAATAAAGGGCCTGGTTTCAAGACTAAAACACTGTTTGAGATTCTATTTGAGACTTGTAAAGTCATTTTCGTGAGACAGCTTCCGTTTTTGTGATACATAGTCTCAGAATGAGAACAAAGTATGAATGACTTTGCAGGGCAATGTATAAAAAATGTATAAAGGTTGTAAATCTGATTTATACAATAAATAAATAAATAAATAAAAAACAAGCTACAGGTCTGGGCAATGTGTGTGATGATACTGCTTTGTGGGTAGTGTGCAGGCCCACTCACTAAGTCTGGTGCAAGTCCAGCACGTTGTGTGAAGAAGCAGTCACATCATGAACTCGCAAAGCAATTCAGAGGTCTGGTGCAGTGCACATCACCAAGCAACTGCTCTGTAACTGGCCCTGTGGGCCACTCATGAAACAAGCCACTGGTCTGGTGCAGTGAGCATCACTATGCAGGTCTCATCATGGGTGTAAGAAAGGTGTAAGTTAATGGTGTCAGTTGTTACATACAGTGTATTTTTTTCAATAATCATTCATCAATGTCTTAAGGTTTTTTAGTGCTTGTGTTAATGGTGCAATGGGTAGGGTTAGTGAAGTAAAACCATAAATGTTAACAACTGATATTGCAATGCCTGGAGTGGGAAGGGGTGCCATGGTGGTGGGTAGGAGACTGTGTCCTCTTGACAGCCATGAGCATAGAATGCAGGGTGGCTTGGAAGTCACCTGTTCTCACAGTTCCCTGCTTTTGGCTGTGGTGAGATTTAAACCTGGGATTTGCCTGATTTCACAGTTCTATGCTTTAGGATGTGGTGTGATTTTTATTTGGGATTTGCCTGGTTTCGCAGTTCTGTTATCTTGGCTGTGATGGTATTTGAACCTGGTATTCACCTTATTTCAAAGTTCTGTGGTCTTCACTGTGGTGGAATTTGAACATGGGATTCATCTGATTTTACTGTTCTGTGGTCTTTGCTGTGGTGATATTTGAACCTGGGGTTTGCCTTATTTCATAGTTATGTGCTATTTGCTGTGGTGGGATTTGAACTTGGGATTTTCCCAATTTCACAATTCTGTGCTCTTGTGTGTGGTGGGATTTTAACCTAGGATTCACTTGATTTCACAGTTCTGTGCTCTTGGCAGTGGTGGGATTCAAACCTGGGATTCACCCAATTTCTCAGTTCTGTGGTCTTAGCTGTGGTGGAATTTAGGCTTGGGATTCACCTTGTTTCACAATTCTGTGCCCTTGGCTATGGTGGGATTCAAACCTGGGATTCACCTGATTTCACAGTTATTTTCTCTTTTCTGAGGTGGATTGGCACCTGGGATTTTCCTGATTTCCCAGTTCTGTGCTCTGAGTTCATAGTTTTGTGCTCTTGCCTGTGGTGTGATTTGAACTTGGGATTCCCCCGATTTCACAGTTCTGTGATATGGGCTGTGGTGGGATTTTGAACCTGTGATTTGCCCGATTTCACAGTTCTGTGTTCTTGGTTGTGACGGGGGTCTGAACATGGAATTTATTCAACTTCACAGTTTTGTGCTCTTGACCATAGTAGGATTTGAGCTTGAGATTTGCCTGATTGCACAGTTCTGCACTCTTGGCTGTGATCTATGCTACTTTTAATAGTAGTCTAAGTGGATCTGCAATTACATACACGTGCAAATTTAATTGAATTATTACCAATTAATATAGACTTCATGCAGCTTAAATTCCACCTCTCCCAAGTAAACAGAACCACAGATATAGAAACATTGAATCTGACAGCAAATAAGGACTGCTTGGCCCATCCAGTCTGCACATTTCCCCTACTTACATTATTACTGCAGTCCGTACCTGAGCTTCAGCTCTTTCTCTCTCTCTCCCCCATCCTTTCCACTATGATTCCCCATGCTTATCCCATGCATTCTTGAACCCCACCACTATTTTCACCCTGACGACCTCCACTGGAAGGCTGTTCCAGGAATCCACCACTCTTTCTCTGAAGAAGTATTTCCTCACATCTCTTCGTAATCATACCCCCCAACTTCATAGCATATTCCCTTGTTCTTGAGAACCTTTTCTTCTGAAAAATGCTCCTCTCCTGTGTCTTATTTACCCCTGTGAGGTATTTAAAGGTTTCTATCATATCTCCCTCCTTTGCTCAAGGGTGTACATGTTGAGGTCCTTTAGTCTCTCCTCATGGGGCTTTTGATGCAGACCCTGCACAATTTTAGTTGCCCTTCTCTGGACCGCTTCCAGTTTGTCTATGTCCTTTCGGAGATGTGGTTTCCAGAACTGGACACAATATTCTAGGTAGGGTCTTACCAGTGATCAGTGTTTGAGGCAAATCAGCTAGAGGTAATGGTAAAAAAACTGTGTCTATGACTACAGTACTGCTCTAAAGCTATCCAGACTATCCCCCACTTCCTTCACCACCCTCTACAATGTCACCCTAAATGCAGTCCCCACCTTCAGATATCTAGGGGTCTGGTTGGATGGTTGCCTTGACTTCTCCTACCACATTGACTACATACACTCTAAACTCCATCTAAAGCTAGGCGCCTTATATCGAAACAAAGATTTCCTCTCTCCTATTGTCCATTGTGAGTGGCTCACCAAAATGTTACTGTCTTTATGCCAACGTGGTCTTTGGGTCCACCCCAGACACTTCCATCTCTAGACTGGGCACCCTCTTTAATGCATTTTGCCACTTTGCCTGAATGCCCCACCCTGCACACATCATTGCTCCCTCTACTCCTCCCTCTACCTTCTCTCCTACACATACTACAACAGCACCATGTTCCTCTCAACTTTCACCTTTATCCCCTTCTTCCTATGTGCTACACTCCAGAGACTCCCTCACCTTCTCTTTCCCCCATCCTACTTTTAGTTCTAGGTTGGCAGTCTTCTCCTACTCTCCCTCTGGAACTCTCTTCCAAGCACCCTTTGTCTAGCCCCATCTATGCACAGTCTAGAGACTCTTCTCTCTCAGTCTCCCTTCCCTCCTTCTTCCTGTCCATTCTCCACCTTGTAACCAGTTTGTTTCTCTCTTTTCATCCCCTGTGCCTTTCTCTACCTTCCTCCACCATGATACCTGTTTTGGCTTTTCCCTCCTCCCCATATTAGTTGAACTATACCTAAGGATTTCTTCTCACCTTTCTCAGCATTGTACTATCATGCATCTTTCGTTCTTAAATATTGTGTAATGTTACTTCTTAAATCTAAATCATAATCTGACACGTCTTTTGCACCTTCGAATTTTGCACTCTGTAAACTGTACTTATATTGTTCAGTTGTACGTCTGCACTTCCCTTTTCTCCTTCCCCCTGGTCGCAACTGGCAATGATCCTTGGCTCAGTGTACTGCTCCCAGTCACCAAAATTTTAAATAAATAAAATGAAAAAATCTATACAGAGGCAACACCATCTCCCTCTTCCTACTGATGATCCACCTCTCTATGCACCCCAGCATCCCACTCACCCTCCCTACTGCCTTGTCCCACTGCCTGGCACTCTTTATGTCATCTGATATCATTACCCCAGGCCTCTTTCCTGCTTGGTGGTCATCAATACCACTCCACCCATTTTGTAATCTGTCCCTGGGTTTCTGTGCCCTTGTAAATAAATTAAATGAATAAGTCTGTGAACTGGTTAAGCAACAAAGAGAGACTGCACATCACAAATTAAATTTATACCTACCTGTACTGTAAGTACAGTAAATGTTTTAGCTATGTTTTTCCCACAGGTAGCCAAGTAAAATAAGTTTATAGCAGTATACCATGCTTTCAGAGCTGTGTCACCTTTTTACAAATGGCTCTGGAAAGTGGGGCTTTTGTTAATAGCACAACTTTAACATTGTTACTAGTTATGGTCTCGCTAAGATTAAAGAAAACGGGTCTGGATTTTCAGAAGTAGATTAGACGCTGCAGTAGATTTATAGCACCACTGAGCAGTGACGGAGGGGGTTTAGCCACTAGGGCAGCCAATAGAGGTATTTTTTCTGTTCCTACAGTTAACGGAGTGCTACAGCACAGTCAAAATTTGCAAAAACACATGTGCAGAACGTTTGGGCTTGTGTGTGTAGTTCTGGTGTCTAGTGTCTAGTGTGTTTTTCCCTTTGTTTTATTATTAGGAGATTTTTCTAAATTTTCCTACTAGTTTTATGGCACCTTGGATCTTCATGTTCAGAATTTTATTGCTCTTTTTTTCCTACAGTGCCTCCTATCCCATGTAACAATGATGCATCAAAGACCATTTCTTTCAGCAAGAACTGATAAAGAGTGAATTTTACAACAGTAGAGTTGTGATTTTAAGTAACTTTCCTTATGCACTAAAGGCTACATTTAACATTTAGCAAACACCAGAGGGATATTTGAGTTGGCTATTCTGTAGTTATTGCCATTTAAAGTTAGCACCCTTCGCAGTTAAAGATTTTTCGGCCGAAAGTTCAGCCATTTTCTGGTGGAAGACTTCTTAAAGGTGCACACAGTTTAAAATTGAAGATCTCTTGAATGGTTTGGTCTTTTAAAATGAAATTTGGGCGGTGTTGAGTGGATGTCCTGGAGAGGTGAATTATGCTGTTCACATGTTGGGACAATAATTTGCTGCAGAGATACTGTGTGACGAAGGTAACGTTTTGTGCATAGCGTTATGCATGGTGCTAGTGGCTTGAAATGTATTGCATAGGTAGCCCTAGTGGTATGAAGGTGTCTTTCAGTGGTTCGGCTCACATCAGCCTTTATGCCGTTATCTCAGAAACGAAGTGAGATACAGACTTTTCGCTACTGTTGACTCACATCGCCTTTGTGCCATTATCTCAGAAATGAAACGAAATACAAACTTTTCACCACTGTTGGCTCAGATAACCTTTGTACTGTTATCTTGGAAATGAAGTGAGATACAGACTTTTCACTACTGTCAGATCATATCGCCTTTTGTGCCATTATCTCGGAAACGAAGCAAGATACAGACTTTTCGCTACTGTTGGCTCAGATCACCTTTACGTCGTTATCTCGAAAACGAAGCGAGTTACAGACTTTTCGCTACTGTTGACTCACATCACCTTTGTGCCGTTATCTCAGAAATGAAGTGAGATACAGAGTTCTCGCTACTGTTGGATCACATCACCTTTGTGCCATTATCTCGGAAACGAAGCGAGATACAGACTTTTTGCTACTGTTGCCTAACATGAGCTTGCTGTTACCATTTCCATTTGTGTTTCTATCACTGTTTGTGTTACAGTTTGCAATTGCATTTCTGTTACCATTTGTGTTTCTATTTATGTTTGTGTCACTGTTACTAGGACTGTTAGCATTTGCGGTTACACTACCGTTACCATTACCATTGAGTTTTGCATTTTCATTTGCGTCACCGTTACCGTTACCATTTGCGTTTGTAATAACAGTTGCATTACCACTTCTGTTTGCATTTTCATTTGCGTTACCATAACACTTACTGCTTGTGTTTGCATTAACATTTATATTGCTATAACAGTTACCATTAGTGTTTGCGTTTCACTCACTATTACCGTTACTGTTAGCATTACCATTACTGTTATGGCTGTAACACAGACATGGGTAGGATGGTGGGAGTGCGGGGCGAGAGGACTGATATCCCTACCACATTCATTCATTATTTATATTGCACATTCCCCAAAAGAAGGAAATTCATGGCAAAAACTTTGTTTGATGCATCAGTTAGGGTTGTTCCACAATGAAAAAGTAGAGGAGATTCGATGTTAGGATGACCTGCCCTCAAGCCCACCCTCCCCAACCAACAGGCATTGGGTGTGCATTGGGGTCATTGGCCTAACTCTCACCCCATTCTCCTATACTACACCACCTCAGGTTCCTTACATGGAATGGGGTGAGAGTTAGGTCGACATCCCCAACCCACACCCTAATGCCTGTTGTTGGGGGCAGGGGTGTGGGGCAAGGGTGGTAACCCTAACACTGAATTTCCTCACTTTTGTCACTGTGGGACAACCCTACTGATGCATTAAACTGAGTTTTTTTGCCATGAATATATATATTATACTGGCACAGTTGTGCCAGTATAGTTAGGATGAAACAGCACTTCTATGTTAAAGTCCAAAGTTTGAGCATTAATAACCTTGGAGCTGTTCAACAGATTTGCATGCAATTTGGGTTGCATGATCTCTAGGGATAGGTCTCTTGATTTGCCAAAGTTTGTGGGAATCTGTCAAGTAGTTTTTGAGATACAAAGTGTTGAAAAAACAGAAAAATCAGGATTTTTTGAAATGTCTTTGCTCACCTGTATCTCATGAATGCCTTTATGTTGTGGTCTAAAATGTTCAGGATAGAAAGCCATTGGGACACATATGTGCCTTTTGAAGGTTTGGTGAAAAAATATTAATCCATTCAAAAGTTATGACATTTTTTATTTTCCCATTGTTTCCTAAGGGGAAATGTATATGTCAGGCACAAAAATTATATTTTTTGCACAATAGAAGTATTGTGCGAAAAACAGCAGCTTATTTTCGAACAATTGGAGTACTGTGCAAAAAATACCAGCTTCTTTTTGCAAAGAATGCTGGTATCTTTTTCACAGTTCCCAGTCCTCCGATTTTTAGACTGTGTTGCGGCCACCATCTTGTTTTGCTGCTTAGTGAGGATGTTGAAGTATTGAACATTTTAAGCACACAAAAAATAAGAAAACAGGTAAAGAGAACCTCTTTAGGTGTTTTCTGATGGTTTTTTGTGTTTTAAGCTGGACCCAAAGAAGTTTTTCTCTCGGGTGCCAGCTTATACAGAGAATGGCTTGGAGTCCGTTCTCTGTATGAGAAGAGTGGTATTTTCTTGGCTTCTGCAGATGCAGCTGGAACTCATGCTGCCGACTGCAGAGTCATGGAAGAACTGCTTTGTGTGCACAATACATAGTGTGCTTACTGGGCACACTGGGAGCCCAAAATGTATTTATTTGATTTAAAAAAAAACATGAAAAGAAGAAAACCATCCCCCGAGGTATTTTCATCAATGCAGAATCCTGCATCGAAATTTTCCATAATTTCAGTGCAGGATCCTGCATCAAAGTACTCCAATGTGCCACACAATACTTTCCGACATGGGGTGCCCAATCCCCATGTTAGTACTGTGCGCACATTGTATTCTGGCACACTGGGAGCCCACCCCAGTGTGCCCAAATGTATTTATTTATTAAAACTTGTAAAAGAAAAAAAAAGTCCCCGAGGTCTTTTCTTCCATTTAAAATCCTACATCAATATTTTACACAATTTCGATGCAGGATCCTGCATTGAAGTATCTTAATATGTGCACAGTACTTTCCGACAGGGGGTGCCCAATCCCCGTGTTGTACTGTGTGTACATTGCTGTGTCCGCACCTCCCATTATTCTGCTGTACTGGGAGCCCACCCCAGTGTGCCCAAATGTATTTATTTAAAGCTGTAAAAGAAGAAAACCGTCCCTGAGATCTTTTCTTCGATGCAGAATCCTGCATCAAAATGTGCACAAATGTCAACGCAGGATCCTGCATCAAAGTATTGTAATGTGCTGCACAATGCTTTCCGTAGAAAAACATTGTGAGGCACATTACAGTACTTGGATGCAGGATCCTGCATCAAAATTTGTGCACATTTCGAGGCAGAATCCTGTATCGATCTAGTCTGCCCCTTTTTGACATTGGGGTGCTCAATCCCCTTGTCAGTCTGTAACCTCCCCCCAGTATTTTGGCACACTGGGAGCCCACTCCAGTATGTCAATATATTTATTAAATTAATTAAAGCTTTCTGACACCGGGATGCCCACTCCTGGTGTCAGATGACCCCCCAAGCCCACTGTTATTGCTGATGGTGGTGCCCAATCCCCCTGTCAGCATGATGATCCCCCAAAACTTATGTGGCACACTGGGAGCCCACTCCAGTGTGCCCAGATTGTTTTTTGTATGTTTGTTTCTGTAAATGAAGAAAACCCTCAAAGTCTTTTTTTTATTTTTTTTAACCTGTAATGAAGAAAACGGTCCATCGCTGTTTCCCCATCTCCCTCCCCATCCCTATCCTCCCTCTGTGCACCCACCTCCCCACACCCACCCTCACTCATACTTTCTCTCCTGAGGTTGAGAGTCATGATCTTCTCTGGACTGGGAGACATCTGCACTCTTCAAAGCTGAACTGCAAAATGAAGAATCAGGTAAGCAATGTATAATGGGACTGAATGGGGGGGTTCAACTTAGGTTGATATCTCAGCCAATTTTAGGAATTGAGGCCCAAAATTTCAACATGCAGTGCTTGGGACCCCTTCTCATGAACACTAGCACTGTCATTTCGTTTCTCAGTCCTGAAAGGTGATATAGCAGTCACTTCATGGAATCACTTTTCAGGACCAATTCACGAAATGACAGTGCCACTGTTCATGAAGTGGGGTCCCAAAAAGCCCATGTTGCAATTGTGGTGAGAAAATTCCAAACAATGACTGTGTTACCAGCTTGCATTGCACAGTTTCTACGCACGCTCATAACTTCACCAATTTTTTAATATTTTCATTCCAGATTTTCAACATTGCCATTTTTGAACCCCTCCTTATGAACAGTATAGCCGTCATTTTTCATATCCTGTCCAAAATGTGTTTTTGCACTTGTGGTGCAGAATGGTATGGTCGCTGCATGAAATCAACTTTTGGGATGGATTAACAAAACAATAGTGCCATTGTTCATGAGGGGAGGACTCATAAAGTCAAATGAAACAACACCGTCTCAACCTCAAAAAAGTGAATCCAAAAAATAAATTGACATTCTCATACAAATCGTATTTCTTTTTATTGTATTAACGCTTTCTTTAAATATTGTTTTCAATTTTCTTGCTCCAAATAAATATTCTCTATATTTATTTAAACTCTTGTTCCTAAAAATTTCTCTGTAATGTTTCAGAACAATAGTTTCTTCATCACTCTGGAGCTTTTCTGAAAACTCTGTATAACATAAAAGATATAAATAAACCTTGTTTTAGTAGTTGATTTTTGAAGGCATCAGATTCAAAATCATCAAATGAATTCTATATAAATAAACTTCTGCACTGGTGGAACTGACCTGTACATTTGAAAAACAATGCCTCAAAATGTGTCTGCCATGGGGGCGGGGGGTGGACCAACATGTACTTTCAACAGGATTTCTAAGTATCTGTTTAAACAATGAACTCATGTTAATAGTAAAAAACAAGTTGTTAAGAGACTATTAAAATCAGAAGAATCTTTTTTTGTTTATAATTACTTTTTCAGATGCCTGTAGTCCTTCAATTCCAGTTGGTGTTAACATACATTTTATTGTCTGAAAGCCAAGGGAAACATCTTTACTTGCAAAGTAATTAAGATTTTCAAAAAATATGTACAGCAAACCAATTTAAGTGAACTAATCAAATAGAGAGGATATTCCCTACCTCCAAACACTCTGTGGGTGAAAAAGCGATCAGTTTCAGCATTTAAATCCCACATTCGATAAGTTTCCTCACGACTGTTTACATGCCTGCCACCATTAGCAGACACGCTGGAAAAAACATGTAGAACCTCTTCACCTTGCCAGGTGATAAGAAGTAAAGTCCTGGTTTAAGTTGAGAAATATATAAAATGTGACCTACATAGTCTATTTTGGTTTCAGGCTGGAATTGGACTCAGAGAAGTCTTGCGAGCACTGGGGGACTTCCCTGGTGTTTCCACTAGGGAGAAGTTTCAGCTTTGACTGGGCCGCAGGAAGTGTAGTTACTGAGTAACGTCAGTGCATTCTTGCATGCACACATCGGTGGCCTGGCCTCTTCTCTTATCACCTGGCAAGGTGAAGAGGTTCTACATGTTTTTTTAATGCATCAGTTAGGGTGGATACCACAGCAACAAAAGCAGGGAAATGAGATGTTAGGATTTCCAACCCTAATGCCACACCCCCAGGGATCCCACCCCTACCATCACACCCCATCCCCCCACCCCATCCCCCCATCCACCACACACCAACAGGCACTGGGGTATGCCATGGGGTAATAAGGCCTAACTCTCACCCCATTGTCCTATACTGTAGTGTGTAAGCATGTTTACACATGGAATGGGGGTGAGTGTAGGGCCTTATGACCCCATGGCACACCGCAATGCCTGTTGGTGTGTGGAGGGTGGGGAAAGGGGGTGTGGTGGTATGGGTGGGATCTCTGGGGTTGGGGTGTTAGGGTTGGAAACCTAATGCTTCATTTCTGTCTTGTCTGGGTATCCACCTAACTGATGCATTAATAAAGTTTTTGCAAAGAATATGTATATGTATATATATATATATATATATATATATATATATTAGAGGCAAAAAACTCCATTTAACGCATTAGTTAGGGTTGTTCCACAGCGACAAAAGTGAGGAAATTCGCTGTTAGGGTTGAAAACCCTAACTCCGAATTCACCCCCCCCAGCACCACACATACACAGACACACACACACACACATATGCAAGTATGGGGGAGGACCAAGTCAACACAACCAATGACAGACATCCAGCACAGCAGCAGGTGACAGAAATAACAAACAATTGTCTAAATGTACTACGAGACATCCCCACCCACCTGACCAGGTACTGCATGCTCAGTGGAGATCAACTGCAAAACTGAGGCCATGTACACCAAACGTACACATCCCTGATTGCAGCTGCACAACGTACTACACTTAGTAGTTGCATGGCCTTACTCTACCGATGCCCCACACCAGACCACACCACATGTGGTGGGCCACCTGAGCAATAGAGTTCAGCAAAACCAAGGGTTGTACAGGTATAATATCTCTGATTATAACAAGGGTTTGAGAAATGCAGCTTTCTAATTGACTGTAAACATTGTAACAGCCTTATGTTTAGTTTTTATTAACATACATGTAGAGCCTAACCATATGATGAACATGGTTTAATGTTGTTTAAAAACAGTTTTATTATGATAGCAATAAGCCACTCCCAGGTATTATGTTAATGGTCAGTTTATCACTGTCTAGTGACATGTGGCACTCAGCTATGCCTCATTCAACATTAAACCCCTACAGGGTGATTAACAGACCATTTAACATAACTATTGGTCATGCCTTATTGCTTAATTGTCTTTATAGTGAGATTCTCCCTCTGCTAGGCACTGCAGCAGCTTTGCAACACAGTGTCCCACCCAGTTACACCATACACTGTCTAGTTACTGGAGAATGGCTGTGAATATGAACTCATGAAGATGAACAGTGTAACTTGATCATTACAGTATCGAAACCCTAGTGTGATTATAACTGACAGACTCAGTGATAGAGGATAACCCCTGCTGTCCTAGTACACTTACCCCATTATGAGTTAAATCAATACTAAAAGACATTCTGTTTATATCTACACCATACCTACTTGATTCCTGTTGTACCACAATTAACATAGTTATCACTTTGATAGCATCAGTGACAGAAGTGTGACAAACCCAAACACTAGGCATACAGCCTGAGTATGAAACAACTGTTAAAAAAAATTACACTGTGTCCATAAGTGGCATAGATCACTCATTGCAACAATAGTAAATGTATTACTATTTGAATAAGTTAGTCATCACAGATGCAATGAGATTGTCTTTATCAGGTACAACATACTTAGTAAGTGCCTACAGGAAAATCTATCCTATATACATCTCCGATACAGGTATGTCATTGTTGGCTCAGTAGTGCTATGATATTTAGAAGTTGCTTGGCCTGATCCATGCAATTACACTGTTTCTTACAAAGAATACTTACTGCAGCTTTAGTATTGAAACACACTGAAGGTCTATGTATGTACATCAGCAGTGCACCTTCATCAGTAAGAATGCATCTGATACTGGCAGTACGAATTTCTGGCGTTGAGCAGGCAATGCTTTTCCATACGTTACATCAGCCTCTCTATCTTGAGTAAACCGTTGCAGTAAATGTACTACTATGTAAATCACATACTAAATGTAACACTACTTTATCTTGAGCAAGCTAGTGTCTTGTAGTTAATTTATGTACTTCTCTTAATTAATGTATACTCACTAGTGTTAAAACCTTTCTACAACTGTCATCATGCACTTTAGCATTTATATTGACTAACGGCACAGTACCAGTTGTGGTGTGGTGTGGGGCATCGGTAGGTAAGGCCATGCAACTACTAAGTGTGGTACGCTGTGTGCAGCTGCAATCAGGGATGTGTACATTTGGTGTACATGGTCTCAGTTTTGCTGTTGATCTCCGCTGAGCATGCAGTACCTGGTCAGGTGGGTGGGGATGTCTTGTAGTACATTTAGACAATTATTTGTTATTTCTGTCACCTGCTGCTGGATGTCTGTCATTGGTTGTGTTGACTTGGTCCTCCCCAATACTTGCATGTGTGTGTCTGTGTGTGTGTGTGGTGCTGGGGGTGAATTCAGAGTTAGGGTTTTCAACCCTAACAGCAAATTTCCTCACTTTTGTCGCTGTGGAACAACCTAACTAATGCATTAAATGGAGTTTTGCCTCTAATTTCCCTTCTTTTTGAGAATGATAACGAGAAATAGTGAATGTAATCTGTTGGCGGGAGCATGGGGCCCTTTGGGCCCCACATCCACCACATGATGTCTTGTGGCATAGTAACAGGAAAAGCAATGCAAACAGAAGCGCTAACAGTGGCGCACATGATACGCATAAGTGCAAAGACAACAGAAAGGGCAGTACACGGTGGCATAGATGGGAACAGTCTGCCACGTGATGTGTTGTCACATAGTAACATGGTGCCTGCAAGCGGAAATGTCAATGGGCATGGTGACACAAAGTGAAACAGAAAGAGAAACAGTACTGTAGACACAAATGGCAAAAATAACAGAAAGCATAGCGCAAATGAAAAGCATAAAGGATAACGCACATAGGGCCCTGCTCCCCGCATTTACTGCAGCAGTTGGAGCGGGGGCCCAAAGGGCTCGACACTCCCACCACATGATGTCTTGTGGCATAGTAACAGGAACAGCAATGCAAACAGAAGCGCTAACAGTGGCGCACAAGGTAATGCAAGCGCGAATGAGAACAGAAAGGGTAAAGAACACGGTGGCGTAGACTGGAACGGTGTGCCACGTGATGTCTTGTCACATAGTAACATGGTGCCTGCAAGCGGAAATGTCAATGGGCATGGTGGACGCAAAGTGAAACAGAAAGAGAAACAGTACGGTGAACACAAATGGCAAAAAATAACAAGCATAGCGCAAATGAAGGCATAAAGGATAGCGCGCGTGGTGGGTGAGCGTCAGCGGTAAGTGAAACAGGCATGGAACCGCAAGCGGAAAGGGCAATGGTAACAGTAATGTAAGCGCACAGGCTGGTTTTCCCCAAAAGCTGAATAGAGAAAGACAGTGAATACAAAGAATGTATGCATAATAATGTTATCGGAGCAGAAAATGAGGACTTGGAATACTAAATAGGTTATACCTCAGGAACCATATGACGTAGAAAAAAAATTTAAAAGTCATATGATTTAAGACTGTTCTGGCTAGGTTTGTACTAAGAATTTTTCTGACGAAAAGTCCGTATCTCGCACCGTTTCCGAGATACGGGCCCTGAAAGGCGCAGCGAACGCCGTAATGTTATCCTATGGGAAAAAAAGAGAAGTTCGGAGCACCATAACTTTTCCTCCCTGCAATATTTTTTCACCAAACCACTGAAAGGCACATCTGTGGGCTGTTGGCTGTCTTCCCTCCAAATTTCAGGAAAAAAGACCAAACCGTTATTTTGCAGCAGGGTGCCAAAGGATTCCTGTAATGCATCGGGCACCGTAATGTTATCCTATGGGAAAAATGTCAACTTTGGAGTGCCGTAACTTTGCTGCCATGTAATATTTTTTCAATACAACACTGCAAGGTACATCTGTTAGATGTCGGCTCCGTTCCTTCCAAATTTCAGCCCAAAACTCCCAACCGTTCTTTTGCAGTGCAGTGCCAAAGAATTGCTGTAATTTTCCCACAGACTAGAAAATTACTGTCGCAATTTGTGAAAGCTTTCGCAAACATTTGTGACACTTTCATGAGCACGAAAGTACTTTGCGAAAGTACTTTTTCCAGAAATCTGAAAAACATATTTCTGGGGTGTTTTACCCCAAAATAAAGACATGACTAGCATCCTCAGGGTCCGACTAGGTGAATATAAAAAGAATTAGGTTGCTAGAGGGTCCCAAATTTAAATGCCAAGCATTTTTCTAATCACCAACTGAAAACAAAATGGCTGATTTGTGAAAGTAACAGGCCCATTTGCGAAAGTGTTGAACTTTTTGTTAACTTTTCCCATTGACTTATAATGGGAAATTTTTTTTGAATAACTTTTGAACCGTTTAATATTTTTTCACCAAATCTTCAAAAGGCACATTGGGGACCCCGGCCGCACGTTCCCTGAATATTTCGGGCCGGTCGCGCAAACCGTGCGACCTGTAAGTGCGACCGTAGAATACCAGAAAAAGCATAAACGTGCTTGCAAATCATGCTTAATAACTCTGCAGCCTTGTATCCGACTGGTACAAAATTTGGCAGATGCCAAGACCTATAGTTCTTGGTCATGTAGGTCAAATTTCAGCCAAATCTGTCAAATGGTTGCAAAGTTATTAAGGTGCAAAGTTTTGGGGTTTAACATAGAAATGGCTCCTCACCTAACTATAGTAGCACTACTGCTACCATAATATATATATATATATATATATATATATATACATATATATATATATATATATATATATATATATATATATATATATATATATATATATATGTATATACAGTAAACCCACCAGGATGAAGTGTAGTGTCACATGTTTACTGCATGACAAAAGGAACTAACTCTCATTGAAATTGCATTGTTTGCTGCAGTGCTGCACTTCATCCTGGTGGGCTTCACTGTATATATATATATATATATATATATATATACACATTTATACGTATATATATATATATATATATATATATATATATGTCTTTGTAATAAACTACATTAATGCAGATATTAGGGTTGTAAAACACAAACCGCACAAAGATGGGAAATGAAAAACATTAGGGATCTGAGTCTCCAGAGTATTGGCAAATCAGTGGTGGGGTCTTATTGGGAATGTCAAACCTAATGCCCCCCCCCAGCCTGTAGCCTCCTTTCCAAAGCACAAGATACAGCTCCAACCTAATGCTTCATAGTGATACAGTATGGCCAACATAATCTGTTAGAGCTTTCTTCATGCAGGGCCCATACACATTTGACCTCATCTGATCCAGGGTAGGGGTGGGCATTAGGGCTGACAACCACAAATAAGACCCTTTTCTTTATTTCAGGTTTAAATACAAAAAAAAGGACATCAGGGTGGGGGATGATTTTCTTTTTTGCAGGTATACCTATAAAATCAATCTATCTTGGGACACTGGGGGTTGGCTCACCAGTGTCCCATTCTGCTGGGGGGGTGAAAACAATGGGCTGCAAGGGCAGGAGGCATCCAACACCAGGGATAGGCATCCCAGTGTCAGATTGTACAAATAAATAAATAAATTCACTGTCACCGGGGATTGGGGACCCCGATGTGCAGATAAAGTTGATGGCACAGCACAGTCAGGGTGTTGGAGCTACAATGACAGTAGCCCCAAGTCCCTGACCTATGAGTCATGAAAGCAGCAGGGGATAGCACTGTATGACACAGCTGTCATTTATTAAAGACAGCTGTGTGGTATAGTGCAGGCTGCTGTTTTTGCAAAAATTCAGTTACGAATAGAAAGTTGATTTTTTGAACTGCACTTGCTCAGAAAAAGAATATTTTTATTAAATATTTAAAAAATGACTTAACAGTGACACCTAAAAATTACAAAAGCACATACCATGGACCAACCTCTATCAAACCTAAATGTTTCAGGTTTCAGAGCCTCCCATTTTTATCATAGTTCATCATATCATAGTCATATATCATAGTTATCAGATGGCAAAAAAAAAGTCTTAAAAATTTTGAAAAATGGAAACTTTTGCAGTTTTTTGCACCTCTGTAACTTTGCCTCCCCTGAGCTGATCTACATGAACTTTATGGGATTAAGAGTTCCTAGCACAGATGCTGACCTTTCCAAATGTCGTGTAAATCGGTTGAAAGGGGGCAAAGTTATTAAGGTGCCTGCACATTGTAAACATGTAAGAAAGTGCTTACTCAACCCTGCCTGTATAATTTTGCCAACTAAAAAATTGAAATCCAAATGGCAAGGTGTGAATCCTTCATGTCAACACTGGAAAATATATAGGTACTGCTGAATATTCCAAGTAGAGTTTTGTTCTGTTATGTGCTGTATTAAAAATGAATAACTGACCTTCCTGACCCTTATTTAAACTCGTTTGTTTTTCAGATGTAGGAGGTGCTCAGACCGTAAGAGATGGATTTGCTATCATGGGCCAAGGCTCATTCAGCGGCTCAGTTAGAGGTACAATTTATTATTTCTTCCAATACTATTAAATGCAGACACTGAAAATGGTTTTCTGCACATTACCACATACAAATAAGTGCAGTGCATACAGAAATTATAAAAATGGTCTTAGGAAATCGTGGTGTGGGATTGGCTGAAAGGCGTCACATGACTGTGCATCAATTGCTCATATAAAGTCAGCTGAGTAAACAAATGTGTCTATCTGAGAAATGCAACCAGTAACCAAAGAGTTCTGTGGAATTCTATGGTAACTGTACAATCAAACCATTTCATGGCACTGTGAACAGATTTCATTTCACTTTTTAAACTGATTTGATCAATATACTCTTGGATGGCAGAAGGCCCTCAGTGGTGCCTTGTGCCTTACATGTCTGAGATGCATTGATCCTTTACAGTCTCTGCCCAGGCATGGATCACTGCTTACGTACACAATGGATACCAGCAAGATTAGCCAGTATAGTATATCTCACCCAGTGTACCCATGATGGTCTTTCAGTACATTCTTGAATAATAATTTAAAATGCACTGTAATTTGCATTTTGTTTAAAAAATAGTCATTTGTGTAGTCTGTTATATGTAAGCTGAAAGTATGTATGGCAATCAACATATGGCATCTGTGGGGATCAAAATGATACTTCTTTAGTTGTTTTGTGTTTCTGTACTGGGATGGCCTCATTTAGAAGCTGTACTTCATTTATCTGGCCCCCTGTGAGTAAAATACATAGCTGAAGCAAACAGTGCAAGATGACAGCCCAAGGTAATGTAGACAGCATACTGTATTTAAAATGTAACAACAATATGGATATAAAAAGGAGTTACTTTTACACATCAATTTTTACCTAGGGTTTGTTTAAAGTGCCTCGTATGTCCAGTCTGGCCACAGGACACATAAATAACAAGAGTTGGCAACATCCAACAGTGGTTGCTTTTCCAAATTTCTTATTGCAGTGAGGTCCTGCTTTTACTTATTTTTAAAATGTATTCAGGCATGACAGCCAAGCTCAAATATAATAGCGCATGTTGGCTCACATATAGGTTTAATACAATTGACAGCAATTATACTTTATTGCTGGTGATGATACATAAACTCAAGTTAGAATCTATCCCCCCCCCACAAAGAGCTGCCAAAAAAAGGCTTGCTTATTTAAACTATTTCTTTTCCTAGTTCTATAGTTCTTACCTTACAGTAGTTAATATAGTGAAAGTTTGTGGACAGATTTCAGCTGAAATGTGTATAAGCATGACACCACGCCAGTCACCCCATGTGACATATCGTACTCTATCCTAAAGTTTTCTAAAATGTTTGAAATAGTTTAAATATGCAGGGACTTTTTGGGAAGCATCTGGGAAGTGGAAGTGCTGGATTCAGACTTAAGGGTCCAGGTTTCTACTATTTTTACTGTCTGTTTAACCCAGGGTAGCTTGGAAAAAATACCACATCTTGTTTTCTGTGGTGGTCCTATGTTTACCCATTTGTATACTAATTTACCCTGGATCGAGCTGACATGCAACAATTCACTTCCATAGAGTACTGTTTTCATCCATGTTTATACCATATTTACCCAGGATAGCCCAGCCAAGATGTAATATCTTATTTTCCATAGGATCTCACTTTCTCACATGTTTGCAATGCACAGGTACAGTATTTGACCAGAATAAGGCAGCTGATACGTCGCATTTTTGTAGAGTCCTGCTTATACACAATTTTAGATATCATTTACCTATGGGGTTCAGCTGAGATGCTGTATCTCCCTGTCTTTACCCATTTTTATACTATAGCTATACAGGATAACACAGCTGAGATGCAGTATCTCATTTTCAAAAGATTATTTCTTTTATCCATTTTATATTGCATTTACCGAGGATAGCCCAGCTGAGATGCAACATATAATTTTAGTATAGACCTGCTTTTACTCATTTTTACATTCGCTTGCGTGCAAGCACAAGGAATGTCTTGCAACAGTACGAGTTTTGGAGGTGTGTGACTCTCCTCCCCAATGCACTGCTCAGTGTAGCAGGTGTGACCCTAGGGGACCAATACATGCCGAGCTGTGTATAACAGCAGTTCAGCTGTGTTGGTCTTCACTTCAAACAAAAGGTCCTCTGCAATCAGCGGTGGTAGTGTGTATGTAATTAGCATATGTCAGTAGAACTGCTGCCATACACAGCTTGGCAATCCCTCCTGCTTCATCCTTCTGCTAATGTCCTTCCTCCTTTTGTCCCCAGCCCCCACCTTGTGTGCCGAGGGGAGTGCCCAATCCCCATCGGCTCATGAACCCCCCCAGCACACTGTGTGGCTGATAGGGGTGCCCAATCCCCTGTCAGCTGCGGCCACCCCCAAAAAAATAAATTGGCACCCTGGGAGCCCACCCCAGCACGCTCATGCCCCCCCAGCACACACTGTATGGCTGGTGGGGTGCTAATCCACCAGCTCCACTTCCCCAACAAACAGGTAGGTGGGATGCTGGGAGCCCACCCCAGCATGCCAAAAGCATCTGTTTCTGTTTTTTTTCCTTTCATTCCTGTAAAACAAAAAAACGGTCCCTCTCCGAGTCCTTGGCCCCCCCACTAACTCGTGCCCACGCTCTGCTCACCCACCTCCCCACATTCTCCCCCCCGCACCATACTTACCTCCGGAGGCCAGCACGATGATCTCCAGTGGACCAGGAAGATGTCTGCACTCTTCAAAGCCAACCATGAACTGAGGAAATGCCAGTAAGCTGTATAATGACATAAATAGGGTTTTTCCAATTTAGGTGGGTATCTCTGCCATTTTTTTGACTTTTGGCACAACATTTTCAACATGGGGTTCTTGGTACCCCTTATCATAAATTCAGTCACTGTCATGGCGTTATTCAGTCCCAAAAGGTGATTTTACGGTCACTGCATGGAATCACCTTTCGGGACAGATTAATGAAATGACAGTGTCGGTGTTCTTGAGGTGGGCTTTCAGAAAGCCTATGTTGCAAATTTGGTGAAAAAATTCCAAAAAATTACTGTTTTACGAGTGTGTGTTGCACAGTTTCCATGCACACTCGTAAATTTGTGAATTTGTAATATTTTCCCCTCCAGATTTTCAACATAGGCATATTTCCATATGTAAGCAATAAGACATGACAGGGAGTGCATGGAACATATCTTACCACATGGCCAGAGGCATAATATGGCACAAGGTCTTGGCCGAGTGCCTTTGGCCACTGAAGTGCAGTAAAATATGTTCTATGCACACACCCGGAGTGTCTTATTGCGCTTATAAAATGGTGTACTTGAAAAAAAAAACATTTTACACTTAGAAAATTAATTTTTATATGTGTTAAATAGCATTTAGTATGCTGATTTAAGATAAAATAGTCCTTCTGCCTACTACAAAATGATGTCATTCTGCTGTCTCTAGCTCTTTGGGAAGTGGATGCTCTCTACTGTGTGTGTGTGGGGGGGGCTGCTGCATTTGCTAGACTTGGAGGCTATTGTCTTTGTTACAGTAGTCAAAATATACACTGATAAAATGAGGGATTTCAGTTTACCTTAAAGACAAACTCGAACTACTCTTTTGTCAGAGCCTTTACCACAGTCTTCTGCTCCTTTGCCAGCAGGGCAGCAAGCTATGAAAATGCTCCGTACGTACGTGCCTGACAGATTTTCCCTGTCTAAAATCCAAGAGGGAATTGGTTTGCACTGGTGCAGTGTTTACAATGTATCAGGGCTTCCCAGTGCTGCTGCCTTCTGGCATAGTTCGGATGGTTGGTCACGATGTGTTCCTAAAACAAATGGGAAACATATTTCTAATGGCCCTCTTAAGGATACACACACACACACACACAAAAAAAAAAAAAGTTTCTAGAGAGTCCATGGGACAACAAACTGAATCTAAGGCTGATCTGTTTGCTGGTGTTGAGTGTCTGATGTCATGAGCTAGGGAACACGACGTCGGTCGGAGGAGCGGGCCACCTTAAAGAACCAAGACTGTGGTTTCATCTCACTGGGGCTTTTAAACAGATAGCGTAGGAGTATTAGGAAGACTGCATGACATCAATCATAGCAAGGGGAAAAATATAGCACGAAGTTAGCGAGAAAACCACAATGGCGGCATTTTTAAATACCAGCGTTTTAAGGTGTACTTATTTTTGCCTCTTTCCTTCTGTCCTTTTTTTTACCCATGCATGGAACATATTTCATGCATGGGTAACTAGCCAATCACATTGTTTGATTTAGCCTACCCATTTTATAATTCCTTATAAACAGTACAGCTGTAATTTTTCATATCCTTGCTGAAATGTGCTTTCGCACTTCCGGAGCAAAATATCACAGTTGCTGTTGGAAATCAGTGTTCGCTATAGAGTAAAACAATCATAGTGACACTGTTCATGAGCAGAGGTCCTAAAATGCATATGTTGAAAATTTGGTGTCAAAAGTCCATAAAATGGCTGTGTTACGAGCGTGCGTTGCGCAGTTTCTATGCACACTCGTAAGTTTGTGAATTTGTAATATTTCCACTCCAGACTTTCAACATTGCCATGTTCCCTCATCTCCTTATGACCAGTACAGCTGTCATTTTTCACATCCTGGCTGAAATGTGTTTTCGCACTTCCGGCATACAATAGCATGGCAGCTGTGAGAAATCATGTTCGATACAGAGTAAAAAAATCACAGTAACACTGTTCATAAGCAGACATCCTAAAATGCCTGTTGAAAATTTGGTGCACAAATTCCAAAAGATGACTGTTTTACAAGCGTGTGTTGCGCAGTTTCCACGCGCACTCACTAATCCAGCAATTTGTCATATTTTCACTCTAGATTTTCAACATTTGCATTTTTCCACACCTCCTTATGAACAGTATGGCTGTCATTTTTCACATCCTGGCTGAAATGTGTTTTCACACTTCCGACTCAGAATAGCACGGTCGCTGTGGGAAATCAATGTTCGGTGCACAGTAAGAAAATCATAGTGACAGTGTTCATGACCAGAGGTGACAAAATGCCTATGTTGAAAATTTGGTGAAATAATTCCACTGAATGACTGTGTTACAAGCACAGGTTTCACAGTTTCCACACAGGCTCATTCCCTTAAGTACACCCAGAGCATTAGGGTTCCTAAGACAGCCACTTAAGAAGTATGAGGGTGAAATGTTGATCAGATGCAAGAGGAGTTGCAGAGAGGTACTCTGTTGGGATATGAATGCTAAAGTGACATGGAGAAAATTTGGGGGGCTACTACATAAATGCCAAACGCCAATGCAAATACCTGCAAGCGAACGTTCGGCATTGACAAATGCTTGTTTAGGTTGTATTAAACTAGGATATCCCAGCTAAGATGCAACATCTAGTTTTCAAAAGGTCCTACTGTTATCCATTTTTACAGTTTATTCAACCAGGATAGCCCAGCTGAGGTGCAACATCTTGTTTCCAAGAGGATCCTTCTTCTATTCATGTTTACACTGTATTTATCCTGCATAGCTCTGCTGAGGTGCAGTATCATATCTTGCATCAGTGGAATCCAGAGTTCACCAACTTTTACAGCGAATTAATCCAAGATAGCCCAGATGAGCTGTGCTATCTCACTTTCCATGTGGTCTTTCCTTGGCCCATTTTTACAGTGTCAAAATCTTGTTTAATGGGGTCTTGTTTTTATCCAATTGCACACTGAGAGCTGCATATTTAAATTCTTAGCGACATGCTGTGTTTTGCACTAGAGAAATTCAGTTTGTGCTAACACGGCTATATTCAAGAAGAAGAAGAATCAGCATTTATATAGCACTTTACATACAAAGTGTATCCCAAAGCATTTTACAAGCAATGCTAGACTGGTAGTGAAGTGACTGAACGTGTGGTGGTGGCCATATCGCACATCAATATCCACACACAGCCTGGACAATTGTATGAACCAGTTTAAGAGTAAGGGAACATTGGTCAGGACACTGGGAATGTCTCCTACTCTTTGTGATGAGTGCCCGGGGTTCTTTTACTTCCACCTGGACAGGTAGAAGGGACCTCAGTTTAATATCTCATCCAAAGGACAACACACCCCAGCAGTACAGCACCAGCAGTACAGCACCCCCCTACTACTGCACTTGGATGCCAGCATTTTAGGTACAAGTCCAATCCTGGTGTGGTACGAGAACCCATGACCTTCTGGTACAGAGGTGGATGTGCTATGAACTGAGTCACGCTGACACCCAATCAAAGTCACAGACAATGTAACTAAGCTGTAAGGGTGTAAGTTACAATGACATCCAGGTGTATCCTTTAACAGTGTTTATATTAATTTCACCACCACTAAAGTGAGGCTCACTGGCCTATAGTTACTAGCCTTTTCCCTGCTCCCACCCTTATGTATAGGGACCATATCTGATCTCCTCCAGTACTCCAGAATGATGCCTGATTCCAGTGAGCTGTTGAATAAGGTCATCAGTGGGTCAGCAAGCACCTCCCTGAGTTCTTTCAGTATCCTTGGGTATATCCTGGCAGGTTCCATAGCCTTGTTCATTTTCAGAGCTGCAAGTCCCTTCAGGACTCTTTCCTCTGAAAATGGACTTGAGTTTGCCACCCCTCCACCTTTGTTCATGGTAATCACTGGTGGTCCATCATCCCTCCCTCCACTGTGAAAAACTGAGCATAAGTACCTGTTCAGGAGTTCTGCTTTTTCTGGGTCCTCTTCTGTGCAGGCTCCCTCTTCTGCCCTCCTTATCCTAACTACCCCTTAAACTTGCTTTCCTCTTCTCATTTATGCACCTCTAGAAGGTCTTATCCCCATTTACTACCCCTTTGGCTATCCTTTCCTCTGTCTGTGCCTTTGCTCCCTTTACCTGCTTCCCTCTGATGCAATGGGTGCAGGAGTTCACTCCCCCGCTGTCTCTTGACAGAATGTCCAGTCAATTGTCCACCCTCACCCAGTCTCCCAGTAATTGTGCTGCCTGGCATCATGTGTTATTCCCTCCCACTCGGTCCTGCTGGTACCATCTGTGTCAACCCCCCCTCCCACCAGATAGCCCCGATAATGTGATTACTGGCATCTAGTTGACCCCTACAGGAGAATCCAGTGTGGCCACCTCAATCTAGGATAAAAGAAAATGACAGCAAGAGGAGTACAGTACAATACAGCCTAATACAGTTCCAAGTGGATATTGGACAAATGACCCACTCACCATAGTTATTATCATAACTAATTCCTTCCATTTGTGACACAGATAACATCAAAGAGCTGTCAGTGTTGCACAAGATGATAGACAATGTTTTGAGGCTAAGTAGTGAAACATACGAAATGAGATTGCAGAGATTTAATGAGTACCCCCTGGAACTGAGAAGGACTGGGGGGGGTCTTTTACAAATGTACACGATATCCATAGATCCAGATCTTGCAACCAGTTTGTGATTACTACCAGCAACCAAGTTGGAATGTTTCAGGAGTCATAAAAAGCAGCTAAATCTTATATACCCTAGAACAAATCCGAGGAGATGATATTATATACAAAGAACAATCCTGCTGTGGAATAGTCTTCCAAATGAGGTGGTTGAGGCAGAGAGTTTCCAGATATTCAAAAATCCAATTGTTGAAATGAAAGGAAAAGTGTGACTCTCACTGGGATTCAAACCCAGGTATCAGCAATCCGTGCTTGAACTCTGAACCAGCTGAGCTATAAGAGTTCAGTCAGTTAAAGCCCCTGAGTTTTCCCATGTGAATCACACATACATTCCTTTCTGGTGTTGCAATGAGCAACTAGGAAGTCTTTTTGCAGACTCAAATAACTCCTCCTTTATCTCTCCAAGTGCAGTATATATGCCACTGTGAGGCAAATTTAGAAATCCAGTTGTAGGAATGAAACGAAAAGTGTGACTCTCACTGGGATTCAAACCCAGGTATCAGCCATCTGTGCTTTAGCTCTTAACCAGCTGAGCTATGAGAGTTCAGGCAATTAAGGCCCCTGAGTTTTCCCATGTGAATCACACATACATTCCTTTCTGGTGTTGCAATGAGCAACTAGGAAGTCTTTTTACAGACTCAAATAACTCATCCTCTATCCAGTTATTCAGGGAAAGACTGGATAAGCACATTTTACTTCCAGCAGGGTAACTATGCCCCGCCAATGTGAGAGAGATGCATCATGGGCTTTGTGCCTTCTGCTTGTCTTATTTACCTAATATTGAACCTAGTAGTGAGGCCAAAGCCTCTTTCTTAGGGCAATCCAGTTACTTACCAAAGTCAAAACAGATCTCAGGTGTGCTATAGGCAAAACAAGAGCAGAATCACAGTCTCTTATTTTCTCTATTGCAGCCTGTTTGGCCTTCCTTCATAACTTAATGGGCCCTGCTTACATCAACCAACAGTTAACGTCCCACTCGGTGTTCTGCTTACCAAATAGCAAAAGCCTCTCTCTTGACAGTACTACACATCTGCATGTCCCACCAACCCTCCTTTCTCACTCAGTCTCCCCATAACTATGCCCCTGGCATCAAGTGTTATCCCATCTCACTCAGCCCTGCTGGTACCATCTATGTCAACCCCTTCCAGTGGACATGCTAGTAGTGTGGACACATCCTTCAGTATGAAGTTCCCCATCCTGCAACCCATTCCCATAGTGCTGTTTTCAGATATTCATGGTCCCCTCCAGAATATATCCCTTCTGCCAACCTACCTCCCAGTCCTATTGATCTTCCCTTAGTGCATTGCCATCCTTTACCCAAAGCCCCCTCCTCCATCCCCCTTCCTGTGATAACTGCCAGCAACAACCCTCCACATAGCGTCATGGACATTCCACAAGTACTTGCTTGAACTGGTATTCTGCATTTCATATTCTGCTGGCATTTTTCCTGCCTAATTTTGCTCGAACATATTGACCTATTTTAACGTAATTTTGATGTTTTTTACCTGTCACTTAAAGTACTAAATCTCTGCTGTATAACTATTTCTACATGATCGTATGTGGTTTATCCTTGCCATATTGCTTTATTTTCTCCTCTACAATATTTTTAGTTTGCACACAGCTGACCATGCTAGGTAATTATTGTTGCTTCAATCTGATTATCAAAGTTTGTGATAAGTTCTTGGTCTACAGTTTCTATTTTCTGCTTCTAAGCTATGTACAGTAGCATGCATTTTGATTAGCGCTGCTGAACTTTTAACCGTGTTCTAGTCTCAGCCTTTCTAGTATTGTCTTCTTACCAGGTTTTATTATTTAAGCAATGCTGATTCTAATCTAGAGGCTTGTAACCCTTACCCTATGTGTCGCTCTCCTACACCCCACATTTCTAACCCCTCTCTCCTGAGCCCCCTCTCTACTTCCCAATTTTTAATGTTCCCCATTATCTCACTTCTCTTTCTTCCTTTTTCCTTTTTCTCATCTTTCACCCTCTCATCCATTATTTTTTTTTCTATTTTATCTTCGCTTTACACAGCTTCCTATTGTTTTCCACCTCCTTCCATTGATTTCCCTTACCATATTTCTTTTTCCATCCTACACTCCCCGTTTCCTCCCTTCCCCTTCCCCTCCTCTTTCCTGTCTTTCCCCACCTTTCTCTGTTCTCTCTCTCTCTCATTCCCTTTTCCCATTAGCAGCAGCCTCCTCCCAGCTCCTGCTCTCTACACTGAATCCCTCTGCAGAATCTTACCCCATTTCCCTTTTTCTTCTGTCCATTTTCCTCTCCCCGCTCCTTATTGCAGGAAATCACACCATTTAGGCTAATTGTCACCCTTCTGCTTGTGCTGGTGTGCAATGATAAGCTTAATCCTGGGCCTCTTCTTCTCTGCATTATTCTTTCCCATAGTAACTGGCCATTTTACAAGTAAATGTATGCACATGCTCCCACCAGACATTTCATAGTAAAAAGAGATTTTAGCCATATTGGTCCTTGGAAAACAGGAAGCAATGGAAGTTTGATACCTTTTATTGGACCAACATATGTCTTGTACAAAGATTGTATAGTATAAGCTTTCAGAGCTTCACATGTCCCTTCTTCAGGTGAACAGAAAACTGAACAAAATAAGCAGCATTTATATATACTGTGATGCATTGTTTAAAAAGAAATCATTATAGAATAGTTCAGAAGAATTAAAAAGAAGGGTTGATTAGTGGGAATGGTACACTATGCCATCTTTGTAAAGACATATGTTGGTCCAGTAAAAGGTATCATACCTTCCAGCGACACCTGACATTTCAATAATCTCCGAATCCTGGATCTAGGCTAGTATCACTGTTTGGATGTTGCCATTACTGGCTATGCTATCAACAGGGCCATGTCAAGCAAGTGTATGCATGCCTGGGATATGATTTCCCAAATACCATGGAAAATAGGGTCATGAGTACTTACGAACAAATACTGAATTATGTTCACTGTTTGGTGATATTCTGTGATCAATACTTGCTGAGTTTTCAAAATCCCATGGGAGCTTCCTGACCAACCAGAGGTTATTTTTTATAAGTCACTGTAGCCAGAGCATGTCATCCTGCCACTTGTTTGAGCTGAGGCAAGGGAGACAGACATGCTGTTGTAGTAGTAGTAGTAACTTTATTTGTAAGGCATCCTTCCCTAAAGGCTGAGGGTGCCATACAAAAATAGACAAGAAATAAAAAGTATGCACTCTGATCTCCTGAGACTCAGTTTTTTGATTACTTTGTCTAAAACACTTAAAATGCATGGCAACAGGTTTTTCAGAGAAAGGCTATTTAAAATGGAAGAGGTTTTTGTTTACATTTTACAAACACTATGGAACTGCATTTAGGTTTAAATAAGTGCAGATGTCAGCCTTAGGTATAAACAATACAGCCTTTCCTTTACAAGACTACAGTGCCATTTTTTTTTAAACTTCATATGTCAATTTAGGGGGTTAGGTATCCTTTAAGTAACTATCGCCATAACTTTATTTCCTTATATCTTGCAGTTTATTAACATTGTGAATTTGATATGTATAACATGAAGCAGCAAACCAATAGTATCTGCCCCAAAGCTTTAGAACTTTATAAACTGCTGTATATATTAACACACTGCACATATGCAGGGGCATATATCGTGACACTTTGGGAGAAGTGAGCATTGTAATTGCTTTGTGGAAGAGTCATAATAGAATTAGGGTATGCTTGTTAAAAGTGTTTGATTAGATCTTAATTACCTCCTGAGGCTTACTAAGGATTAACAAAGATCAGATGTGAGCATTCTGTGATGATCAGCTAACTATCCAGTGGAAGGGATAAGAGCTACTACCATTAACAGTAATTGCACATACAGTTTTTTAAGTACTAAAGTATATTAAATGTTAACATGGTATTCTTCTCCTTCTATTTAACTTACAAATTTGGGACTGAGGACTATTTTTACTTCTCAAAACTTTTATTGTGATGGAATTTAGATCCATGGATTTATTACTTAAAACAAATCTCCCAAACAGGGGCTTATCTTAATGATTCCTTCCTGGCAGCAGTCTTCTCCCCAGAACTGGTGCCTCTCTTCTTCACAGCCCTCCAGCAGCACACAGTCACTTTTCATTCCTAGTACCCCACTGAACTGTTTTAGGGCATCTGAGAAGCACAGGAGACATGCCTCTTCTTTTCTTCTGTGCCTCTGAAGTGCACATAGAAAATTGTGGCCTGAGCCACCAATGGGGGATGGGAATGGGCATTCTGCTCACAATGAGAGACAGATTTCTAAATACATGCTATGACTGCAAGTCACAGAGCCAGGAGGCAGCATGAGCTACAATAGGATCTGCAAAGGAGCAGAGCAGTCAGAAGCCTTCACGGATGCTCCCATCATGTGCCTGACTGACATATGACATAGGGGACTGGGCATCAAACAGACAGTCCTCTTTTGATGTTTGGTACCATAGGTACTCCAAAGATGGCTGGAAGCTGCAGTGAGGGATGGACAGATGGACTATATTTATAATAAAAAAATGCCCATACAGATATAGGCATCACCATGTTTGTTACCTCTGGACCCATCGGACTCTGGGAAGGGACAAACTATTAGCAGTCTGCCTGTGCTGTGGTGAGCCAGTCAGAGGCTCTCAAAGCCTCAGGACACCCCCCCTTACAGCATCAACCAATCTCAAGGCTTATCCTGCAGTTCAGAGGGGCAGCAGGCAACCATACCATATCCCCTCCATCCAAGCAGTACTTATACTGCACATTTCTGTATGTCCCTAAGATGATCAGGTGTCTTTTTGTTACAGCTGCATGGCTGCTCTGTACCCTCCCACCTGGCCCATACCATGCAGGGATGCAGCTGCTTCCATGCATCCCTGCTGTTTGTGTTCTCATTGTTTGTTCCTTCACTGCTTGTCTGTTTTTTTCTTTGTCCAGGACCTCCTTTGTTCATGACCTGCTAGCTGATTTTCATTGGTTTTCTCTGGGCTTCTAGATCTTGTTGGTGTTTTTCTCCTTGTGCACATGTTCAAGTTTAATTTTGTGTTGGCTACCACTAGGCCCCCCACCCTAATTTGTGGCTAAATTTCTCACTGCATTAAGTTCCCCTTGCTTTTGGCTGCATTCATTGTCTGTGCCCTCCTCTCTGCTCTTCCTTGCCTAGCCTGCCAATTCCTCATCCTGGTTTCCCATTTTACAAAATTGTCTTGGTCAGCCTTTGCTACTTTCCCTTTACCTTCCATTGATGTGGAGAATTTGTTTCTTTTGTACTAGTGCTGCTTCTCTGTTCTCCTGCTCAGTTTTATACATGTATCTGTTTATTTATGCTATGTCAGTCTGCTACGCCTGCCACTCCATTCTTTGACATGTGGTAATTCTGCTGCCTAGTGTTCTCTCATCCTATTTTCTAGTTAATTGCCTCAGAATTGTTCAGCCTCATGTATCAGACAGTCACTGCTCAGTCAGCCTACCTAGATATCTATTTTCATGTTGTTTCAGTTTACCTGGCTTCAGTGTTAGTCCTGTGTGGCTTCCTTCTCTCGCCTCACATATACTATGTATTGCCAGCCCATAATACCAGTTGGGTCCTTCTAGTCTCCCAGATCAGGAGGATCAATGTGGTCATACTGCTACTAAAACCACTCCTGGAGGGTAGGGTCCTTGCTGAGTGGGGATCCTTTTGGCTGTGAAGATGGACTTGACTGCATTGCTTGGTTTCCACGCACACCTCCACTGTCCAGCATCTTGAAGGTAGGGCTCTTGGCACAGGAGCCCCATTAGCAATGCAGATCTTCAGAGGTGTATTTATGGCTTCTGCCTTATGAAGCTGATATCATCTTTGTGGAGGTCTCTTTGGTAATGATGATTGACTCAGTGACTCCTCCCAAAGCAGTCATCCCTGCATTTGCCAGCCAGTCAACTGGTTATTTCTGTTCACCTTCCCTTTAATTTTGATTCAAGGGTAGTCTCTTGCAGCATTCAGACTGGGTGACCTCTGGTAATTATGTGCTAGTCTCCTCAAATCATACCTTGCTGGTGGACTTTCTCTTCAAGAGGTGAGAAGGCCTCTTTAGCAGCAGCTGAACACTCTGCAGCACCTCATGGGATTATCCCTTTAGGGGGATAGTGAGAGAGCCCATCTTCCAAAGTTCTCCCCCTGCATTTGGTGTCTAAATTGCAGCATCCAAGCATCACTAATCCTACCCCTAGCCTGAAGCGATGGTGACCTAGGCCTTCGTTCCCCAGAGGTTTCCTCAACAAGAGTTTTTTTCCCTCTCCTCCACACTGAAGGTTATAGTAGGTTACTTTTTCACTGAGAGTTGGAACTAGAGAGTAGGTGCCCTTCTTTATTTCACTGGTCCATTGGACAATTAAGTGTGTAGGATGCTTGTGCAACATTGATGTGCTTGTTCTACTGTGAATGAGGTGGCATGGTTGGATATATGTGTAGCCTTTTATGCTTTCTGATCCAGAGGAAGTACCATACATTCAGGGTCCAGATGGTAGGGACCCCTCTTGAGGAGGGTTCCACCCTTAGAGGTGAAGCAATAGTGAGGTCCCATGGCTGAAGCTACCTTAATGAAGATACTCAGATGGACAGAGGCAAGCTGCCTGATTAGAATTAAGGATAGTGGGAACAAAGAAACAAGCATCCAGAAGGTGCTTGGGCATGCATACTATTCCTAGTGTTTGGTTGGTTGGGCATAGCAATGTCACTCACAGCCCCACCAAACCTCAGGCAAAGTCTGCCATTTTACTGGTTCAGCAAATGAGTAAATGTATAGGATGCTTGTGTAACACAGACGTGCTTGTGTTACTGTGGACAAAGTTACATGATTGGATATGTGTGTAGCCTTTTGTACTCTCTTTTCTATAGTAAATACCAGACCTTGAGGGACTGGATGGTATGGAACTCCCTTGAAGATAGTTCCACCCCTAAAGGGGCTGCAGAAACAATGTTCCTTGTCTGAAGCACCTTAGGGAAGATGCTCAAAACCTCAGAGTCTAAACGATTTGGTCATCATTCTGCTAAGGAGCAAGGGAAGACCACAGCTATAATGAGTGAAGAAGCCACCATCCAAATCCCAACTTGACCAGCAGAGAAGCTAGCTAACACAAACTACTTAATGTTATGACTTTCAGCATGTAGGACTGGACCATCCTCCCTGCCCCCCTGTGGATGAAACCTCTGGGGATCTAAGGGTTTAGGTCACATACTAGTATTTTGTGTCACAACAATTGGACTGAAAAATGTTGCTGTAGCCAGATGTAAGGAAGGTAAAGGAAAACTGAGCAACTTGAATAGCTTGAGCTTTTGTGCAATCGAGAAATGGACAGGGACGTGCAGGATTTAGGAGTTCACTGCATCCTTTTAATGGGATGAGCATCCTCAAAGGTGTCACAGAACTGATATTGTATGACAAAAGGGACCTAGAGAAGAAGGACACATCCTTGGAGAAAGGAAGACAGGCTTCCATTATACAGATGATCAGCATCCTGCGAGGAGCTGAACTCTGCTGTGGAGTAATGAGTGACCAGCAACTCACAGGAAGCTTAAACATAGGTGGGTGTTGCAGAGTTGCAGTCATAAAGAAGCCCCAGCCATGAGGGTCCCACCCTGGTGGGTAGGGAACAAGGTCCCGCTAAAAGAAGGGCACAGGAAGAGACCAGGCATGTATATGCTATAGCTGGTGCAGTGAACAAATCAGTGACAAGCAAAAACAAGCATCCCAATAACCTCTTGCATTAAAAGGTTGAGGATGTCACAGAGTTAAACGTATATAATGAAAGGGACCCTTGCCCGGGGTTTCACCCCTGCATTGTGCTTGGACTACAATACAACTACCCTAACCTACCACTTGGACTGACCATGCAGAACGTTACACCCAGCTTTTCTTAAAAAGATAAGAAATCATAGGAAGACTCAGGATTCCTCAGATCTCTCCAGTGTTACAACTTTTAGAAAAGCTTAGACTTTTTAAAGCATAAAAATCATTGGACTCCAGAAAAAAAAACATTATTCTGGGAAACTGTTGGACTTTCGGTGTGAGACAACTGGAGGGTAGGATTTACAAGGAAGAGCTTGGACTAAATATTTTACTCCTCCGTAGTCTGTGAGAAATTTAGTGCAAACTACTGAAAACAGAAACGACTAAAGGATTAAAAAAATGCTTACAGTTCATAGGCAATGAGGGGTAGTGTAGACATTGGGTGTTTGGCTAAGAACATATTTTCTATAACATTCAATCTATCTCAGGGTCCAGCCTTACACAGTTCAGATTTAACTGTTTTCTGATTGGACTCATACGTACTTTAATATCAAGCATCTATGCCTTAATAAGTCTGTGTCACGTAATTTAGGTTAGAGGACCCATTTGAGCACAGGTTTTAGAAAAAGATGTTGCACATTGTTTAAAGATGGGTTGTAGTTTAATCATGTGTATCAAGTCTTGGAAATCTATTTTGCTGTGTATCAGATAAATAACGGAACATTATCTAACTTTCATAACACTGCATTTTACCTCTCTCTAATAAAATATCACGTTACATTGTTCATCTTTTTAAATATGTGTTGTAGCAATAGTGCTAATGTATGAGAGGGACTCCAAGCTAATGAGGTTATGGGTGAACTAATTTAGTCAAAACCTTTCTAAAACACTGAGGCTGCCAAATGGAAAAGAAAAGCTTGGAAAAACAGTGGACGTATGCATGTAGGTCATAGTTGTGCAGTCATAAAACGTTCTGACTGGGTGGTATAGAGGGTAAAAGCACCGGCCTACTGATCAATAGATGGCAGGTTGAACTGTACTTGTAGATACAACCATCTTGTCAAAGGGGACCCATGTACCTCAGTAAACATCTCCATAGGTACTGCAATGCTGTCAGCTATGACCCACAAGTCTTATAAGCTGTTTATCTCAGTGTTGACACATAGACTGGGGAACTCTCATAAGGAACTTTGGCATATCTGGTGCACTGGGCATAGGAGGGAGATTTTTTTGTACTGGGATAGTAACTCTTTTATGGGATTAGTGCTTGGAAGATGGTGGCAGCATTGTAACCTGTGTTGCATGTGTAACCGGGCTGTCAGCAATGCAGGTTACCAGGATCATCTGGAATGCAACATGTACAGTAACAGTGATTTATGCTGATTGAACTGGGCCCATAACCAGGGGCTACAGCAACAGTTTCCCATTACCTCAAGCTGTGAGTGCACGTACTTCCGTAACTAAATGTTTTGTATTGTGCAAGCAAATTCTACCTAAAGTGTCTGGTCTGTGTCCGTGATTTACTAAGAGGTACAGTAAGTTATTCTGCAGTTCAACCTGCTACTGCAAACTGAAAGTAAAGCTGTGGTGTTGCATGAAAATGCAAATTAGCTGCCTGGGCAAAAGTGAAAGTACAGTCCTGCAGATCACAGTTAAACTACCTTGCTGATGATTGACTTACACAGGGCTCAGACTACTAAAGCTGAGGCTGACATAATGTGCAAATCAAAACCTGAAGTTAAATGCACATGCTTGCAGGCTATTTCCAGATGATTATCATTAGGGTCTGAAAGGTTAGCTGTGCCTTTCACCAAGACAATGGTTTGTTTAACCACAGAAGAGATGACTGCATTCTTGAAAAAGCCTCCCATTTTTAAACTGATGAGTTGAGAAAAGGGTAATTCTTCATCTGCGACTTGGTAACTTGCTTCTTCTTCTCTCATCATCCCATTCTTCTGTAACTATCTGCACAGAGTGCTGAAATTCATGGAAGCATTTAGGTGCACTCCCAGTTATATCTGACAACAGTGAGAAAGAATGCTGCAGTTACCCACCCAACTATTTATGCTTGACACCCTGGGTGCCCTGAGTTTTTTTTTTCTTCTGCACTTGGTGTCCTACCCAATATGAACAGAATAGGATTAACTTTCAGTGTAGTGGTTGATGCATCTTTGATATCTGCAGGATCTTACAGGCCTCCCTGACTGGGAAGACTATGCTTTTGACTAAATAGAGATGGAATCAAGGAAACTGAGGTTTCTCCACCAATTCAACATCATCTTTAGAATCATGGGGTTCGTTTGGATTCTGAGGGTCAGTATGATTATTATCGCCTTGAGGATCTTCCAGATCACCTGGCTGAGGGTGTCTTCCTCTTTCCCAGAGAGATCAAGAAAATAATTCAGATCTAGAAGAGCATCCTTTTCACCCCAGTTCAGTTAAGGATGCCCCAAATATCTGGATGTTCCTATATCAACCTCCAAAAGGAGGACTCTGCTGTGAACTGGATGTAAGAGATGGGGCATCTTTCTGAGTCCTTGTCATTTGATCTTCCACTGCTGGGGATTGGTGTGTTTCTTGAAGTGCAGCACTGTCCAAACTTGTGATAGTAAACTACATGAGGTCATGAGACTGAGGAACTTGCACATCAGTACATGACCAGCACTCATCTGATGTCGTAGTTGCTGTTCCTTGACAGTGAGTTGGGTGATGAGACTGGTCTTTTTTAACTGATAATGATTCTGTATGAGCCAAAATTGAGCTCGTTGGTGATGATATTGTAAAGTTGTTGAGTGTTTTCAGGAGGATATAAGGCAGTGGTGTGTGTAATAGTTCTTGTGCTGCTGGCACTGCTGAGATGCTCAGCCAGACTGGTGTGCTGCCAGTGTGCCACTGGAGTCAAGGGAGATTTTCCAGCAGGAGGAACAGGAAGTGGAAATAGCAGTAGATATGACTTGTTGGTATGGAAATAGTCAAATAGATAACCGAAGTTGCTCTGTTGTAAGTTGACTTTGAGAAAGGCATGATTTTGCACTTTTTCACATTGAAAACCAGCTGCCATGTCTTCGACCACTCCTTGAGTTTTCTCAGGTCTCTGCACATTATTTCCACCCCCTCTGGAGTGTCTATGCTATTGAAAATGTTGGTATCATCTGCAAAGAGGCATACCTTCCCTTTCAGCTCATCTGCAATGTCACTTATTATAAAGACATTAAAGAGGCATGGTCCCAGTGCCGAGCCCTAAGGGCACCCTGCTGGTCACCTTCCCTTCCCCAGTGTAAACTCTATTTACCACCAACTTCTGTCTTCTATCCATTAACCAATTTCTTACCCAGTTTACCACCTTAAGACCCACCCCTAAGCTGCCAGTTTCCTTATGAGTCTTTTATGTGGTATAGTGTTGAATGCCTTACTGAAATCTAAGTACTGTAGGCTATGTCTGCTGCCCCCCTCCCTGATTTATTTCCCTCACCACCCAGTCAAAGAAATGTATCAGATTTATAGGGCATGACCTCCTCCCCGCGTGAATCCATGTTGCTTCGGGTCTTGTAACCTGTTGGACTCAGGATACTCTAAAATCCTTTCTTTTAGCAGTAACTGCATTTACTTCTCCATTATTGATGTCAGACTGACTGGCTTATAGTTGCTATCCACTTCCCTGCTACCACAATTACAAAGCAGGACTACATCTGACCTTCCCCAGTCCTCTGGAACCATTCCTGTTTCCAGTGAGTTGTTGAATTGGGCTGTCAGAGGTGTAGTCAGTATCACTCTGAGCTCTCACAATTCTCTTGGGTGTACCTTGTCTGACCCCATAGTTTTGTCCACTTTTGGATTTGTGAGTCCCTTCAGGGCTCTCTCCTCTGTAAATGGATTTCACTGCCTCCTTCCTCCCAATGCTACTGCTGCTTTTATGTGGCCTACCCCTTTCCTTTTCCTCTGTGAGGACCAAATAAAAGTATTTGTTCTGGATATCTGCTTTTTCCTGATCCTCCTCCGCACAGTCCCGCCTGCTCTTCTTAACTTCACAATCCCTCCCCTAGTCTTTCTCTTTTCACTTATGTACCTAAAAAATGTCTAAACCCCTTAGTTACCCTTTGGGCTATTCTTTCCCCAGTTTGCATCTTTGTGCTCCTCACTGCTTTCCCTGCTTCCCTCTGCTTCTCCTGACACACCTCTCTATCCTCTTCCTTCTGTGTTTTGTTATACCTCCTGAATGCTATCCTTTAAGCCTTTACCTTTTCAGCCACTTCCTTTGAGAACCATAGCGGTCTCTTTTTATTTCCTGTTTTTGCTCACTTCCTGTGTGCAGAGTAGGTCTGTGCAAAATGTTGAATGTCTGACAGAATGGAATTTTTCGGAATTTTAGAAAATGCCACAGATTAACATAATTTGTGTAATTTTGACATTCTGCATGCGAAATGTTTTTTGCAGAATAAAAATCCACAGTTCACATAAATCATGGATACTTTTTTCACAATCTGCAGGAAATCATTCCACAGTTTACATCATCTGTGGAAAATTATTCCACAGTGTGAAAACAAATGCTTTTAAAAATTCCGCACAATTTAAAAAGAAATTCCCCAAAGCATTTCAGAAGTGGAATTGCCATTCTGTAGCAATTCCAATAGTGGAATTTCACATTCTGTACAGCCCTATGCAGAGGTTTATTGCCTTTACTATGCCTTCTCTTAGCATAGCCCACTATTCCTCCACCCTTCCCCCAGTCATTTCCACTACTAGGTTGTCTCTAAGGCATTTCATTTTTTTTTTTTAAATCTGTCCTTCTGATGCTTACGACCCTCATCCTTGTGTGGGTTGCTTCCACTGCCATCCTCATGTTGAACCACCTTGTATGGTGATTACTGGTCCCTAGGTGACCTCCCACCTTGATGTTTGCAACACTGTCCATGTTTGTGAGCACCAGCTCCAGTGTTGCTCCATCTCGAGTAAGCTCCCTGACTAGCTGCCTGAGAAATGCCCCCAGCAGAGAGTCGAGGATATCCCTGCTTCTAGCTGAAGCTGCAACTGGGAGCCTCCAATCTACATCTAACAGATTGAAGTCCCCCCACCAGCAGCACTTCCCCTTTTTCTGCCATTGTGCTAATGGCTTCCACCAGTGCCTTATCCAGTTTCTCCCCTGAGTTGGAGGTCTATAGATCATACCAATGTGAATAGTGGCTCTGGTTTTCATTTCCAGGGTGACCCACAGTACCTCCAACCCCTCCATTTTCCCCTGGATTCCCTGTGTCTCCACTTCTTTGATACCCTCCCTTACATACACTACCACCCCTCCTCCCTTTCTTCCCACCCACCCTATCATTCATGAATTGGATATAGCCTGGTATGGCCATGTCCCAGTCATGGTTGCCGGTGCACCGCAACTCAGAAATGGCCACAGTATCCAGATCTTCCACTGTCATGATAGCTTCTGTGTCTGGAAATGTATTTTCTCGACTTCTTGCATTTGCACACATGGCCTTCCACATTTTTTTCCCACTCTGTCCCCTACCCCCATCGTTCCCCTTTTGCCTGACTCCTTTCCCCTCTCTTTTTACAACTGTTGTTCCCATCACCCTTGTTTTCTACCACACTGCTTTTTTCTTTATTTTGCACCCTGGGGTATTTTCCTTCCCACTGGTTCTCCAATCTCTCTGCCTCAGTCTCTTTTTCCTTCTACCAACCCCCTCAGCTATTTAAATGTTCATCAAAGTAACATTTAAACAATCCTCAAAAGACTACAGTTCTCCTTCTAGATGGATGCAGGCCATCGCCCCTGTATAGGCCCACATCCCTCCATGTTGGTCCCCAGTCCGCAGTGTAGATGAACCCCTCGTTTCTACACCATTCCTTCAACCATTAATTAAAGCTTAACATAGAAACACAGAAATTGTCAGCAGATAAGGACTGCTAGGCCCATGCAGTCTGCCGGTAGGCCCTATATATGTATGCATCCACTCACCCTAAGTGGTCAATGGCTTTTCATCACTCCCTTACCACCTAAGGTTCCCCTGTGCTTGTCCCAGGCATGTTTAAACCCCTCTACTTATGCTTTCCCCTACCACCTCTTGTGGCAGACTATTCCAAGTGTTCACCACTCTCTATGTAGAAAAACTTTCTCACGTTACCTCTTAATCTCCCCCTGTCCAATTTCATATTGTGCTCCCTCGTTCTGGTATCTTTTCTACATTGGAAAAGATCTCCCACCTGCACCTTGTTTATGCCCTTGAGGTACTTAAATGTTTCTATCATGTCTCCCCTTTCGCTCCTCTCCTCCAGTGAGTACATATTGAGGTCTCGTAGTCTCTCCTCATATGTTTTGTGGTGCAAACCATGCACCATCTTTGTCGCCCTTCTCTGGACAGTCTCCACCTTGTTTATGTCCTTATGCATGTGTGGTCTCCAGTACTGCATGCAGTACTCCAGGTGAGGCCTTACCAGTGTTTTATACAATGGCATCATCACTTCCTGCCACCTGCTAGTAATACCTCTGCCTATGCACCCCAGCATGCCACTGGCCCTCTTTGCAGCCTTTGCGCGCTGCTTTGATATCTTAAGGTCATCAGATATAATAACCCATAGGTCCCTTCCCCTCTTTGGTGATGGTCAGCACCTCCCCCCCATTCTGTAGCTCTCCCCAGGGTTCTCCCTACCCAGGTGCATTATCTTGCACTTTTTTGCATTGAACCTCATTTGCCACACCTCTGACCATCTTTCAAGCTTCTCCAGGTCCCTCTTCATTTTCTGCATCCCTTCTGGAATATCCACCCTGTTGCCGATCTTGGTGTCATCTGTAAATAGGCAGACCTTTCCTTCCAGCCACTCTGCAATGTCACTAATGAAGACATTGAACAGGACTGGTCCCAGTACCGATCCTTGTGGCACTCTGCTGGTCACCCCTCTCTCCCCGGAATGGATCCCATTTAACCACCCTCTGCCTGCTGTCCATCAGCCAGTTTCTAACCCAATGTATCACCTTATGCCCCATGCCCAGACTACTCATCTTGTTAACCAGCCTTCTGTGTATGACGGTATTGAAGGCTTTGCTGAAATCTAGATAGGCAACGTCTACGGACCCTCCCTGATTCACTTCCCTAGTCACCCAATAAAAAAAAGTCTATCAGATTTGTTTGACAAGACCTTCCTGATGTGAATTTGTGCCTCCTCCGATGCTGGGCACCAATGGATTCTAGGTGTGCCACTGTCCTTTCTTTCAGCAGTGTCTCCATGATCTTCCCTACCACTGAGGTGAGTATGACTGGCCTGTAGTTCCCTGCTTCCACCCTACTGCCACTTTTGTGCAGTGGGACTACATGCACCCTCCTCCAGTTCTCTGGAACCATGCCTGTGTTGAGTGACTCTGCGAACAGGGTGGCCAGAGGTGCTGTTAGTTCCCTCCACAGCTCCCTTAATATCCTCAGGTGTATGTCATCTGGTCCCATGGCTTTATACACCTTCAGCTTTGTGAGTTTCTCCCAAACTCTCTCCACTGTGAATGGACTGGTGTCCACTTCTCCCCCCCCAATTGTCTCTGCTCCCCAACTGTGGTCCTTTACCCTCCCCCTCCTCAGTGAATACTGAGCAGAAGTATTTGTTCAGTATTTCTACCTTGCCTAGATCCCCCTCCTTATACTCTCCTTCCTCCTCTTTGAGCCTCACAATCCCCCCCAGTTTTTTTCTATTACTGATGTACCTACAGAATGTCTTATCCCCTTTTTTCATAGTCTGTGCTAAACCTTCCTCTGTCTGTGCCTTGGCTTTTCTAACAGCTTTCCCTGTCTCTCTTAAACATTCAAGGTACATCTCCCTGTACTCCTCCCTTTGGGTCCCCTTATACTTCCTGAAACTTGTTCTTTTTGCCCTTACTTTCTCTCCCACCACTTTAGAGAACCATAGTGGTTTCTTTCTTCTTTTCCTTTGGCCACTGTCCTAACGCATTGGTTAGTTACCTCCATAATTGCTTCTTTTACTCTCCCCTCACTGTTCCTCCACCCCCTTAATTACCTCTACCTTCTCCACTTGCTCTTAAACATCTACCCATTTCATTGAAATCTGCCCTCCTGAAATCTAATACTTTTGCCCTTGTGTGACTTAATTGAGTCCCTGTCTCCATGTCAGACCACACGCTGGATCCCAGCTGCCCTTCCACTTGGATTCTTTTGACTCTGTTCCCATTGGTCCATACCAGGTCTCGAATCAATTTGTCCCTGGTGGGCTCATGCACCAACTGTCTGAGTCCAACCCCCTGCAGGGATTCCAAGATGGCCGTGCTTCTGGCTGAAGCAGCTGCCTGGGTGTTTCAATCAACATCTTGCATATTGAAATCTCCCATCAGCAGGATTTCACCTTTAGCTGCCATGTCGTGAATTTCCTCCACTAGTACCGTGTCCACTTCCTCCCTGTGTGCTGGAGGTCTGTAGATCACCCCTATATGTATTGCTGTGCCATTTCCTGGTTCAAGGTTGACCCACATTCCCTCAGCCTCCCCCTGCCTTCCCTGTACTTCTGTAGCCTTTATGCCTTCTCTGTTGTACTGGGCCCCCCCCCCTTTTTACCTTCCCTGTCCCTTCTAAACAGTGTATAGCCTGGTACATTTATGTCCCAGCTGTGATTAGCAGAATACCATGTCTCTGTTATTGCTGTTATTTCAAGATCTGCATCCGTCATCAAGGCTTTCAGGTCTGGAACCTTATTTCCCAGACTGCAGGTATTTGTGAATATGACCTTCTGTGTTTTACTCCCTACCCTCCCTCTGTTCCTGTTTTCTCTACTTTTCCTCTTCCCCCCACCCCGGTAATCATGCTCATGTGCTCATGCCCCCCCTTATCCCCCCTTGCCTTCCCTTCACAGCTCGCTACAGTTGTTCCTGTTGTCAACTTGTACTTTTGTATGTTCTTGCAGGGGGGGGGTGTTCCTCAGCCATCTGCCTCTTCTGGCTCCCCCTTGGCCAGTTTAAATGCTCTCTGCTGAAGCATTCCAGCTTCTCACTAAGGACTGTGGTCCCCTTTCCGGACAGATGCAGGCCATCCTCCTAATGCAAGCTTGCATCTGCCCAGGTTGGGCACCAGTCCCTTATGAAGCCAAATCTTTCCCTTCCACACCAATCCTTCAACCAGGAATTGAAGGTTCGGATGTGGAGTGCCCTGACCTCCCCCATGCTTTGGACAGGTAGCAACTCTGAGAATGAGACAGAATGTGCTTCTGGTACAGAGAACTTTGTCTTCCTCCTGGTCATAGACAGGTAGCACCTTAATGAAAGACACCGAGCTGCTGCCTGCATAAGACCCCTCCCCAGCTCCCTAAAATCTCCATGCACCATCCCAGCCCCATCTCTAGCCAGGTCAATCCAGCTCCCTCTCCTTCCCTGCTGCTCTATTGATCCTTTGTATCCTATTTCCATCCTTTTGAGCTGTGGTACTAGGAAGGCACCTCACTTCTCTCTTTTTCTCCCTTCCTGTTCTCAAATCTACCCCCTAATGATAGAGTACCCCACTAGAAGTTGCTTACTCTGCTGCTGGGGTCCTCTACCTTCCACCATGGGGCCTCCTATACAGAGGACCTCCACATCCTCCCTAGCCCAAGTATGGGTTCCATCTCCCAGCAGTCCTGTCCCACCAGAGCAGCAAATGAGTTCTGTAGTGGCACAGGCTGAGTTATGTGCCCCTGAGCCTTCACCATCACCCTTCTGGAGCCCACCACAGTCCTTTCAGCCCTCCTTCTACTAGGAATTTCCTGGGGCAATGATGACAGACTCAGTGGCCCCAGGGTGGGAGAAGAGATCCCCTGAATCCTATCCAGTGCAGCCTTGAGTCCAGCAACCTCTTCACTCAGCCCAGAGAAGTACATGCAGATGGAGGAAGCATTGCAGTCTCTAGGAGGTTTCTCTGTAAACTGCAGCTCTGCAACCACTGCACTACACCACTCCCAATATTCCAATTTCTTCACTCTCTACTTTTGTTGGAATTAACTTTGTACCCTAACCCTAGATAAGGTGTTACTAGTTTTCCCCTTTTTTGCTTTTCTTTACCCCTTTGTATCGTGAGCCTAGATAGGGTGTTTTTATTTTTCCTTTTTTGCTTTTCTTTTCCTCTATGTATCCTTACCATAGGTAGGGTGTTTCTAGTTTTCCCCTTTTTTGCTTTATTTTACTCATTTGTTGTACCCTTACCTTAGATAGGGTGTTTTCTCTTTTCCAACACAACGGGTAGTTACTGTTTGTATGGACTATTATCTTCCTGCTGTTACCCTCTTACCTGCTTCCAGTACTGTCTTGCACAGGTAGCAGCAAGTAAACAGGTACTCTACCTTACCTTAGTGGACCAGCAGAGTTTCCTGCATTCCTGCTGTTACCCGTGGATGTACCACTCCTGCTCTATTCCACTCACGCTCTGGGATATGAGTGTGAGGGGACATGTTACAGTGGTTGGATTTTATTTTCAGAGCAGCTGCTTGTTGACTGGCTGCCACTCTTGAAGTCCCACCGTGAGATAGCTGACTTCCTGTAGCTGGTGGAAGCAATAATAAGTTAGCCCATTTGTTTGAAAATCACCAAAAATGCTCTCAGACTTAGCGTTTTGTCTTCTCAGTTCCTTAGGCTACTAGTGGTCCTCTCACCACCTCTGCACCAAGGTTACTGAAAGCTGATATTTTATCTTGGAGCAGCTGCTTTTTGATTGGTTGCCACTTGGGAAGTCCTGCTTTAAGATGGCTGACTTTCTGTAGCTTGTGAAAACAATAACATGTTAGTCCCTTTGTTTTAAAAAATACCCCAAATGCTTCAAAACGTGGCATTTTGCCTTCTCAGCTCCTTAGGTGACCAGCGCTCTTCTCACCACCTCTGCACCCCAGGCTACTGAAAAGATGAGATTTTATCTCATTGAGTAGTCACTTGTTGATTGGCTGCTGCTCATGAAGTCCCACCTTAAGATGGGTGACTTTCTGTAACTGATACACAGAGCGCATCACCTGGAAGAGAATATTATTTTATTAAACATTCCTTTATATGATCTCTGCTTGAACATTTGAAACTACTTTACTTAGAGGCAGATGTGGTCTTATGTCAGCCTCAGACTTAATCTGAATCTGACACCGTACTCTCCAAAAGGTTCCCCCACCTCTCTTGTGTTTGATCTATATTGGTACCAAGGGGCCAGATCTCCAAGAATTTCTGCCACATGAGGCACACGTCATTAGTTATCCTCTCCATGTTTTCTATCCTCCCCTTACTGCACCAGGAGTGAGCCATTTAAGTGTAATACATTTCACTTCTGCTTACCCTAAGATTTATTCAAGACTCTGGGTATTTTGCCCCTTTGTAGTAACTGTAGGAATCCCAGCACTAGGTCATAAAAGGTGTTTGGGATCAGGATTCTCAGGATTGTCTGTCGGGCACTATGGATTGCCCTACAATACTGGTACTGTGCAGGCCCACAGTATATGGTGATATGTCTCTACCCTCTATTTCCTCCAGTTGTGAAGGTAGTTCCATAGTCCTTAGTAACACTAAAAGGCCAGAACTATATAACTCAAATCTTCCAGTTTTACTCCCTCCAGGAAGTGGAGACTGTCACATTCCAACCTTTCTCCAATCTGATTTTCCATTCTCTGTCTGTTATGATGCACCTACTTTCCTTTTCACATCTCTTTCCAATATGTAAATAGGGTGGATCTGCACTGATCCCTAGTACTCTATACATTTCTGCAATGCATCTAGCATTCCCTTTTAAAATTATCCTCCAAATAAGACACATTTCCAACTCAGTTTGTGATCTGGTCTCCTTTTCTCTGATATCTAACAGAGTGACAAAATGCCAAAGTTGGAGGTACCAGTAGTGGCTGCTATGCCTCAGGGCAAAATCTTCTTCTAACATACAGAAGGGGAGACCTTGTTGGGGAGAATGACACTGGGCACATTTTGTTAGATCTTTTGTTTCTCAGTATACAAAGTCTAAGTCTAGAGTGGGAGTGTAAAACCATCATAGTGTCTGATCAAAGACATTGGTTCCAAATCATTTGGAGGGCCTGTCTGTTTGCTCAACTTCACCAGGACACAGAAAGTATGCCACATTCAAGGGTTGGTTATCAAGCACCAGGCATCCTGCACCAGGGCTACTGTTGGTAATGTCCAGATGGGACAACCAGGTGACATATCTGCTTCAATTTGATACCACCCAGAAGTTCTTCTCTGTTTCACCCATGTGTAAAGGTATGCTACCTGTGCTGCCAAACAGTGTTTCTTAAAACATTGGTGTCCTAAACTTCTCCCCTTAATTGGGAAGCTGCAGCACCCTGTTGGCAATGTGGGGCCTTTTGCCTACCCAGATAGATTTCTTAATGTATTTTAGAAAGTTGAATGCATCTAGGTTGTAAGCATAAAGTCCATAGATAAAAATATATTTTGAATGTACAGTAGAGCCTGAGAACAGCTTTTTCTTTAAGATTTGTGCAGCCCTGGAAGTAGGGAAATGTTTAATATCCTGTGTTGTTATCACAGTTGACAATATTTTGGCTCTACTACCCTGCTGAAGAATCTCACTGGCACACAAATAGGAAGTGCACATTATACTAATAATTCTGCTCAGGCTAAATGCCTTGGCTTGGTTAAAGCAGAACAGTCAGCACGAAGGACCCCACACTCAAGTGTAGGGCTAATCCCTCATGTGGTCCCACACCCCCAAGGATCCCTCACCCTTCAACCCCCCCCCACTCACACAATGGTCTCACTATGAGATGGCATTTGTGCCTTTCTCTCTATTGCATCTTGAGCAGACAAGCAGTCTGTGTAAATAAATTCAGCAAAGAGTTAGCTAAATGTAATTAATGAGATTCGCTTTAATATCTTGAATAGAGTAAGAACCACTGTTTTTGATGTTTTTTGCACTAATGATGTTTTTTACTGTCAAATGTTGGCAATGTTATGCACCTTTCTATATTCTGTGTACAAGTGCAGCACCTTAGTGATACAAGTTTCCAGTTCGAATCCCACCATCAGGCTCCTGACGTACACGGTTATTGTAATGTTTCACCTTCTAATTGATTAAACCAGTACATGGCAGGCATAAAAGAGGTGGAATCACACCAAGAGCCCTATCCCTGAAGAAGTTCTTCATGAGTGAACTGCCAGGGCACTCGGTGAGCTAGCCCTTTCTACTCTTCATCTGTTCTGAACCATCCTTATTAGATCTGAACAAGCCGCCAAATAAAGGCACTTTTATGCAGTGAATATGAATTGGTGTTTATTGTTCCATCAAGAGTGCAGATACTTCTTGTGTAGCAGTTCCCTATGTGGGGACTGCCCAGCCCATAGCTGCACCACAGACCCCGCATCCCCAGAGCGTGAGCACCTTTGGTCTTGGTTTAGAGGTATGGGTATAAATTTAGGAGGGGTACAGAAGAAAAATAGCAATTACTGGAAAAGGTGCAAATTATGGAAGTGATGATGGCCATGGAGTAGACATATGGGGAAGTATGGAAGCATGGTTATGATATGCAGGATTTGTGTAGGAAATTGGATATAATCCTTTGGGAACAGTGGGGGTAGAGGGACAAAGTTTTGGAGGGTTGCAGGGGGCAAACATTTTTGGAAGGGAGTGGGAATAGAAGGTATAAATTCTGCAAGGGTTGCAGGGACGGGCTATAAATTTGGGTGGGGTGCAGAATTGGGTAGTCAAAGTCCTCACTGAAAGCCAAGATCAAAATACACTGAATATATACAGTGAATAAATGAGCATTATAAAGACAGTAACAGAATGATAAAACAACATAAATAACATACAGGATAGTGTATGGTAGCCCATACACAACAATGCTATTCTTACACCAAGTGGTTAATGTGATGTCAAGTACCTCAATAATGAAGCTTAAGAGATCCCTTTGATGTCATAGTAACCACAAAGTGTCAGAAGAGCCTTGTTGTGTATCAGGGCTACCATACACTATTCTGTATAGTGTATGGGGGTACAAAAGTCCAGAATCTCTTACTTTTTTGTTTTCAGCACCCAGTCCTCTGCTCCACTGCCAACACTTCACCCAGAACCACCTGCTGGCCTGCTCACAAGTGTGACTCTTCAGCCAACACTGACCAATGACAAGCACTGATGGGGTCACTTGCATAGTGATGTAGATACTAACTCAGAACAAAAAGTTGTTCTGTGTTAGTGCCTATGTCATTGCTGCAGCAGAACGACTATTTACTATGTGTAGATCTCCATACACAATCGCGTTCTTCCATACACTATATAGTTCTCGGGTAATAGATTCGGGGAAGACCTGAGCAAAAAATCAGCTTCTAACTTCTTCTTTGACATGGCTTTCAGAGGGAATTTCAAAGAACCAGAGTAACACTGAATACCCCCTGTCCCCCACAAACTTAAGCCTAGAGCAGGGGACATACAGTATCCTGATGTCTCTGGAATGTAACAAGGTTCTTCTCAGCTGGTGAGATACTGTATCAGAAAATTAATGAGACAGGACAAGCCTAAACCATCAAGACCTTAGAAAATTATCAGCTGGTATTTGATTCCCTGCCTAATCAACAATCAGTTCAGCTCAAGTAGCACAATGCAATATGCTCTGTCCTCATTGCAAAGGTCATAATCCATGCTACTGCATTTTGTACTAGCTGCAGGTGTTGAATAAGACCACATGGCAGGCTCGGGTACAGTGCATTGTAGCAGTCCAGGTATAAGGAGACAAATGCCTGCACAGGCGTTCCCAGGTCATTTGAGTCTAGAAATGGGTACAGCCTGGCAATATTCTTTAAATTGTAAAAGCAGTCTTTGACTACAGCCCACACCTGGGATTCCAGGATCAGCCTATCGTACATGGATACTCGCTGGTTTTGCACAATGTCCCAATCTCCAGAAGCACACCATGAAAGACTGGCAAGTTATAGTCAGACTACTTGTAACAGTGGAAACCTGTCAATTTCAGCCCACCAGTAACAACTCTATTTTACTTGGATTTACCAGGCAGAGGCTGATGGAGGCCTCTGCTCATGGAATTTGCATTACACAACAATGTGTAAACATCTGGAAACATTTCCAGGCTAATCAGTAGGGGTGCCTAGACTAATCACACTCTTAAAATGTCATTTGTGTTCCATATTTCCTATGCTGTAGCTCCAAATGTAGCCTCTTGCAGCACTCTGCTTCAGTATTATATTCGGATGCACCCCCTTATTCTGGGGTTCTGCCAAACACTGAAAATGTGTGCATCAGTTCTGTACTCATTCTAGAATTTGTGCCCCTGACTTGCAACTCTTGACCCTGTACTAGGGTTGTCAGAACTAGTTCTAAAAAAATTAGAACCCGTTTAAAACCCAAGGGTTCATGTTGTAATGTAGAAACAGAGCACCAATAGGTTCTTATTATGAATGGTTCTAATTGCTTAATAAAATGCTTTTTTTGTTCAGACATTTCAAAAACAGGGGATGCAGTCTGGAAGATGAACTATTGGGAATTATATTTTTAAATGTTTTAGTGAGACTCATATAAGAATGTGTATGCCAATCGAACATCGACATCTCTACCATGAACAACAGTACAGTGATGGGTTGCTGTACTGTCACCGTGGGACCCTGGCACTGCTTTCTCAGGGTCTTGCCCCCTCCCCAAATCAACTCTGACTCAGAGTTGATTATCTTAAGTATGGGGGGCAAAGCCCCCTGAAGAAAACACAGTGTTCTCAGACGGATTTATGCCAACCTCAATTGCGTCAACATAAATCCATCACTGTAACATTGATCGACAAAATATTTGTTGAACCGGTGTAGTAGAGTCATAAGAATGTTCTACACATATACCTGTAGTTTGTGTGCAGTTGACTCTTCATCTTTCCACAAATTTGGACTTCTTCCACTTACCGTTTTCCAAAAGTCTTCCCTATTTTTTATCTCATAATTTGTTTACCTACAGTAGGATAACCCAGCTGAGATGCAATGTCTCACTTCCAGTGAGGTGGTGTTACTACCCATTACTACAGCTGGGTGTAAGGACTGGAGGACTGGGAGATTAAGTGACTTCCCCAAGGTCACACAGCGAGTATTTGATTATTTTTAGATTTAAACCTGTAATCTACAGTACCAGTTCTCAAGCTGGTGCTCTAACCACTAGACCACACTGCCTCCTAGACATTTACTCCTCTCCCTACTCAGAATTTGTACCTTTACTCCTGCATCCCTCCAAATGCTCATCCCTTCTTCTGCACCCCTTCCAAATGTTTTAGATGACACCTCTCCAAAAGGTTGTGCCTTTACACCGTACTTTTCCATAGCAATTCACCTCTTTTACCCACCACCCCTGAACTGTGGAGTTACCCATACACACCTCCTGAAATTAAAATCCATATTCCTGTATCCCTCTGACACTTTGTACTCCTACTACCACCACCACACCCATCACAAAATTGGCACCACTGTCAAAATGTGTTGCCCCAACCCAATCCCCTTCCAAAATGTGTTACCTTTGCCCCACTCCCAATATTTATAACTTTGCACCCATCATTAAATGTGTACCGACACCATTACTAAAATATCTGTCCCTACCCCTGTACCTCTGTCAGGGGTAGGGCTTCAAATTTGGGGGCAGGTTTGAGGTTAAAAAATTTGGGAGGAATGCAGAATGATTCACATTTCTGAGTAGAGGGACACTGGGATAGGAGGCAGACATCTAATGAGGGGCATGGATGAAGGGTGTACACATTTTGGGAAGGTTGCCAATATGGGGAGTAATGCCGGGGAAGTATACATTTTAGGATTCCTGAGGGGGTAGGGGTTGTAAATGTCCTGGTGATGGGTGGTATCCTTTTGGAATGAATTAACAATTGAGATAGTATCAGCTGACTCTATAGGACTGTTTAAATCAAGATTAGATATCTCTATGAACTCATCTGGTACCAGTAGTTATAGCCACTGTTAAGTAGCTGGAAGGCAAACACAGATCTTGGTCCCCTTCCTCCAGTAAAGGTCATGTGTTCAAATGACATCACTCTTCAATCAAGATAATATGAAGTCATTAGCATTCCATTATGGGCCATTTAAATGTATGCACCAAGCCTTTGCTCCTTGGATTTCATAGAGGCTATGCACTCAGTTGTGCCAGAACCTTGTATGAAATCATGCCCTCCTCCCTGTCTCTTGTCCTCTATATCCTGGGTGTCAGGTGGCAACCCCCTCCTCACCCATACTTGCAATCACTTTTCTTGGTGTCCAGTAGTCCCTTCACCTTCACCTGTTTATTTTATCCCTGTCTCTGGTGTCTAATGGCATCACAAGACCAATTCCCATTACCTCAATGCTTGTAGGCAACTAGTGCAAATAGATAATTGTTCAGAGGCATCTCACAAATACTGTATTAATATATGCCTGCTGGTATATCGATACAATACTTGTAGGAGTCAGACAGCAGCCATCTGTGGAGGTGAGTGGAGGGTACCTGCCAGCTGCCTTTATCAGAATGGAGGATTGGAGGGCTTCAATGGGTAGGGGCTGCCAATGGACATCAGGGATGAGGTTAACAGGAATAGGCAAGGGTGCCACTGGACACCAGTAATGTGATTTTCGGAATAAGAGAGGAAGGGTGTAACTGGACACCAAGCAAAGTCATAATGGGATTAGGTGGGGGGGTGCCACTGAACATAAAGGATGGTATTAATGGGAATGGAGACAAGATGCACTATTTGTGTGAAGTTAAACATACTTTTTGAAGAGGGTAACAGGCACTGTTCAAATAGCTTGTTAGTGCCTTCCGAGAGCTTGCAAAATATCTCTGTTCCCTGTATGAATGACTCTGCCACTTGTTTGCATGAAATTATGCAGTGATTTAGTGACTACATGCACTACTTTACTTGATGCAAACTGAGGCTCTCAATACAGTAAGTCTCCCTCTAACTACAGAACCAAGGAGCAACACTCAGTTTGCACTTAACAGTCCTGTTTGCATTGTGGTATAGGTGCAAATATGCTGGGCACAGCATTTTAAAGAACTGTGTTAGAACACAAATAAAATAAAAATATAATTAAACTGTAAATAGCAGAGGCCTAACTATGTAACATTCCTGCAATGATGGAAGCCCCATTAAGTAGTTATCACCTCTTAGTTTCTGTCTTGAAGTGGCTCTCAACAGCAATGAGTCTAATCAGAGGAGGAAGCGAGTTCCAATGGACAGAGACCACAACAAAGAATGATCTGTCTTCTGTAGATTTCAGTTGTATATGGTGGACACTCAGAAGCCTCTGATCTCTAGAATAAACAAATCATCCTGGGTAGTCAGTGGATCAGGAGCTTACAGAGGTAGGGTTGACAATCTATTAAGGGCATTAAGTGCCAAAATAATCGCCATATAGTAGATTTTCTGACTTAATGGTACCCAGTGCAGTTTGCACATCACTGGGGTTATATGTTCTGAATTCCCAGAGGAATCTGGAAAATGAACTTCCATGTTCTGCACTGGTGGCAGTCATTGAATCTGATCTCAAGCTATGCTCTTGTAGAGCACAATACAGTAGTCAAGGCACAAGGAGGGGAATGCCTAAATCAGACTTCTCAGGTCTCCAGATTCTAGGAAGGAGCGTAACTTGGATATATGTTCTAAATGATAGAGGCAACTCATGATGATCACCAACACCTGGACTTCTAGGGACAGCTGTCAATCAAGATGTACTCTGAAGTTGCTAATTATGCTTCATGCCTCAACCTAAACCCCATCAAGGATCAGGAGCCTGAACTGTTTAAATGGATATTTATTAGCCTAGGTGTACTTGTGTGGGATCTGTCTTACCAGGATTTAGGGCCAACTACTTGGAGGCCATTCAGTCTTTTACTTTTGACAGGCAACAGTCTAATATTTATACTGACCAATCACCCTTACCCTGATCTGGTGCAAAGGAGAAGTATGGTTTGGTATCACTGCATAGCACTGATACCCAACACTACTTTCAAAATCTCCTCCAGTAGTCCCATGGACATTGGAAAGTTCAAGGAAGAGACCAAACCCTGAGAATCCCACAGTCTATGTCGCTGGTGGAAGCCAGGCTGGAAGGGCTTGAATATAGTAAACTATTCCAGGTGATCCTCCAACCTCACCACCTCATAGAAACACAGAAACAAAGAATCTGATGACTGATAAGGACCACTTGACCAGCTCAGTCTGCCCATTTCTCCCTACATACAGTATCACCACAGACCTTGCTTGATCTCCAGCTCTTTCTCCCTCCCCCTTCCTTTCCAATACAATTCCCTTTTGCATATCCCATGGATTCTTGAACACCACCACTGTTTTGACCCCCACCATCTCTACTGGACAACTCTTCCAGGAATCCACCAATCTGTCCATGAAGAAGTACTTCTTCACATCTCTCCTAAATCTACCCCCCCAGCTTCATTGCATGTTCTTTTGTTCTTGAACATCTTTTGTTCTGAAAAATACTTCCCTCCTGTACCTAATTTACCACTGTGAGGTCTTTAAAGGTCTGTAGCATATCTTCCTATTTCCTCCTCTCTTCCAGGTTGTACATATTGAGATCCTCTAGTCTCTCCTCATAGGGCTTTTTATGCAGACCCTGCACCATTTTATTTTCCCTCCTCTGGACCACGTCAACTCTGTCCATGTCCTTCTGGAGATGTGGTCTCCAGAACTAGACACAGTACTTTAAGTTGGATCTCACCAGTGATCTATACAGAGGCAATACCATCTCCCTATTTCTTCTGGTAACACCCCTCCCTATGCACCCCAACATCTGACTCACCCTTCCAACTGCCTTGTTGCACTACCTGGCCACTTTTAGGTAATCTGATATGATTACCCCAGCTCTCTTTCTTGCTTGGAAGTCGTCAATACCACTCCACCCATTTTTTTATCTGCCCCTGGGTTTCTGTGTCCTAAGTGCATTAGTCACATTGACACCCAGTTGCCATTACCTTGATCACTCCTCTAATTTTCTAAGATCTCTGCTCATCCTCCCTTCCCCAGAGTGTCCATCCTATTGCATATTTTGATGTTATCCACAAAGAGGCAGACCACCACCTACCCTCTCCACCTTTGCCAAAAAATGGTAGGCTGGAGCTCAGCTGCTTGTTAATGGGTGCATCTGGATCTACAGCATGCTTTTTAGTAGGGCGCCCCTGAGGTCCTTCTTCAAGGTGGCCAGATAGAATCCCCCCCATCAGAGAAGAATTGGCAGTATTCACAATGACCAGAGCTAGAGCCAACACCCTAACCTTCGCAAGCTGCGTTACAATTTGATGCAATTAAGAAGTGGAGCAGCAGAGTTTGTTGATTACATAAAGCACTTCAACAACATCCACCTTGTCGAAACCACTCTAATCTGAGAAAATATCCCAGTTGTTGGCAAATCTACCAGCCACACTGGACATTAACCCAGGAAGAGATCTGGTCCCAGAAGCCAGCAGTCTTGGTGACAGGTTTAACCATTTGCATTTCTCCCAGGAGAAGTCCTGCATCCTCTGTAAGCAGGTCAAAAGTACTAGCCTGTCCACGATGTAGAAAGGGGAGTTGGTCTGCTTTTCTCCATTACTATGAGATCTGAGACAAATTTTCTTCTCTCAGATTTCAAAGCCTCCTGATAACATTGGAAGTGAGTCATCACGACAAGCTTGTCCGCATGCACTCTGGATCCCCTCAATTTATGTACTAATTTACACCTGTGGTATGATCCTGAACGTGTCTCTTGACTTTCCTGTGCTTTAGTTGCACTCAACTGTAAAGCCAGGTAGAAAAAGGCACCAGGAAACACACATTGTCTTTAAAGATAGTACATCTCAGCTGAGCTATCCTGTGTAGATAAACTGTGAGTAAAACCTCTGAACCAAACATGACTGTTACAATGAGGTTTTTTTTTTTGTTTGAGTGGAAGAAATTATACTGTTACTGTACCCTTTAATGCACCTATGCATATGGAATAGCTGTGCCAAACAGCAGCAAAAAAAGCTAGTTTAAAACATCCATTTTTTGACTAACAAAAGAGGTGGCATGAGAAATATTAATTTTTTTTATATCCCTTTTATTTTTTGCTACTAAAACACGTGAATTTATTTCTTTAAAAAAAAGAATGTAGTACAGTGTGTTGAGAAGTGAAACCACATTTAAATTTGCATCTGGTTGACTTAATTCTCTTGGGAAAATGAAGACATTTATTTCTTTAGTAAATGTCAGCAGTCTGAAAGTGAACACAGATGACATCCCTTATGGTCTGCAGAATGCCTTGAGCATTCTTTATGGGTATTATGATTGGAATGATTTTGGGTTCTGTAACTTAAGGATATGCACCAAGAAGTATGTATGTGGCAACAAGTGAGAATGTGCTCATTCAGTTTTGATTCATCTTTTCAGTTGAATATTTAAAGTTTAAATTAAGTTGTTGAAAAGGTGTGTGTGTGTGGGTGTGTGTGTGTGTGTGTGTGTTTGAAACATTAATATAAGTCACCTGAACTTATTAGAAAATGTAATTTTCTTAATGGATATGTGTAGGATTATTGCTTAAAAATCTCATTTATTTATTTATTTATTTATTTTATTTAGTTAAACATCAGTTTTAAAACCTTTGAGCCAGAGGCTCATTTACAAAGGTACCTCGTCACAAAGAGGACATAAAAACAATAGTACAAGTCACACATTAATTACAGAGACAAAAGTTACAATTCAGTCACAATTTTGTTTACAGTAGGATTCAATACCCATGAACAATAGGGTGCAAAAACTTGGGGTTGGGGGGGTGCAGGTGGAGGTAGGAGGGGAGGAGGATTAGTAGGGAAGGAAGGGGGTGGGGTGAGGGGAGCCACTCAGTGAGCATTGTCAAGAGTGTATTTTTTTTTTCCATATAGGTTAGTGGCAGTTGCATTTACGTGAGATAAGCAGTAAGTGTCTGAGCCTGGGCTTAAAGCATGCTAAGGTTGGTGAGTTTGACACACTGGCAGGGAGGGAGTTATACCAGTGGGGTGCACGGTAGGGGAATGCCCTCTGCCCTTGAGAGGTCCTGGCTCTCGGAATGACTAGGGTTGTTCTTGATGAGCTGTGAGTGATCAGGGTCAGAGCAGTTCGGCGAATAGAGTCGGATAGTCCTATGGGGGATAGGCCATGCAGGGCTTTAAAGGTGAGCTGGCAGGTCTGATACATGAGCCGCTCATCCAGGTTGAGTAGGGTAGCCAGGGTGTACAGCACACATGTATGAGTGAATCTGGGTTCACTGGTGATAAGTCTGCAGGCCTTGTTAAGTGTAAGGCGAACTTTGTTGAGGGCAGTCTGATCAGCTGAACCATAGACAGGAAGGCCATAGTCAATGAGAGATATGACAGAGGAGGTGACAGCCAGGCGGAGGGCATCTGGAGGGAGGCATTTCTTGTGCCGGTAGAGAATGCCTAGCCACGAGTTGGTGGCAGAATTAAGGACAGATATATGTCCATGGAATGAAAGTGCAGGGTCAAAGGTTATTCCAAGATATTTATAGGACTGCACAGGGTCAATGAGGATATTGGGTGTGGAGTGGACGGCTAGGGGAAACTTGCTGTACCTATTTTGAGGGTGGGAGAAGACATAGTTTTGTTTTCTTTTAGGTTGATAACAAGTCGGTGCTCAGTGAACCAGGTGGCTGTAGAGTCAAAAGCTAGTTGGAGAGGTTCTGTAGCATGGGGTTATTGTGAGAGGCAATGAGAACAGCATCATCTGCATAGAGAAGAATCTTACCGCCAACTGCTGGGTAGGGAGTTGAAGAGGAGAATAGTAGAGTCCAAGAATTGAGCCCTGCGGCACTCCAGAGCCGAATGGGGGCAGGTTTCAGAGAGAGTACCGCTGACTTTCACACATTGGGAGCGGGCGTGAGATAGCTGGAGCACCAGGAAACAGGTCCAGAGGCAAAGCCGATTAGGTTGAGGGTGGAGAGCAGGAGAGGATGCAAAACAGTATCGAAGGCTTTAGACAGGTCAATGAATATAGCACCAGCCAGGGCACCAGAGTCCAAGGAGTCGTGGAGGAAACTGGAAAATTCCAGGAGAGCTGTATTGGTACTATGACCTGCTCTGAACCCGTGTTGTTCAGGGCAGAGAACATTGTACTTACAAAGGTAGTCAGAGACTTGGGATGCCACAGTTTTCTCCAAAGCCTTAGAGAGGGGGGAGAGGATCGAGATGGGTCGGTAGTTACCTCGAAGAGTCCTGTCACCACCTTTGTGGACAGGGGTAACTGTGGCAACCTTCCAGGCAGCAGGGAATTGTCCGAGACAGAGTGATTTGTTGAAAATGCATGTGATAGGGGAGAGGACCTGATCCAGTACCTGACATAGTAGGCAGGGATCAAGTGAGTCATTACCAACGGTGTTACCTTTTAGGGCTTTTAGCAGGTATGGCCTAGTTTCTTGAATGGTGACACGACGTAGGTGGAAGTAGGGGTGAGCAATGGGTAGTGGGGCAGAAGGAGGTGGCGGACTATAAAAGTTATCAGGGAGTACTGTGCTAAGGTCGGTAAAGGAGTTATTGAGGTGAGTGGCAATGAGGGCAGGGTCAGAGGAGACAGCACCATTGATGTTGAGAAGCGAAGGAGAAGGGGACCGGGAGTGACCATTCAGTTGCTTAATGTTGTCCCAGAAGCACCTAAGGTTCCCCCAGGAGGAGGTAAGAGAGGCTTGGTAGTATTCCACCTTCGCTTTGCTGATGGCCCAGGTGCACTGGTTGCGAGCAGCAGCATAGGACTGCCTGTCAGCTGTACGGCCAGTAGCGACAGCAAGGTGCCAAAGGTTGTCTCGTTGCTTAAGATGCCACAGTAGGGCAGGGGTGATCCAAGGGGCATGTCTCACTTTGGACCTCCTAGCAGTTATGGGAGTAAAGATGTCCCACAACTGCTGATGTGATAGTGTTGTTTTGTAACTCAGATAATTCCTTTGTGGGAGAGAATGGTAGTGTACTTATCTTCTAAACATTAACTAATTTATAGGACTTTATTTTCTGGATGATACAGTGCTGTCACCCAGAAATTACAAAGTCCATCAAATACGGTACCCAGTCTTACTGTGGTAGTTTAGTACTTGGGGACTAACAGTCCTTTTAGGAGACATGTAGGAGTATTTTAAATCTTTCCTAATATCAGCCCTGCCACATTTGAAATATATTTATTGCTAGATTACACTATCAAATAATTTATGGCAAATATTTTGGCGTAAACCAAGAGTTACTGTTGGCTGTTGGTGAACTGTCTAAAGAATCTTGGCACACTTTTCATAATGTGCTCTGTCTGGAAATTGAGATCTTTATTTGCTAGTGAACATTCTTTATGTTAGGGGATATGGAAAATTCCTTTCTTAATAGCATTTTCATGATCTTTTGGAATAGTGGCAATATTAGCTGTCATATTTTTAGAGATTTGAAAGTGCCTATGGGCCATGGAAGTATATACATTGTTTGAGTGATGAATCCTTATATTGGCAAACCTACATAATGGCTGCTTGGTTCAAGGCACAGTATGTGGAAATGTAATAAGACACCACATCAACTCAAGTCTAGCTGTAACTTTAGCCATACAGGTAAGCAGCTATACAATACTCTTTGCCAGCTCCAGGAATTATAAAAGAGTATGTCCTAATTCTTTTTAGCAAAAACGTGACCTTAGGTAGACATGTTTGTAAAATAGGGATAGGAGTACAGCAAAAGATTCTGAGGTTCTAGAAAGTTCTGATTAGCCAGGGAATGTATTAACAGTTATCCAGGCCTTATCAGAACTTTCAGAAGCATTTTTTTTTTTTTTTACTAAACCTGTTTCAGATTTTATTTTAGCAAACAAACTATTGTCAGTAAAGGGAAGTGATATTAAAAGCAACTTCAAGTAATAAGATCATGTATGATGGAAGGGAGTTAAGGGAAAGGGGTCATTGTTTAACCAGGAGAGGCACACTAAGCCGAAGCTTGTTTCCAGGTGCGACCTGGGAGCACAAGGAAGTTAAGTGACTTGCTCAGGGTCACACAGTATGCAACTAGGGGCTGTGGGATTCAAACTCAGGTCTCTAGGTTTGCAGCTCAGAGCCTTAAACCACTGCGCCATACATCTTGTCCAGCCCCCCCCCCCCACTGTGTATGGCAGAGAAATCAGCAAAGCAGATTACAGTATGGAAACATCTAGATGTGTTAGCTGGAGTGCAACCCCTGGGTACTAAATAAACATTGCCATACAGTTGGTAGGTGCTCTACATGTGTTGCATCACACTACTTTAAATATAACTGCTTAACACAGATATGGGTCTTTTGCTCTCTACCCCTTATACTTCATTTGTATTCTTTTTACTATGTCCAGACGTCCCTCTTGGTAAGCACCTGATGGTGTAGTATGTTCAGCTCTCATATTAAGTTATTTTTAAAAATTGTCAGAATTTGATGAGAATTTGAAAACACTATTCTGAAATGGATTTTCTTTTCAGAAAATGGAGTAGGTTTTGAAAGCAGCCAAACCAGTTCTCACATCCCTAATGTGAATGAGGCCTTAAAAGAAAGAGACCCCTCTAGGAAAGATTAAATCATTTAAATGCACTACAATAGAACCCCAAAGAAGAAAGAACCCCTACAGGACTGCTAACAGAAAGCCTTACTTGAAAGGGAAGTCTTCCAAGTGTTCTTACAGAAAATGAAGAGGGAAACCTTGTATGGATGCTAACAGTAGTATAGGTAGTGCTGTACATGTATTGGCTCATGCAAACCATATTCATTTCTTTGCATAACAGATTAGTTAATGTGTGAATTATACAAGGGATATACAGTTAGATGACTCACAATGTGCAATTTATCTTCATGTGTTGGGAGAGGGGGGCATAACCCATGAGTGGCAGAGTCATACATAAGATATGAAAGTCCTGCCCATTCACAAGTGATGATAAATTGCATATTGTGAGTCAGACCATTGCATATTTGATTTATTCAATATCAGCTTACTAGTCATAGCTTTTTTAAGTTTGCTGTTTGTATAAACATGTCGCTGTTTCTTTTTTATTTCAGTGCTGGCTTTAGTGCTACATGTGACTATTGTGATGTCATCAGTCTCCTTTGAGGCCAATGACATTAGCGATGGCATGGGGAAGGTGGGATCAGTGAGTAACATGCACTGTAGACAAGACAACCGCAAGGAAGCAACTCAACAACTGGAGGACAAGGAAAGGTATGCAAAATGTTTGAAAAAGTGCCAAGGTTTGTCAGTGCACCCTCACTTACAGAAAAGATAGGCAGTAGTTTGCAAAATGTTTTAAAATGCTTAATAGTCTTATATTTTAGATCGAAAGTGGAATACAAACTGTAGTAACTTTGGAGCAAGATACAGCGGATTTGGTTGCTGTAGTTTCTGTTCCACTTTCTTCGTGCAATATGTAACTATTAAATTAAGATTTTCAAAGCTTTTTTCAGACTACCCTCTCTCTGTTTTTGAAGGACAGGGAGCACCAAACCTGCCTTTTTGGCACCTTTTCAAACATTTTACAAACCCATCCTCATCCCTCAGGTGTTGTTTGCTGCCTTGTGGGGTCTAGTTTGTCAACCATGGTAGTCAGTCACTGGCCAGTTCTTTTGCATTCTGTCTCCCTATAATCCATGACTTTAACGTACTTTCTCCTGGCAGATGTGACTCACAGTGGTAGGCTGGGCAAACCTAATGCCTTGGCTTTCTCTAGCCTTGGTTGAGGTATAAGAGGTCAGATGGCGGATGGGTCACAAGATGGGTGATGAAGGGTGTTCTCACTCTGCACATCTGCTACCTACTCTCCCATTAGACCAATATGAGATTGAAGCAAGGCAGTAGCTAGGACCTAGTTCTGGTAATGGTTGATGATCATGCATGCAGAGATGGGACATTGATACACACTCTACTGGGTATAGGTTGTAGATCCTGCTTCCTTCACTCAGAAGCAGTATTACACAATAGTGTATAGTAGAGCACTGTTCTATATAGAATTCCATCCTTTCCAAAATGCAGTTGTTCCACATTTCAAAGGTCATAGAATGTGATTGTACCCTTCTGTGGTAGAACAGCATTCTAGAACCTCTAGAGACTGCACAAGTCAGTTTCATCATGAAAGAGAAAAAAACACAATGCATACATTTCACATTGTACTATACACTATTAAAAATACAGGATGAGCAACTTTATGTACAACCAGTGTGTTCTGATACCTCGGGGTTCTGATTCCCGTGGACCTCTCGAGCTTTGCTCTTGAGGTCAAAGGGAATCGGAACCCCTCTGTGGCAGAACACACTGGATGTGTATAGTTGCTCATCCAGTATTCTCTACATATAGTCCAGACCTGGCTCAGCAGCTCCTAGGTTTATGGCAGCAGTCAATGATGGGCTTCCAGCCTGAATAATAAACTAGAACAGCTTTTTGACCCACCTTACAACTTCAGTACAGATGCCATTTAGGTAATTGTGCATTTGGATGGTAATTACCTGTCTTCTGAGTTGCAAATGCAGAGACAGCAGGAACAGCAGTGAGTATTAACTGAGTTGTTGGTGAATTCTTCATTCCATCCTACCAGCATTTTATTTATTTATTTATTAGCTTTTGGTAACCGGGTAATTGTTACAGTAATTGCATTAACAGTGCATTTGAAATACAGCTAAACAGTCTAAGAAGCCAGTTAGTAATAAATTGTCTCTTCCAGAACTTAATGAGTTGTTAATTTATTTCAAAGTTACTTCAATTAACTCTGTACCATATCTCTCTACAATCTCCTTCAGTTCCATAGGAGAAGATTCCATCTAGAAATTTATATTACCCCACTCACTTTGGTTTAACATAAGCGGGCAGAACAACATGTAAGATAGTTCAAAAGCACACAATCCAATATGCTTCACACAAACCTAACCAATACAGTTCACATCTGTACAGTCCAACAGACTTCACTCATACCAAACCAATACAGTTCACATCTACACAATCCAATAGGCTTTACTCATACCAAACCAACAAAGTTCTCATCTAAACAGTCCAATAAGCTTCACTAGTAGCAAACCAATATAGTTCATCCCATGCAAATTAACATAGCTTGCATGCAAACTGATATGTTTCACACACAAACCAATATAATTTCACAAGCCAATATGCTTTACATTATACAGTCCAGTAAAGTTCATATGGAAACCATTGGACTTCTTTGACAAACTAATGTAGTTTCTTTTTTGGTTTTTTTACTTTCTTTTTTAACTCCCCTTCAGCCAGTGGCAGTCCATCTCAGTGCTCTGGGCAGCCCCAAATCCATCCACCCAGCCTTCTCCCAGGGCTTACAGTGACTCCAGGGGTGTGCACCTTGGTGTCCCTTCCCCATGGTGGAGGTCCTCAGGCTGGACTAGATCCCTCAGATAGGATATTCTTAGTGCTGTTGGAGTGAGCATGGGTCAGCAGGGTGGGGGGGTCTGCAAGCTGCCCTGGAGTTGTCATGGAGCACAGCGGTATTTTCATTCCCCCCCCAGGAAACTGTCTGACAGGTGTGCTTATGCAAGGCATGAACACCCCTCTAGCCAATCAGCAGTCCCCAACTCCTGCTGGTACACTTCACCTGCACCACCACCCAAGATCACTCAGGTGGCAGTCGTGGGGTGACAGTGATCCCTTTTCCTACCCAAAAAAGGAGTGTCCTGTGGGATGCTCAGTCCTCCTCCTCTGGCCAGCTCTCTGTTGATCCAGGCTCATTCACATACCCAAGTTATTGGTGTCATGAGTGGTAGGTGCTACCGCTGTGCCAGCGGAGCAGAATGAACCAATGTAGTTAATACAATAACTGCCAATGTTGTAGCACTCTGGACTCTCTTTACGCTACTTTTCTGTTATGCTAAAAGATACAAAAAGCTACAGTATGTTGATGCAAACATCTACATCATGGCATTGGTGCTCCTATGCTCCTAATGGTCCTGTATGTCTACTAGCTACCGGACCTATTGACTACCAGCTATCACTACAACCACAAACTAAATGAAATAACCAAAAATTTAAAAAGTACTAAAAATTAACATCATGTATTTTTTTGTTATCGGTTTATTTGAGTTGGGGGCCTTCACCACCCAAAAAAGGGGTGTGTGGGGTGCAGTCCCCCAACTCAAATAAACTGGCAAATAAAATCACAGCACAAAAAACTTGCATTAGCACTGAGGCAGTTCATTAAACTTTTATGAGCATTTAGGCAGTCAGATGACATTCAGTTCTGTTCACTTGAGTAATGCAAGTTATGCGATTAGCGGTAATATAATGTAATATATGTTATTTCCATGACGTACCACTATGGTACTTGCAGGGGTACAGAGTGCTACTGTATCACCCAATAACCAATGTGGTTTACAGAAACCAACATAATTTGAGTGTAAACAAATATGTTTTACATGGAAACCATTATAATTCAAACTCAAATCAATATATTTATAGCACTAATCTGACTTTTAGCCTGTTTGGCACCTCATGGTACTGCATAATTCCAATATTCTTGTACTCTAAGGGGTGTTGTGTACTTCACTAAGGATCTCAAAAGACCCTGCTCCCTGCACTGTTACAGTGTTGGATATTTTCAAACAAAAATCAATGCAAACTTTGAGGTGTAGCAGTGAGTAACAAGATAGAAAGATTTACTCAAATGGAGTGCATACAGTACATTCTAACTTCTCATATGTAACAATTAGAATGCCTTTTTTATCATATATTGTATGCCTCCTGAAGAATGGTCCTGTATGGGCTTACCAGTTTATATTCTATAGTGGTGCCCAGCACCAGGTTCCCTCATGTCGATCAGAATCTTGAGTGAGGAACAGTCGAGGATAGTCAAGGACATCACATTGCACACATCTGTCTTCTTACAGTTTGCCAACGGGTAACTAGCCCAGAGGTAGAAGGACCTCTGTAGGCCCACATATGCACAGCACTGTTTCTGTACAATGCTATCTGATGACTCTTTAACAACCCTGCACTTAACGATGTATATTTTTGGCATTTAAAATCAGTGCCACTAAGTGACACCAAGCATTACAACTACTTGCAGCTGAGGACAATGTGACATTAGTGACCAGATATCTTCAGTCATTATAGAACCCTTGGGTACCACTGTATGACTTCTCTGTAAAATACTATATCAGTCCAATGAAAGGTCCAGAATACATTGTTCAATTAGTGTCATGTTTTCCAAGTATCAAAATACCTATGCACATTTATTCCTACATATAATTTATGGTTAGCCCCTACCATGTAATCCAGACCCTACTGTGTATGGGTTTTCATATAAGCAGTTTTCTTGTTAAAGGACAGTTCAACTGTCATGATGAATATTGTTGCAGTAGTAGTGAAGTGATTACTCCCGTATACTACAACAACGTATTCCATTGAGGCTTGTGCCAGCTGTTCTTCTTCATAGCTCCTTTCAAATCCCACATTTGGCAAGGAATTCATTCACATTCAATTTGAAAAATTTATAGAAAGTGTCCTGCTCATCTAGATACTTTTCATTGTTTATTTCTTAAAAACAAAAAATCCCACATTGTATTTATTAATAAATCATTGCCCCTGACCCAAAATTTGAGTTCTGTCGAAAGATTACCCAAAATGTGCTGGTTAGAATTCTATAAAAATCTATGTGATTTGGGTCTGAGGAATTGTTGGTTTTCTAACTTAAACAATACTTTAAAAAGTATAGGCTGTGGAGACCTATGGTCCACCTTTATATTAAACTCACCCTTAACCTATTTGAATAGTGTTAAACAAAGGATTAAAGATGTAGCTATTCAAACAGATTTTAGTACTATCCATGAACTAGATTCTCTGGGGTTATATTCAAAAATTAAGTTGACTTGGGGTCAGGAAAAATACCTTGCTTTATGTGAAAATAAATTACATAGAAATATAATTTGTAAAGTGAGATTAGCGTGTATGGGAAATATTTATCACAACATTAACAACTGTTTATACAAAATGGAAAATGGAGGTTGCTCATGTCTGAATATTTCTAACCCAAGGATTATGCACATATTATTTGACTGTGAAAACTGGTCAGAATGAAGGACAAAATATATCAAGGCTCTCTTTCCTGAATCTATGGCTGGGACAGATGAATATTATATAAATCAAATTTTAAAAATGGAGTCAATTAAATTGATGTTTGGCTTGGCCAAATTTGTTCTGGCTAGATAGTGAATGTTTAATGAATACTTTGTATTGTTGATCAATTATCTTGTCTTAAAGATTATGATCCTCTGTTAATGTATAAGTGTAACAAATTGTACTGATTTTATATATACTTTTTTCTAATAAACTGAACTGAACTGAGTTCTGTCCTTTATTGAAAATACTCATCCCACATACAGCTGGTTATTACCCACCCACCCAGTATCAGAAATGAAAAGTCTTTATCATATTTAAAATTTTAAGTCTTATTACATTGTTAAAGTGTCCTGCGGAAGGCAACAATCCTCACTGACTAAACATTTCCCTTTGAACTCAGTTTGCAGTCATTCAAACAGAAGTTCTCAGTGAGCAAAGATTGTTTTCCAGCATTTTACAAAGAAACAAGACTTATGGGGCCCGATTTTCAGAAGGCTGCTAGATCAGCACACGTTGTGCTGATTCCAAGGCTGCAGCAAACTCCATGTGCATTAGGGACCCTGCACCCAATTCCAGTACAAAGGTGGTCACTGCACCAAAGTCCTGAGAGTTGCCACAGTTGTAGGGTTATGGCAAAGCTTTGGTACATGAGAGGGGTTTGACGGAAGGTCTCATCAAGCTCCCCTTGTCTGATGCAACCAAGCTCAGACCCACAATGTTGGGGGGGGCTGTGTGATGCACAGCAGCTGGACTGGTGGGGGTACCAGTAGTGGGCAGTATGGGCAGGGTATGGGAGGTTACACTGGTGGTACCAGGGCAGTCATGCCCTGGACTGAGCAATGGAGCCTCAGACTGGGTACTGGAAAGTATGCTGGCATGGACTGTGTCCCAGACCTCTGATAGTGCCAGCCCTGCCAGCTGTCCCACAGCATGCCATCTCTCTGATGGGGGGGTGACAGTCCATGGTGGCATGGGATGAGTTGCTGATGTTGATGAGGGACATATCCCTGGCAGCACCACCTGCCTCAACACACAGCCATAGATGCTGTAATTGTTATGGCAGGTCTGACAAGCACCCCAATGGATAGGTGCCATGATGAGGTTTTGCAGATGGCATGTCAGGAAGGTGGCATGATGTGGGACAGTTAGCAAGGCTGGCAGCAGCAGGGGGTCCTAGACATGGTCCATGCCAGCATACATTCCAGTACTCAGTCCACAACTCTATTTCTGTGTCTGGGGCATGACTGTCCCAGTGCCACCAATGTACACTCCCACAACCTGCCAGGCCAGACCATCCACTACTGGGATGCCCACCAGCACATCTGCACTGTACCATGCAGGCTCTCCCCCAATGCAGCTTATGCCAGACACCTGGCACAAGGGCTGTTAGACCAACTCATGGCTGGTCTAACTTCTGCCTGACGTTGCAGCCACGGCAGGGCTTCCAGAATCCAAAATAAGTGGATGCTGCAGTCCTGCCATGGTGTGGGGGTGGTGCAGGGCTGCTTCAGCACATGGCATCCTGATTTGGATGCAGCCTGTATTAAAAAATCAAGATTGCCATAACATAGAAACATAGAAACATAGAAGTTGAAGGCAGATAAGGACCGCATGGCCCATCCAGTCTGCCCATTTCTTTTTCTACCTTATAAATGTGCCATCGGCCTTTGCTCTGTCAGTGGCCTATCTATTCATACTTATTTGTATTGCTCCCTTATGCCTATCCCATGCCTGTTTGAAGCCCTGCACTGTATTCATAGCCACCACTTCTTGAGGTAGGCCATTCCATGCATCCACCACCCTTTCTGTGAAAAATAATTTCCTCACATTCCCCCTTAATCGGCCCCCTCTAATCTCATGCTGTGTCCTCTTGTCCTGCTATTTTTCTTATATTTAAACATGTTAGACTCTTTCACCTTGTTAATGCCCTTAAGGTGTTTGAATGCCTCGATCATATCACCTCTCTCCCTCCTTTGCTCAAGGGTATACATATTGAGCTCTGTTAATCTGTCCTCATATGTCTTCTGATGCAGTCCCTGCACCATTTTGTCTGCCCTTCTCTCTGGACTGCCTCAATTTGGTTAATGTCCTGTGAAGGTGGGCCTCCAATACTGCACACAGTACTCCAGATGGGGCCCTAACCAGTGTCTTGTAAAGAGGGATTATTACCTCCTCTTACAACTTGTGATACCCTACTAATACACCCTAACACCCCCTAGCCTTACCTACTGCTTTAGAGGTCTGCTTGGATGATTTCAGGTCATCAGTGATGATGATGCCCAAGTCTCTTTCTTCCTTTGTGACTGCTAGCAACTCCCCTCCCAGCCTATAGGTGGCTTCAGGGTTTCTCTTCCCTATGTGCATGATCTTGCACTTCTTTGCATTAAATCCCAGTTGCCACTCTTCAGACCATTTTGCTAGTTTATCCAGATCTCTTCTCATTCTGCCCACCCCATCTGGATCATCTACTCTGTTGCAGATCTTGGTGTCATCTGCAAACAGACAAGCCTTACCCTCTAGTCCATCTGCAAGGTCACTAATGAAGATGTTGAAGAGAACTGGCCCCAGGACTGATCCCTGAGGTACCCCACTTGTGACTTGCATCTCTTCTGACTGTATACCATTTACCATCACTCTCTGTTTTCTGCCCTCAACCAGTTTGCCACCCAGTTGACCAACTTCTGACCCACCCTGAGCCTACCCAGCTTATTTATCAATCTTCTATGTGGAACAGTGTCAAAGCTTTGCTGAAGTCAAGGTAGGTGACATCAATTGCTCCCCTTGGTCCACCACTCTGGTTACCCAGTCAAAGAAATCTATGAGATTAGTTTGACAGGACCTTCCTTTGTAAAGCCATGCTGTCTTGGATCCTGTGCCCCTATGGATTCCAGGTGTTGCCTATCCTTTCCTTAAGGGTGCCTCCATAATCTTGCCCAATACTGAGGTAAGACTGACTGGTCTGTAGTTCCTGCCTCCTCCCTGCTACCACTCTTGTGGAGCGGGATCACATGAGCCCTTCTCCAGTCTTCTGGGACCTCTCCTGTACTCAGAGACTCACTAAACAGTTCTGCTAATGGCTCTGCTAGTTCCACCTTAGCTCCTTAAGTACCCTGGGATGTATGCCATCAGGTCCCATTGCCTTATCCACCCTGAGCTTAAAGCTCTTGTAGGACCCTTTCTTTGTGAAGGAGTAGTGCTCACCTCCCTCCCCCCTGTGTCCATGGTGCTGAGCTGTGGGCCCTGCCCTACCTTTTCTTCAGTAAATACTGAGCAAATGTATCTATTTAGAATAGATGCTTTTACATGGTCCTCCTCCTCACATGTTCCCTTTTCTCCATTAAGCTTAGCAATACCCCCTCTGGACTTTCTCCTTTCACTAATTTATCTATAGAAAGTCTTGTCACCTTCTTTTACTGTTCGTGCTAGTGTTTCCTCAGTTTGGGACTTTGCCTGCCTTACTGCCTTCCCTGCTTCCCTTAGGGCAGTTTGGTATGCCTCCCTATCTTCATCCCGCTGTGTTCCCTTATATTTCCTGAAGGCCAGCCTTTTGGCTCTGACCTTTTCTGCTACTGTATTTGAGAACCAAAGTTGTTTCCTTCTTCTTTTGCACTTCCTTTTCTGTCTAACACAATGGGATGTTGTTTCAAGTATTGCATCCTTAATGCTTTCCCACTTTGCCTGTACCCCCTCACCTGTGTTTCTTTTTGCCAGGGCTAGCTTAACTCTGTTGGCCATCTTATCAAAGTCATTTGGAGCAAGTTGTCACTTGTACCAAATCCTTTTGGCGCAGGCGTCTTGCACCAAGTTTTGGCCTTTGAAAATCTGGCCTGTGATGTTAAGTATATTTCAAACAGCTATTTATGAAACTGGATGAGCATGTACTATGTAGTTGGGTTTGGGTTGGGTATTTTCAATTAAGGAAAAAACTGCAAGTTTTGTGGTCAGGTTGAGGGGATAACATGTTTTTAACCAAACTGGTAAAAACATATACTATAAATATAGAATAATGTATGGGTAACCATACACAATGAGCCTGTTTTTCCATCGAGGAGTTGAAATGCCAGTGCGTGGACCTCAAGAGTGAAACTCAAGAGGTCCATGCTGTCATCTCAGTCCTGAGATGGAAATGCAAAGCAAGCTGTGTGTGTTCGCCTATACTGTATTTTTTATAGTATGTGGTTCCCCGAGTTTTGAAAAAAGAGTAATATTTCTGGACGTTTAAGTTTCTCAAGGTTTCATACCTTGTGTTCACCACTCCCACTTGTCAGCAACTGAATCTGAAGCCTGTTGGTGTGGTCCCATTCCAATCATTGCTGTTGTTTGCTGTGGAGTTTGGCAGTGCAGTTCTGTTGTAGTTTGACCCCCCAGAGCTTCGTGGCAGGACTTGATTAAAAAAAATGTTAAAATATGGTTTGGAAACATGGAGCTGACTACAACAGCCTGTGTCCAAACTGTCTTGGTTTGTTTTTTTGAAGAGGTCTGTTTCATCCAATAAGGTGGCGAGGAGTGGAGCAGCTGATGAATATTCATTAAGGAAGGTGCACGATAACTTTTACAACATGCACGATAACTTTTAGAACATGCACAATAACTTTTAGAACATGCACAATAACTTTTAGAACATGCACAACAACATTTGGGCAGCCAGCAATTTTGATACATGTTAAGTTTTAACCATATACTATAAAATAATACAGTATATGGACAACCATGCCCAACTTGGCAGCACGTGTTTCCATCTGTGGTTACACATGACTTCAGGAGTTTCTCAAGCTTTGCCCCTGAGGTCTCTAAGATGTCATCTCAACCCCTCAATAGAAACAGATCCTTGCTGTGAATGGTTGTCCATAAATGAGTCTGTATATAATTACTAATTAAGCAGAATTACACATGGATAACTAGTGTAATCAATCATCATAACCAGTTAGTTATAATGGTGGGTGCAAGACACCCCAGAGCTGACAATCACAGAGCAGTAGTGTTAAAACCATTGTTTCTTTTCTCAGAACACAGTTTAAGACAAACCAGCTGTGTACAAGACCATGTAAAAACCACAGTAAATAAATTTAAATTCTCAGCTTCTGTCAGAATGGCATCACAGTTCTAAGTCCTAGTACCTGGCAAACAGTGAAAAATCACCTGCAGTTCACAGTCAAGAATCTACTTGTTTCAACAGCTCAGTTCAGCAGTTTGGTTTAAAATGCTATTTGTATCTGGTTGTTCGGCAATTTGAAATAATCATTTTAAACATTTTTTATAAAGTTACCAAGTTTACTGTATTTATACAGAAAAAGTTTTAGAATGTTTTATTTGGCCTCTAACTAATTCTATCAAGTAAACATTTCATTTGAAAAAAACAATGTTACTCTTTTTGTCTAATTGATAGGTGATAGTAATTGTAAAAACAATGTATGGGTATGGGTGTGCAATGGGTTTTTACCCACACCCTTTGTGCACGTGGGGTTGTCTAATAAAGTCCAGAGAGCAGTCAGGATCCGATATTTCAAAATTTATTAGAAGCAGAAAAAAATAAAATGGACTTAAAGCAGAACTTGTACATAACTTTCAAAAAAAACATAAGGCACAGGAAATCATATCTTTAACAAGAAAGAAAATTCCTGCCAAAAAGGCACCTAGAATCTGACTAGGCATCTGGTAGGTTTGCCTTCCTACCACACACTGACTCAACATTTCACATTCACCTCCTTTTATACCAGTGGAGGAGCACATGACTTTGTTAGCTCCTCCCCCAACTTGCATCATAAAAGTGAGTCAACCAGGGCCGCTCAGTCCTATAAGGAGTTGGACTGAGAGGGAGCTGGAAGCACTTTACAAGAGAGTTGTAAGTCTAAGGCATTTCTGCATCACATTAGGAGACTTTAGTCCTTTTAAGTTAAACAGTTTTATCTCTCTCCTTTTAACAGTGGCATGCATTGCCTTCTCCCTTTTAAAAGTACTAGTTTAACCTTTTTATTTAAGGAATAAACAAACACCACTTTTCAAAGGATTCTTGGTTACAATTCTGATATGTATCATAATTCTAAGCTTCTCATACTAAAACTAGCACAAAGGCTGTTAATTTGTTCAGTATTCACCAGATAATGAAAATGCCATAACAAACTCTTTTTTTGGCGTCTTCGCACGTTCGCACAGTCGCACGATCACACAGTCGCACTAATCGCAGACCATCGCACAATCGCATCTATCAATAGCTCTAACGCGACATTCATGCAGTGAAAATTAATCAAACAGCTTTGTACTGCAAGCACAGAACATCGTAAACATTGGGGCTATTGTTATTTAGAAAAGCGAGCTGGAAATAAGGAAAGGGACAGAAAGACTGTTCAAAGCTGGTCAAGCTAGTAGGGGAATGACAGAGAAGGAGCGATAGTAAAAGGAAGAGATTAGAAGAGCAGGAGACTGTTGCAACAGATTTTTTAATATTTTAGCCCACAATGTTCTCAAATTACCTCCAAAACATAGTCAGGTAATTACATATGCTCTGTATCCATGAGAGCATATCCAAGTTCGGGGTGGGGGTCACCGACCCTACCACAGTCCTCCCCACTCAGGATGAAAACTAGTAGTTTTTACTACTTGCGATAGCATGTAGATCTCTTTTGTAAAACAAAAAGAGATGGAGCTTTAGCCCACCCACTCCCAAAGCTCCACCTCGGGGTCCTTTAATATTCTCTTTTTACTTAAATACAATGCATTTTCAAAATACAAATATATTCATTCCCCGAGGTCTACATTTGGTTCTAACATTATGTCTGCCCCAAATCGAGACATAAAGTCAGCATTACTATTAGCAGTTCCAGCTCTATGATTGACAGTGAATTTATATGGTTGCAATGTTAGATACCATCTCATAACCCTTGGATTACTATCTTTCATGTTATGTATCCATCGTAGTGGATTATGATCTGTCCACACTGTAAATTGAGTTCCCCATAAATAATATCGTAGGGATTCTGGCCCATTTAGTGCTAAACACTCGTTTTCTATTGGAGTACTTGGTTTCCTGACATGTAATTTATGGCTAATGTAAGTACAGGATGTTCTTCTCCATGGTGGATTTGAGATAACACAGCCCCCAAACCAACATTAGAAGCATCCATCTGTAACAAAAATGGTTTATCAAAATCAGGACTTTTTAACACTGGGGAGGAACAAAGTATTGCTTTTATGGCAAGAAATGATTCTTCACATTCTGAATTCCAGATTACGTTTGAGGGTTTGTTCTTTTTGGTCAATTCAATTAGAGGGCTAGCTAAAGTAGCAAATTGAGGCACAAAACGTCTATAGTAGCCTGCTAGGCCTAAAATGAAGCACATTTTTTTTGTGAGGGGCGAGAACTCTTGGCTATGCGTCCACCTTCCTCTGGTTTTACCTGCCCATTACCAATTATAAATCCCAAATACCGGGCTTCCTCCATAGCAAAGGAACATTTGTTGGGGTTGATGGTGAGACCAGCTTGTTTTATAGTCCTTAAAACAGCAGTAAGGTGTTTAACATGGTCTTCCCATGTTGGACTATAAATGATTACGTCATCTAAATAAGCTGTGCTATATCCAACGTGAGGTCTCAGGAGTTTATCCATCAACCTTTGAAAACTAGCTGGGGCTCCGTGAAGTCCAAATGGCATCATTGTGAACTGAAAAGACCCCAAAGGAGTGCAAAAAGCAGTTTTCTCTTTTGATGCTTTCTCAAGCGGAATTTGCCAGTATCCTTTCGTTAAATCAAGTATACTAACATATCTCGCTTGCCCAAGTTGGTCTATGATGTCATCTATACTGGGCATTGGATATCCATCAAACTTTGATATTGCGTTGAGTTTTCGGAAGTCTAGACAAATTCTTATCCTTCCCTCTTTTTTAGGCACAAGGACCATAGGAAACGCCCATTCGCTATTAGCTTCTTCTATAATACCCATTTCTTTCATTCTTTCTATCTCTGTGATGACTTCTTGTTTTAATTTCTCAGGAATCCGATAGGGCTTTACTCTAATGGGTGTGTTTTGAAATGTATGGATCCGATGACATATTTCCGTAGTTTTCCCTGGGACTGTTGTAAAAGTATCATGAAACTGACTTAGAATGTGGGCTAGTTCTTGTTTTTGACTGTCTAGTAAAGAAGGATTTATTGTCAAATCTTTAGACAATTGTTCTCCTTCCATTCTATCATATGCCAGCTCCATCTCATTGTCCAATGGGTTGAAACATACATACATGACTTCAGTAGGCCTATCATGCCATCTTTTCAATAAATTTGCATGGTACACTTTTAGTTTTTGTTTTCTCTCTGGTACTTCCACCAAATACGTAGTGGGGCTAATTTGTTTCTGTATCACATAAGGCCCTTGCCATTTCATAGTTAACTTGTTTTTTAGTGGATGGAAGCAACAATAAGACACGATCCCCAGAGCTAAAGTGTTTTTCACCCACCCCTATGTCATATCTTTCTTTCTGATAGTCTTGCTTGATTTGATTCTGTTCTTGCTCAACTTGGGTATATTTAGCTATTTTTTTACGTAGCTGCATAATATAATCAAGGGTAGTGGGATTTTTCCAGGTGGTAATATCCTCCCATTGTTCCTTAGCTATGTCTAGGAGACCTCTGGGATTCTTACCATATAATAGTTCAAATGGTGAGAATCCAGTCGATGCTTGAGGTACCTCACGATATGCAAAAAGTAACAGTATCAGATATAGGTCCCAGTGTTTACCCTCATCTTCCACATACTTTTGTATCATTTTCTTCAGTGTTTTGTTGAAACGCTTGACCAAGCCATCAGTTTGGGGGTGGTATGGAGATGTATAGACAGCTTCTACCCCCAGAGCTTGGTAGAGATGTTTCAAAATGGCTGAACAAAAATTGGTTCCTCTATCCGTTAAAATAACTTTTGGTATGCCCACTCTGCTAAATACCTTGAACAACTCCTCTGCTATTTTATCCGCTGTTATGATGCGTAGGGGAATAGCCTCAGGATATTTTGTAGCATAGTCACACAACACAAGGGCAAACCTGTTGCCTTTAGTACTTTTGGGGAGAGGTCCTATAATATCCATGGCCAATCTTTCAAAGGGCATAGCAACCAATGGTAAAGGTTGAAGAGGGACTTTGTCCTTTCTTGTAACCGGCGCCACCCTTTGGCACTGGCTGCAACTTTGCAATATTCAGCCACTTGTTCATGAATGCCAGGCCAAAGAATCTATATAGTAACCTTTTAAAGTTCTATCCCTTCCTGCATGTCCCCATGGTACATGATGCGCTAAGAATATTAACTGTTCTCTATACTGACTAGGAACCACCAGTTGATCTACCATTTCCCCAGTTTTGGATTTGACAAACTCTATACAATTTATCCGTTGCAATTTATACATTGGAGGTGTACCTTCCACCCCATCTGCAATAACCTGGGAAAACAAAGGGGTTAGTGTAGGGTGATTCTTTTGGTCACTGATAAAGGGTCTGACTTTACATTTTTTACCATGGCATCATCACAACCTAAGTCCTTTGTTTTATTCCATGTCCATTTTTCTAGTCTCTTTTGTATTTTTGATTTAGCAGTTTTTCCAGGAACATCAAATAAGTTATCATCAAAAGGAAACAGTTCACTGTCCATTTGTTCCTGAGATGCTTGAGATCGTGTAGTCACAGCAGATATAGAAGAAGAAGCAGTCAATAAATTGTTAAATACAGGAAAGTCATGTCCCAATATCACGGTACAGGTAGTCTAGGAACCACGCCTATCTTCAGATGATGTGCCATACCTGATGCAGTAATAGTAGCTTTCTGTACAGGATAAAATGAGTGTCCCCATGAACACAAGTCACCCCAGTTTTCTCCGAGTGTTTCTTTTGTAAGAGCACCACTGAGTAAATCAGCACGTACCAGGGTTTGCTTACTTCCTGAATCAATCAATGCCATCACATCCTGTCCTCCAACATTGACAGACACAGTATATTGCCCCCAGTTTGCTAAGGCCAGATGAGAAGGATCAGATTTTTTCTTGGGGCAAAATCTAGCGATGTGTCCCTTGGTCTGACACTCGTGGCAAATAATATCTGGGTTAAATGTTCTCATACTTTTTCTTTCCTCTTTTGGCTTAGTAGAAGGACTAGTGGGTGGATGTTTTATTAATACTTGGGAAGTATTTGTTCCATGAGACCCTTTCTGATGATGTGGGCGAGCTGTAATATAATCTTCAGCTAAACTGACAGCTTTTTCTACTGTGTCAGGTTGATGTTCTCTTACCCACATTTGAACCTCATAAGGTAGTATTTTTATAAATTGTTCTAACACAACTGACTCAACCACTTGATGTATGGTACGAGTTGCAGGTTGTGGCCATTTTGTGCACAAGTCTTGCAATCGAGCACAAGCTTCTTGTGGGGACTCAACAGTATGATATCTGAATGCTCGAAACCTTTGACGATAAGTCTCTGTACAGATGTCATACCTTTTTAATATTGCTTGTTTAACATGATCATAGTTGGTAACATTTGCTGGTTCTACATGACTATAAGCTAGCTGAGCCTTGCCTGTGAGATATGGGGCTAAACGAATAACCCACTGATCCCTAGGCCACCCACAAGTTGTTGCCACTCTTTCAAATGTTGTAATGTATGCTTCAATATCATCACTGTCCATTAATCTGGAAATTTTAATGTCCTTTGGGCCCCCACTAGGTAGAATAGTTCTAGTAGTTCCAATAGCCTGAATAGCCTTAAGAGTCTCCACCCACCTGGTCTCATTTTGTAGACGGTCTCTCTCATTTTGTAGACGGTCTCTCTCATTCTGCTTCTCCAGCTCGAGCTGTCTCACACATAACCATCTCAGCAAATCATGTACTTCGGAAGGGGGTTCCTCTTCCTTCTCTTTGACATCTTCGCCCCCAATAGCTTCTTCCACTGCCTCTGGTCTCTTTCTCTTTCTCTCAGTCTCTTTCCTTCTGACATCACCCAATCCAGCTGCTAGGGGTAGTTGAAATTTGTCCACCATGGTTCTGGTCCATGTACCTTCCGGTGCAGACATTTCCACTTTCTCCATCTTCTTCTGCTCCTTCATAATGACTCTGGACAATATCCACAAGAAAGGTGGCTCTCCTTCCCTTGTGATATCCCACTTCTGACACCAAATGTGCACGTGGGGTTGTCCAATAAAGTCCAGAGAGCAGTCAGGATCTGATATTTCAAAATTTATTAGAAGCAGAAAAAAATAAAATGGACTTAAAGCAGAACTTGTACATAACTTTCAAAAAAAACATAAGGCACAGGAAATCATATCTTTAACAAGAAAGAAAATTCTTGCCAAAAAGGCACCTAGAATCTGACTAGGCATCTGGTAGGTTTGCCTTCCTACCACACACTGACTCAACATTTCACATTCACCTCCTTTTATACCAGTGGAGGAGCACATGACTTTGTTATTTCCTCCCCCAACTTGTATCATAAAAGTGAGTCAACCAGGGCCGCTCAGTCCTATAAGGAGTTGGACTGAGAGGGAGCTGGAAGCACTTTACAAGAGAGTTGTAAGTCTAAGGCATTTCTGCATCACATTAGGAGACTTTAGTCCTTTTAAGTTAAACAGTTTTATCTCTCTCCTTTTAACAGTGGCATGCATTGCCTTCTCCCTTTTAAAAGTACTAGTTTAACCTTTTATTTAAGGAATAAACAAACACCACTTTTCAAATGATTCTTGGTTACAATTCTGATATGTACCATAATTCTAAGCTTCTCATACTAAAACTAGCACAAAGGCTGTTAATTTGTTCAGTATTCACCAGATAATAAAAATGCCATAACAAACTCTTTTTGATTGTCTTCATGCGTTAAGCATGTTAGCACAGTCTGACTCGATCGCCCAATCGCCGCGATCGCACAGTCGAACGTGCAGCACATTCATGCAGGAAAATTAATCAAACAGCTTGTACTGCAAGCACAGAACATCTAAACATTGGGGCTATTGTTATTTAGAGAAAACGAGCTGGAAATAAGGAAAGGGACAGAAAGACTGCTCAAAGCTGGCCAAGCTTGAGTAGGGGAATGACAGAGAAGGAGCGATAGTAAAAGGAAGAGATTAGAAGAGCAGGAGACTGTTGCAACAGATTTTTTAATATTTTAGCCCACAATGTTCTCAAATTACCTCCAAAACATAGTCAGGTAATTACATATGCTCTGTATCCATGAGAGCATATCCAGGTTCGGGGGGGGGGGTCACCGACCCTACCACACCCTTCATGTGTAATGCCAAGATAAACCACTCAAGTTTTGCTCTCAGTGTTTATGAGGTATTGCACACCCCAGGTGTATGTAAAAACCCATTACACACCCATACCCATACATTGTTCTATATTTTATGTCCAACATACAGATATACAAAAATTAAAAAGAAGGTATTTGGTCCATTATGTTTTACCCCGTCAGCTCAGTGTGAATTTATCTTTTATTCATTTTTCCTATTTAGTTAGTACCTACTGCTGTATTATAAAACAGTGAGAAGAAATCTGGAAACTTCACTGGCAAAACACATCACCTGACCATAGTCTGAACTATGATACATTTACAGTAACCCTTATCAAAACCTGATTACCAGCCACCTGTGGTACAAATCACTACACTCACACAGACATTTTCAAACCAAGCTGCTTGCCTTTTTCTCCCTTCTATGCAGCCTACCCAGATCCCTTGCAAAAAGCTAGCACATAGCTGTGTTTGAGCTCCTAATTTGCAGCAGTAGCAGTTGCCACAGTAGGTCACACTGCGCTTAAGGGGGACAGTACTGATTACTGAATCACTTCTTATCTTTCAACACATTAATTCACTGTTCTGTTGTACTCATACAACTCAGTTTGCCTATTTTTAAATGTGATTACTGATTCATTTTAATGGGCTATTTTATAAGTTCAATAAATCTCTTTAAAGTATGGTTTAAAAAATCTGAGATGCATTTCACAGGGGTGTAAGGACACATGATTGTTGGCCTTATGCCTCACAGCCCAGGGAATGCATCTCAAATACAATACTTTGAACTATACTCTGGCAAGGTTTACTGCCTACTTAATTAACAGGCATGCACTGTTCACATCAATACAACTTAAAACTGAAGTCTGTTTCACAAATTCACCACTTTTTCTGTGAAATTATATTCTTGGATAATCTTTCTAAACCCTCCCCTGTAATTGTTCATGTTTGTCCACTAATTCTCTCATATTTTAATACATTTAAAAGCTTTATTTGATTAGGAAGTGTTACTCAATTCACCCTTTTGAAGATGGCTATCCTCTCCTGTCCCGTCTTAGCCTTCTTCTTTCCATTAAGAACTGCCCCAGATCTGATAGTCTTTCCTCACAGTATAAATCTTCCACACAGTCTGTCATTTTTCTTGTTTTCTGTTGAACCCTTTTTAATATATCTATAACATTCCTATTCCAATTACTTGGCCTACTGTATAACTTCTTATCTCATGCCAAAGTGAAATAATGAAAGTTTAAGTTTATTATTTTATTACAGTGTGGGATTGGTTTGTTAGTGAAGCTACTACCACTATATTTTGCACATAGAAACATTGCAAAGAATTATCTGTTTTTTAAAGAATATACTACTTTAGCAAAGAATAATCTATTTTCAATTAATGTACTAGTTCTCAGTTATAGCGGTGATCAGATATTTTGAGATAGCCTTTTTCTGCAAAACTAATTTCATTTAATTGAAATTCAGTTAGAATTTATGGCATAACAGATTCCTTCAGTCCTGTAGAATACCCCATACCTGAGTTCCACATTTTGTAAGAGAATCATTAACATATATATATATATATATTCAAATGACTAATGATAAGCATGAATTGCTCTTCCAGAAGTGTGTAAGAGTAAGATCGGGAAATTGCTGGCAAAAACAAAGCTAGCTGTAATTCCAAGTGAAGTACTAAGTTTATAATGTTTACAAAGCCTGATAGTAAATGAATTTGTCTGCAGGCATAACCTATAAATTATACAACGGTGTGTGAAAATCTTGTAACCTCATTGGTAACAACATGTCACATGACCGTGGGTTAATCCTGCATAACCCAAGGGTGAGGAAAGACATTTATAAAAAACATAATTAAACACATTTTAAATTTATTTTACCAATGGGTCTATTGTATAATTGCAATAAGGCATGCCAGGGTGTGAGTTATTGGGTGATTTACCCACTTCTTGTGTGGTTAAGTCACTCGGCTGCGCCTCGTGACACACCACAGATGGTGTGGGTAAATCCCCATTAACCTACGCCCTGTTGTGCCTTATTGCTTAATTAAACAACAATAAGGAGAGGTTCCTGAATGTTATAGTTCAACAATGAGCTTGTCTGTTAAAAAAAATATACAAGACTTTTTTTTAAGTTTTAAAGTTTGTTTTTTTCCTGCCCCCACTGGCAAGAATGTAACTTTTTATAAAGCAGGTTTTGTTGGATAGGATCTCTTTGGAATTGGATTAAGTTTCATTTGACAACCAGATATATAGATGGTAACAGCAGAAAAAGATTTGCAGTCCATCTAGTCTGCTCTTGAGTAAATCTATAATTAATAAATATAGTTTTAATAATATATGATAATCAACAGCTTCCACTGGATACCTCAGATAATGAGTATCGATACCTTGATTTTATTTGTCTGGATTGGAAAAATATTTGGGTCCTTATCCAATCAAATTATCCCAATTACCTGGATTATCTGGCCATATCATACAAGTGATTTTATTCCATATACTTGTTTTACTGTGAGGCATGCAGAGCCCCTGGGAATGGGTGCCATATAAATTAAATTGCCTTGCTTATCACTAACTATCTACCTGGAAATGGACAGTGGAGCTGATACAGTTTGGAAAGTGAGAGTGATACAGATTGGATTGCATTATTTGAGTATCTCTGGTTTGACTAGACTGCCCAGTACACATATTGCACTTTAAGACTAAATAAATCATACATGATAGGCTTAATGGGGGGCTGGGGTTTTCTGGATCTGTGTCCAAGATGCTATGATACCTTGATGAAACCAAAGTTCCCATTCATAGATTTTCTGTGATTGCTAAATCTTCCATGGTGTCCACAAAACACATTGTGGAACATGGTCTTGAAAACCATGGAATATTTGAACACATTGTCTATGGTTTCCACGGAAATTGTTATGGCATTTAAAAAAGTTCTCCATGATTCCTATTGGTGTTTGGTTCTACATCAATACAACGACACTATCATTGTCGACACCCCTGACAGCGATGAGAACAATGCCGATAGTCAACATTGTTCCTGTTGGGACAAAGTGTTTTTCTACGGTGGACTTGGTCCCCCACATCCCCCATGCAGGGGGCTGTGACCCAGCACCCCCATCTCTATATAACCAACTCTGAGTTGGAGTTGATTTGGAATGGGGCTGCAACACTGTGAATCGCTGCATCAGCAGACAGCGGACCACCACAGTGACCAATCTCAACCTGGCGAGATCTGTTGCTGTGGTGGTGTTCGCTGTCAGAATGTCATTGTGGTGGGGTGATACATTAATATTTTCCATGAGGGGCCCAGGGGGTTCATTTGGTGTGCCTTAAGGGACCATGGGCATTTGGACCTTTCAGTGCCACCCAGTCTCTGTAGATGTGTTGGTGGTTACCTTGCCTTGTGGGCTGTATAAAGTTAAGGGACCCAGGTGCTTTTATCCTTTGTTGTTGGATGGTTCATAGTCAAGGTTAAATTAGAAAATAGCATGGTGCCTCAACCCAGAGGCAGGGTATGTGGGCCTAGTGTAAGTATAGTACAACCACCTGGGGATGCAGTACCTGCCCACCTTCCCACTAGCTCACCCCCCCAAGAACAAACACATTGTAGTGACAGTCCTCAAAAAGAATGCACTTAATACTGTAACTGACAGTAAATAGTACACAGACAAGGAACAAGAGACTTTATGCAGACTCAAGAATCAGACCCCATATGGGAGAAAAGGGTAGTGGGGTTTAGCAGCAATGAAATAGTGCAGAATGATAACTCCTGGCTGATATTTGTGCCCTTCTAGATCTGGACCACTTCAGTCCTAGCAGTTCTTCAATGCCCACTGAGGTACAGCTAAGTTAATACTTTCCCCCCAAGCTGAAATCGCATGCCCTCCTAGGTGCAACCCTCAAACTGTGCCTGCTTCTAAACCTAAATGCCCATTACAGACACTTGCTTCATCCCTCCTGTATTCAGGAACTACCCTCTCCCCACTGGTAACAGTACTTAAACCCCTTAGTTCTAATGGTTCCATGTGATAACAGCAACAGCATAATAGCACAGAACATATAGCATGGGTGAAGACAAAACAGTGAAGATGATTACAGCCCACACCAACAACAGCACATGTCAAAACATTGACTTCCTGACCAAAAAAAACCCTCACACCAATGAAAACTACACCCAATACACGGAACAATACAAATGCACACAGCATGGTTGTAACTTTGAACCTCCTAAAGGAAAACAAAAATACAAAACACGGCACCACAACCCACACACTCACCTCACATGCCAGCACCTAGAATCGAAGCCACAACAAGACAACACTCAATGGTACACATCACCCTACCTGCCTACCTACCTAACACCTTGCCTAACCCACTACACCACAGCAGAACCACGAGTGCAGCCCATCTACTTGCAGCTTACATTCACCACCACATACCCAGCCACACAAACACAACAGGATATTTTATACTGTATATTTAATGCAGGAGGTTTTGCACCCTTGCAACCCACAGATAGGGGGCTGAACCCCCTTTTTTAATATAACTAAGTCTGAGACTGCAGTATAGTGTATGTGACAAGGTGTGCAATACCTCCAGCACCCTTCACCATCTCTGCTTCACTGTCTCTGTAGAAAGTCGCTCTCTTTGCTCCCGCTGTTTTACACATGTAGCCCTTTTTACAGGTGCTCAATCTGAGTCACTCATAGTAAGTCACTCAAACAGAGTCACCCATATCACGGAATACTGTTCTAACTAGGGATCTCCCAATGCTTCACTAAGTATCCTGCCATGGATTCATAAGATTCATAGGAAGTTTCAAATCTAGTAGTGTGAGCCATATTGACTTGTTTACCTTTTATATTTGTCTCACTGTCCCCCAATTTTCCATAGTGTTGTCTAGGTATCTCTTGATTTGGGACATGTTTGTACTATGGACTATATTACTTGGTAATTTGTTCCGTTCAGCTACCACTCTCTGGTTGAACCAATGGCCCCTTACATTTTTCCTGTAGTTGTCCCCATTTAATTTTAAATCATGTCCCCTTATGTCCCTGCCCTTATGCCACCAGTTCCATGCACTCTCTCAAATCCAAGTTTTTCCAAGCCCTATAAACTAGGCACAGATCTTCAGTCTCCTGTATTGTAATGAATACATTTTCAGCTTCCTCAGTCTCCTGTCACAAGCCAAGTTCCTCACATCATGTACAGATTCTGTCACCTTTCTCTTCACCTTTCCAACCTCTTTACGTCTCCCCTTCCTTGTGGTGCCCACAACTGGGTGCATCAGTCATGTGGGGCTTCATCAGGGCTGCGTACAGGGGCATCAGAACCTCCCACTCCCTACATTGTATGGAAACGGTATAGGCCAGATGATGTTGCATGCAGTTAGTCAGTGGTGGTGCACTTAATGTAAAGGTTAGTAATACTTTGTGAAACAGAAAAACAAACAAGCCCAAAGACCATTCAAATGACAATCTTTAAGTGAGGTATTTGTAACCCCTGGTCAGATGACCAAATCCAGTAAACACTTCCTACTTATTGCACAAGATTTTACATGTTGCAGGAGCAAATCTTGGGTTTACTCATGGTCACAGAACCAGGGGAACTCAATTGCTGTGCAGAGGATTGATAGCTATAGCATAGTTTACAGTAATCACTCTGGTTTGCATCTGGTTGCTCTTATATGGGATGGCAGTGGTGTTGCAGGGCATCAGCTGTTCTCTGATGTAGGCTGTTCACACCTTGCTGCAGCAATCAGCACTCCATAGGGTATTTTCTTCTGTGTCAGTCCTCAGGCATCAACTCCACCTTACATGTCATGTAGTCCCAGAGGAGTGGTAATTAAGCAATAATGCATGATAGGGTGCACATTTTGCCAGGATAACCTCATATCTGGACACAATGCCAAAGACCAAGTGCCTCCAACACCCTAGAAGTGAACTTATCCCAGCACAACCCAAGCATGCATTATTGCTATTATACAATGGCTCTTATTTATTAATATCATGGGGACACAAATAAGCACATATAGATGGCTATTAGGCAGAGGACAAGTGTTGAAACATCCCTTTTATGTGTAGGGACATCTATTTTATAATATCAGTTTACAGTTTTATTTTTTAATTTCATTACATTTTGTTTTTTGAAGAAACACTCCCCATGTAAAAGCACTGCATCATGGGTATGAAAATAATCAATTGTCTTTTATCACTGTAGTGTGTTATGCAATACCAGGCAATTGGGTATTTGCATGCCCATGATGCAGTGCATTCATACATGGTGTGTTTCCTCATAAAAAAATAAAACTTTGAAACTAATACTATAAAAGAGATGTTCCCACACTATAAAGGAGATGTTATGACACGTATTCTCTGCTTAACTATGAAATGTTTTGGCAATGACAAAAATTGTTGCCCCCCACAATATAAGTAAATAAGGTTTTTATATAAAACAAGCTTTTGGTTCTGTGCTGCAATTGCAAGGTTTCAAACTCTCTTGATAAGAAAAACTGTGGTTTGTTATTCAGTCTGGTATGTAGTCATTTGTATGTTTGATTTGGCACTGTGAGGTTGTGTTCAGATGACCTCACTGTCACAAGCACACACTGACCAATCAGAGTTGAGGACATTTTCTTGCTATTGTATAATGACCAACACTTGTCATCAGGGCTTATCAGGCAGGTTCAATCAGAGTTCGAACTTCAGCACAGTGAAAGTCTCTGGCAAGCAGTAGCTTTTTAAGAGCTACTGATATCTCAGATCAGGCCATTTATGGTAAGGAGTTGCATGTTCGATGACATAAATTTCACATAATTTTAATTTTTTTCCTTCAAGTATTTAGTAGAAATGTAAATTACATTACCCGTAATCTCACTTCTGCATTACCTGAAAAGTGCTCAGTGTCCACTGCATCACCCCATCTAAAAATAGCGTTTTGATGATACTAAGTAGGGAAGGGGCTTCAGGGCTACTAATGGCTGTAGACAGTAATCAGGGGCAGTGGCAACCTATAAATGCATGTAGTTTACTTTGCAGAAACTTACACATTTTAAATGGATATATAAATGTAATACTAGCTAGAAGTATGTCATTCAGCAGGTAATTGGTGGCTGGAAAAATGCCTGAATTAATGAGGTCCATCACAAGTCCAGGGGCTCTTGTGACTCTCACCTCAGCCAGTGTAACTTGAATGGGTGGCCCATCATCCTCTGACACCATGATCACAGCAGACTTGGTCAAAGGTGACAAAAATTGTTGTCATTTTGTAGTTCAAAGGAAGTCTTCCACAGAAGACCTTATTTATACAAACTGTGCAGGGCAAACACAAATCCACATCATGAATCAATATAAAATGGGCAAGGAAACCCCCATGTCCTGATTAGCTGAGACTTGGCTCTAGCCATGGCAGTAAAAGAACACCACCAGTGGTAAAAACAAGCCCCTGCCAACCGGGGCAATTCACAGAATTCATAAGCCACTTACTTCCTAATTTCCATCACAAACATGACTGCAACCTTTACTCATATATAAAAAACTTCAACTAGGTCCTAAAAATAAAAGTCCATTAAATTAAATAAAGTAAGTAAATAATTTAGTATTATTTCACTCAAGAGCCCCTCCTTACACACATACACAAATTTAAAAAATCAAGTACTATTCAGAGTTTCCATTGCTGGTGTTTCTTTGATGACCATGAAAATTCCCCCTCCTATCCCCACCAGTTTGTCAGAGAACTCCGTGCCCCTTACCTGGCAACAGATAAAAATTGAGATTCTGGCTCCACTTGAGGCCTGAATGTATGTATGCCAGTAGAACTCTTTTTTTTCTATTATTTGTTTTAGATGTGTTTTTTTTCCCACATTTTCACCCACCCTCACAGCCCTGGCATCAATGCACGCATGTGGAGACATGTGCCCTCATGCACTATGGGGTGCCCCACCCTACCAGTCATCCATTGCCTGCCTGCACTGCCACTGAACCACCACCAGCAGGTGGCGGGACTGCAGGAGGGCAACTCCTCTTCCTCCTCCTCCCCGGGAGAGTAGACCCACCGTTAGGCAGCTTGATCCTGTTCCCACCTTCCCTCCTCATGCCAGCTCCCTGACGACCCGAGTCTATTCCTGAACCCTGATCACTGACACAGCATGAGATGTGGCGTCCAGTGCCTCAACCCTCAGCGCCACTGGGCCGGCATGCCAGTGGAACTATGAAGAATTTTGAATTCACATATTCAATATTACCATTCCGTGTGTGTGTGTGTGTGTGTGTGTGTGTGTGTGTGTGTGAAGGAAGGGGGGGGCATTCTACTACTGGAATAATGCAGAGCTTTGAATTCTTCTATTCTATGGTAAACAATCATACAATGTATTGAATGTGAAGAAAGACAGATAACTGACAGGTGAAAAACATCTGTGGAGGTACTATTTTTCATTATTTAGCAACATTTTATTATATTTTTTGTGACTTTGAAAAGTTTTAGAGTGTTTGTTTTTTAACAGTTGCCTACAGGCCCATTTTCTATAAGCAATGATGCACTCTGGGGATGTTGGTGGTACGAGGTTTCCCCCACGGTGAGGGGGGCTAAAGGCATTTGGCCTCATTTCATGCCTCACTACACTCCTGACCATAGGGGAACCTAGTACCACCAATGCCCCATTGTGCCTTATTGCTTAAGTCCTGCACAGGGGCAAGTTCATGTCTGTCTTAGTCTTTGAAATGATTGGGCGATTTCCTGTCTATTTGGAAGTGCTGCAAGGTCAATGCAGGCAGTATAGCCTGGAGATTAGAATTATGAACTGCAAATGAGCCTGGTATAGCCAGCAGACCTGGGTTTGTTTCCCACAACCTCCACCTGCATACTGTGTGAGTCTGAGCAAGTCACTTAACCTCCCCAGTGCTCCTGCATTTCCCCTTGAAAACACGCACTTGTGCCTAGTGGGCCTTACCTGGTTACCAAAGAATAACAGAAAAAAGGCAGTGGTGGATGCATTTAATGTGTGAGTTACAAGGGAGTCCGAAAGGTGCAATACAGAAGCTTCATAGGAGTTACACATAAAAAAGGACACATAGCATGGGGAAACCAAAAATAGCATAGCATGTCATAGATATGAGCAGCTTTCTATGCTGTCATGAAAATTAATTACTTGAGGATCCTGGAAACCATGGCAAACCTGCGGAAAATGTGATAAATTTCATTCTGATTTCTATGGCAACCATAGAACTACTGGAAAATACTCCCTAAGTTCCAAGCTCAGTTTCCATGCAATGGTCCATTAATTCCATGAAGAATTCTAGGAATAGGTTGTTGGGCATTGTTTAAAACAAAATCTGTAGATACTAAAAATGTGTTTTAAATTTAATCTGATTTTTTGAGTCTCGTATATAGTTGCCCTTTTTTGTTTGATGAATATTTTAAAGTATAACTTGCAACTTTTAGGACTGTGGGAGAATGGATTAAAAATTGAGTAAACTCTAAAATTAAATGCATATTAGGGTTGTCAGAACCCTCTGAAGTTCTGGGTTCTAGTTCTAGTCTAGAACTTTTGAAAAAGTTCTAGGGTTCTAATCTTTCTTAGAATTCAAACCCTGTTTTTTTAACCGTGCTGTCAGTAATGAAGAAGAATCAGCATTTATATAGTGCTTTTCATACACAGTGTATCCCAAAGTGCTTTACAAGCAATGCTAGACTGGTAGTGAAGTGACTGAATGTGTGGTGGCAGCCATATTGCACATCATCACCCAAACACAGCCTGGATAATTGCATGAACCAGTTTATGGGAAGGGGAATGTTGGCCAGGACACCAGGAATGTTCTCTACTCTTTCCAAAAAGTGCCTTGGGTTCTTTTACTTCCACCTGGATGGGCAGAAGGGACCTCGGTTTAACATCTCATCAGGAGTGCAGCACCCTCCCAATATGGCACTTGGATGCCAGCAGTTTTTAGATGCAAGCCCAATCCCGGTGTGGGATGAGAACCCATGACTGTCTGATCCAGAGGCGGATGTGCTACCAACTGAGCCACGCTGACACCTGCATGAAGATAATATCAAAATATATGTGAAGGAAATTGAGGACATTCTGCCAATAATGAAGATACTTGTGAAATACATGTGAAACTGAGGACAGAAAACTACAAACTGTTCAATATAATGGGGGAGAGAAAAGATCATGCGTGACTTTGATAGGAATACAGCTAGGTTTATCTATGGTTTCTTCTGTTTGCTAAAGCCAGCAACTTACCTAACAGGCCCACTCACCCACCCACCCATGTATTAAAAGTTTTCCTGCTGGAGCTGCATTATAGTTCCTTAGTAAAAAAATGTGGCACATTAGCCATTTATATACTCAGTTATATATTCTCATCATCATGAATTATGAAAAAAATAACTGATATTACCTAATCACAGCTATTTGCTGCTTTCTCTTTTAAATCAGTAAATCAAAAGCTGCTATGTTTAAAAGAAAGTTTTTATAACTAAGTCAAGGTACTGCAGCCACAGCAGGTGGAACTGTTGCAAAACATATTATGTCATAATCTAGTCAATCAAGACCATTTGAATAAAAATAAATATGCCAGTCATTGTTGTTGGCAAATAATGCATGCAATTTTTTAAGGTAATTCATGCATATACCAACATTCTTGTTGGCAAATTGAAGTAATACATAAATATTTCTAAGATAAAGCATCAACTGATATGTAAATAAAATGTGTATTTCAGTCACATAAAGAAAAAAGTGGTTTCCTCACCACATACTAACTTAAGGAATAGTTAATGTAGCTTCAGCAGTTGGCGTGTGATGTTTAAGGGACAGTGTCTGTCAATCCCCTTATGTGTCAAATTATCACTACTTGTAAAACAAAAAAGGATCTAAGACTGGTCATCGACAAAAATCTTGTCGAACTACCAGACAGCGAAACTGGCATGTCGACCGCATTTTGTGATCAGCATACAGTTTCACTTACAGGGACATGTTTTCTTTGGGGGGGCTTTGACCCCCGAACCACTTACATGGGGGGCAGTGCCTCCCACACACCCCCACCCACTATAGATTATCAACTCTGAGTCAGAGCTATTGTGGGGGGGTGCAAGACCCCCAAAAGACAATGCCAGGTTCCAGTGCCGACACTACAGCGAATTGGTGCTGTAGTCGCTGTAGTGTAGGTTGCTATCGAAGTGTAGCAGTCGGGGTGGTATACCAAACAGAAACACTTTATGATTGGTCACATTCTGTAAAAACTGCTGGTATAGATTTTTTTATTTCTGATTCCTTTCTTTGTTTTTAAAGGGGACAGGAAATTTGTGCTACGTGGCAGCAGTTCATAATATCCTTAATAAGAAAAATGTATTCATAATATCCTTAATAAGAAAAATGTATGTCTTGCCTCCAAATGAGCCATAGTAAACTGTTCCTTAAAAAACACTTCGGTGAAAAACTGTCTTTTAAATTGTTTTCTTCTTATGGACAACATTCTGCACAGTTTTCTTCATGGAACCAGTAATTTAAGAGTTTTTACTATTATGTCATGGCTTATATACAACAGAATGTTAAACATGAGCTACTGTGGTATGAGACCTATGCTTACAGTTATGTGCTCAAACTATGACATAGGTAAAACTCCAGGTCACTATTTCCCTGAAGAGACTTGTAACAGAATGCTGCCCAAAATGCTGCCCACAAAAACATAACAATGCAAAATACAGTTCTTCCCATCACTTTTTATTCAGTAAAGTTATATATGGATCATTTTGGTTTATGGCTAACATTTCTGTAATTGAGGAAATAATAAACAGCTACCAATTAGAATTCATTTTCTGTCCCCTTTAAAACTGAAAAATAGACCATTCCTGGTCCTGGCCCATACTGATGCACCACAAAGTCACAGACTACGTTTAGTTGCAGCAGTGTACTGTTGCACTCCTTGATCAACTTCAACTGCATCTTTCCTGGCTTGGAAATAATGCCACCACACAGTCTAGCCACTAGCCAATCATGATGCAGTGGGAGAAGAGAGAGGAGACACAGTGTCATGATTGGTTTGTTAGGGCATCTTTGCATTGTTCAGGAGCTTGGAATTGGAATTAGAGTTGATGAAGGTAAGATTTGCCAGGCATGTTAATATTGTTCACTGCATTGCTGCCTTAAATAAATGGTACTAACTACTAAAAGGAAGCAAATCAAACACAACCAGAAAAATCCATCAATGTTATAGAAGGTAAATCCAAAAATACTGTATGTTTTCATTTTAACTAGAAATAATATGGTACAGAAAAGGCTGACAGTGTCCATTTTATGCCAAATTCTGGCCTGTTCCCACTGATGTTAAAACTGTCTGGTAAAAAAAACTTGCTGACTTTAGACCCCAACTACAAAGCAGTTTGCCATGGAATTGGTGAAAGTTTTTTGAGTATATAGTCCAAGGTATTAGATCGAGAAAGGAGAGAGACAACTCAATTCATCACAGTCTGTAAAGTTTCCTTTTTTGTCCAGGGAGACTCTGTCCCAAACAATATTTACTAGCCATCACCATCTAAGTTGTCATCACCGTCAGCATCTACAACATCAATCACTTCAGGATCAGATTGTGTACTCTTGTAGGGATACGAAAATCTTGACTTATTAAGTTTAATAAAAGTTAACATGTGTACATTTTCTGGCAGCAACCTATTTCTGGTGTCTGTCGCAATATTGCCAGCTATACTAAACGTGCATTCTGAAGAGACACTTATTGCAGGACAACCAGGATATTTACAGGCTTCATTAAACAGCTGTTTCCAAATTAACTTTTTTGATCTCCAGTATTCAAAAGGGCATGCATCAAAAGAAATAAGAGGTTCTTGCAGGTAACTGTCTACTATGATGGACAGAGAACGCTCACAAGAGGAATCAGCATAAGCTGGTATGGCAGCAATTTGGGAAAGATTTTGCCACAGATTTAGCTTGCTACTAAGGGTTGAAGAAGTGGCAGTTGTGGAACAACTACTGCTAATGTTTGGTGACTTTTCCAGTTCTGTATCCCTTTGTGAAGATGGACCTGCACGTTATGGCGATGACAACCTGAAGGCACTGTGCGTGTCTGTGTTTGACTCCTGTGAGTGCTGCAACTCATCTAGCAATAGAAATGTGTAGTGCTCTACATCATCTGTTTATGGAAGATATATAGCCTTGAGCCTGGGATCCAAGAGAGTTGAAAAGATGTAGTGTTTTGATTTTGTCATTGCAACTAATCTGTTGCTGTTTTTGAAGCGCTCGCTCATTCTCTTTGAGATTCCCATGATTCAACAGACATGTTGTCTGAGATTCAGATCTTTTTCTATCTGTAGAGTCAGAACACTAAGATGATGTGAAATCAGCATTATGAGTGGGATAACCTGACTCAGAGATGCACTTTTAGAAGACATGTCCCTTGTAGCTGTCTCAAAAGGAGCTACGATGCAGCACAGTCTCCATTAATTTCCACTGCAGCACAGACAGCATAATGCAATCTCCAATAATGTAATTGGAGCAGTATTCATGTACAACTTGCTTTTGTTCCAAGAGGCGCTGCAGCATATAAAGCATTAAGTTCCATCGAGTGGAAACATTTTGAATATGCTTTTGCTGTGGCAGCTTGTGTTTCTTTTGCAGTTCGGACAATGTCCGTATAGCCTTGGTTGAATTTGAAAAGCGAGTCACAATTTTTTTGCAAACAGCAATCATACCATCCACTTATGTTTCATTGCTGAGGAACCAGGTGACAATTAAATGTAAGCAACGTGCAAAGCATGAAGCATGCATAAATCCTCCATCCTGTACTGCTTTCAAGATGTTGGCTCCATTGTCACTTACTATGAAGCCACATTTTTGACCGTGAGAATAAACCCATTCATGAAGGAGGTCATTTAGTTCCTGCAAGATGTTTGCAGCAGTATGTCTTTGCCCAAACTTCTTTATATGCAGCAGTGCCATCTTTTGGGGTGTCTTTGTTTTTGAAGAAGCACAAGAAAACATGACCCAATGAGCGGTAAGGGACATATACTCTATGTTTTGACTGCTGGTCCACATATCTGTTGTGGCATGAATGACCCCACCCTCTGCAGCTTTAAGCACAAGCATCACTGTCACTTTTAAAGCCTGATAAATGTTTGGTATTTCAACATAGGAAAAGTATCTTTGATGAGGAACATTGTAACAAGGCTCTGCAAGTCTCACAAGCTCCCTAAAATCCTCATGATCTACCAGAGAGTACGGAAGAAGGGCTCCAGCTAACAGTTCACCATTTCTGTGATTAAGATGAAGGGTCTTTGGATGACTTTTGGTAAAAGTATTCTTCCTTTCAAATGCCTGAGACAGTGTTAGCTGTTTACAACATGTCCCTGCCAGTTTGTTATACACTGTGCTTTGATGGGCAGATGGATGCTGCAAAGTTGGGCTTGGATTTACACATTCAGTGCCATCGCTGGATGTGCAACTGGTGCTAATGGTGCTGGCATTGGTGGTAATGGTGATCCTAGGGCTGGCAGTGGTTCTGTCCTCATCAAGTTCAGACAATTCAGTATCCATTTCAGATTTCTGACCCTTCTCTTGTGTAGTCTGGAAGATGGAGGACATGGGATTTGGATGATCAAGTAAAGTTTAATGTTTTTTCAGATGGCGTTTAAGAGCTGTAGTGCCAAGTCATGACACAACTTTACCACAGCTTACACTCTGTTTACACAGGGAACAAATTGTTCTGCATGGATCAGTTTTACTGACAGAGAAATAATTCCACACTTCAGATGTGACAGATTTTGTCTGAGTGCTAGGAAGATAGCTAAAGACTGTTATTGTCTTTTCATCTGTCCGAACAGAACCCGGGACATGCTCCTCATGCTAGAAGAGTGGGCAGAGGACCTTAAGGGGTTTTCATTGCTGGCCGACATAGAAGTCTTGTATTCACTGGATATGTCCTTTTCATTGTCAACAGTGGTGGATGTATTTGCAAGTACCTGATTCATTGTCTGCAGACTTGCTCATTTCACTTCTTTGAGGAAGTAATGATACGTCACCAGATGCAACAGTGTCAGACTGAGACAAAGAGCTACTGCTTGAGTCAGAGAGGGACTCATTGTCTATTGCATTATTACTGCTAGTCACAGGTCTTTTAACAGCATGAATGGCATACCATATGGTGCCTCTTTGTGTGACCCGAGCAGCTGCACAAGTTTTCTTAAAAGGTCCCCCTTTACCACACTTTGTTGTTGCTCTTTTGCTATTTGTTGAAGTTTTATCACGTGAAACATTTTGGTTATTTTTGCTAGCTCCAGGATTACCACTAATACCTGCTCCACCACCAGCACCAGATGCTTCATCTATGTTGGTGTCAGCCATAATAGTACCACTATACTACACACAATCACACTCACAATTCCTGTGTAAAAAAGCAACGTGATCTGTGATCGTTGGCCAAAACTCCAAAATGTGGTTTTGGCTGTATGACACTGTGATGCAGTAGACTGAAGGTAATTGAAGAATATGAAGAATATGATGGTTTGCAACTAAAGGATCCCAGGTTCAAGGCTTACAGAATGATTGGGTTGCTTTGCACAGGCATAAGCAAAGCAGGCCGGGCAATGTGAAAGGTCAATAATTGCAATTCTGAATCCAATTGAATCACCACACAACTGGCCACTGGGCTTCTTATGGTAACACACACTGGGTAGGGTACAGTATAGTCAAAGGACACACAGCAGCAGGGTGATGGGATGACCACAGGACACAAAGTCACACACACAACACAGGGAAAGAGATTTTTTCTCTCCTCCCAACAGTGAAATATATTTCTAGGCTTCTGTCCTGTATTTCAGGATAATGTTATGCCACACACAAAAATTAGCCACCAGGACCCTCACAGTAACACACACACTGAGTAGGGTACAGTGCAGTGAAAGGGCACACAGCACCAGAGTGATGGGCTGTCCACAGGAGATGGAGTCACACACACAACACAGGGAAAGAGATTTATCTGTCACTCCTCCCAACAGTGAAATATATTTATAGGCTTCAGTCATGTATTTAAGGATAATGCCACCACAAAACTGGCCACTGGTACTGTGCTCTTTCACTAACACACACTGGGTAGGGTACAGTGCATTGAAAGGGCACACAGCACCAGAGTGATGGGCTGTCCACAGGAGACAGAGTCACACACACAACACAAGGAATGAGATTTTTCTGTCTTTCCTTCCAACAGTGAAATATATATACTATATATATATATATATATATATATATATATTTCTAGACTTCTGTCTTGTATTTACTATAACACACACTGGGTGGGTATAGTGCAGTGCTTGCAGTCAATGGGCACACAGCAACAAGGTGATTGGCTGGCCACACCACAGGAGATAGTGGAGTCACGCACACAACAACACAGGAGTACTGTGTCAAACAAAAAAAAAACTGCCTTGTGTTGTTCTTGGATCAGAGAGGGTTTTTTAGGGTGAAAGAGAAGGGTGCCCCCAGCACTGCACGGTCCTGACTGCTGAGATTCCTGTCCTCTTGACAATTTTTTATGTCTGCAGTGGGCAGAGCCTGCAGACATTTTGCATCAGAAAAGGACCTACGTCATGTTTTCCGTCCGTGGAACTGTTTTTCCTCCGCCTGACCCTCCCCCAAAAAGCAATCCGCCCATGTTGTCCCTATGGACTGCAGCACAGCACTATATCACAGTGGGCATTTTTTTACCTTATGGTCATTTGAGGGGCCATGCTGTGCTGTTCTGCATGCAGAATGTATATCCTTTCTCTGTCCTGGCCAGCCTCCGTAGTGACGTGTATTTGAATACACCCAGCCCCCCGCCAGCTTGGCTGCAGTTTTTAAGAGCCAGGGTTAGCAACTGCAGCATGAATGGTGACCTAGTTGCATATAAGTAGAAATTCTCATCTCTCCTGAGCTTCCACAAACCAAAACATCCCTAATACTTTTCTCTCGTAGACTAGGTTTAGCGATATGAGAACTACATTTCCCAGCATGCCACAGTTAGCTGAACAATTACGTCTCAGGCGTGACAATCTGTCTTGCTGAGCGAGGGAGCGAGGGAGCGAGTGGTTGCAGTTTAGGCTGTTTTTCAGTCTGAATACTGCCACATGGCAAGTTATGTCTTCTTTATAGAAAAGTTAGCTTCCTCGAAAGCTAGAGCGGCTTTAAATTATAAAGAGCATGGTTAGCTGAACAATTACATCACAGGCGCGACAATCCATCCAGCTGAGCAAAGGAACGAGTGGTTGCAGTTTGGGCTGTTTTTCAGTCTGAATGCTGCCACGTAACAAGTTATGTCTTCTTTGTAGAAAAGTTAGCTTCCTCGAAAGCAAGAGCGGCTTTAAATCATAAAGAGCATGGGGAGAAAAAAAGCAGGCCGGGTGTGTGACAAGTTTTTCTGTTTTGTAAGGAAAAACAAAGACGTTATTTTACAGTTAAAAAGAGTTATACGATTTTCTGCCATGTATTAATTAAGTGGAGACCAGCGGACCACCCCCTAAGCCCCAAATCTGTCTACAGGAGTCCGATTCAAATCTCACGTGAGGCAGCCATTTTTGTTGTCCACTAAACTACTTATGAACGCCTAGCCTAATGCACCAAATAAAGGGCATTTGTGTCTTAGAATTAACATGTTTCATTGAAACTGTGACTCAACTCGAGTAGTCATTGTAAAACCCACAAGAGGGCAGTTTTTTGAATGTTTCACTGTGAAATGAGAAATAACGGTCCTCATTCCCAATACATTTCAGTAATAGAAGTGTGATGTGCAGTTATGGGCCTGTCTTGAACTGGGAAATACCAGCTACATGCATATCCCAAGACTGTGAACTCTGAAGTTTCCCTGTTTAAAAACAGTGGTTCACTGTTGTTTTTACATCTGCAGTGGGCAGATCCTGCAGACGTTTTGCATCAGAAAAGGACCTACATCATGTTTTCCATCCGTGGAACTGTTTTTCCTCTGTCTGACCCTCCCCCAAGAAGCAATCCACCCATGTTGTCCCTATGGACTGCTGCACTGCACTGTATCACAGTGGGCATTTTTTTTTCTTATGGGCGTTTGAGGAGCCGTGCTGTGCTGTGCTGCATGCAGAACATATATCCTTTTTCTGTCCCGGCAAAGCCTCCACAGTAACATGTATTTCATTTCTCTGAACCTCCCACAGTGGACCACTTTTAACTGGCCGGCATACTGTTCTGCCAGAAGGACACCAGCCCGGCCGGGCAGTATTCTTTTAACTGGGACCTGGAGGAGGAGTTTGCACTGGACCTCGAGAAGCAGCAGGCCATATTCTGGCAGCAGCAATTTGAGGCACAGAAAGGGCTCCAGGAGATGAATCTCTGCAAACACAATCTAGATGCTTGCATACGAATTTCAAAGGGAGCCTCGGGCCCCACAGGTAAGGGACTAATGCAGATACCGTGTGATAGGAAAAGCTTATGTTTGTATATTAAGCATTTCCACATTAAACCTCGATTTCTGCTCCTTAATCTCCTGGCTGTCCCTGGATGTCGAAGGGAGCCTCGGGTCCCACAGGTAAGGGACTAACGCAGATACCGTGTGATAGGAACAGCTTGTGTTTGTATATTAAGCATTTCCACGTTAAACCTCGACTTCTGCTCCTTAATCTCCCGGCTGTCCCTGGATGGAATAATCAGAAATTGGGTATATGCATAATCGATGCTACGGTCCCTAAATCCTGCAGATGTCAGGCGGTTTGAAAGTTCAGAAATGATAAACATTTGTTTCTGTTTAAAGCAGCGCCACATGCTAGTGCTGAAAATTGAAACCTATGCATTTCTATTCTGTTTTACACTGCCATATCTCCTGTCTTGTGTGACCCCCGTTTTGAGTTTGCTTTAGCACCTTTTTTTTCCATTTAAAAATAATTGCTGCATTTAATACTTCTGATTGTCATTAATGTCTGTGTGTGTGTGTGTAACATTACAGTTCTTGTGACTAAAATAAGCCAGCGGGTAGTGCTTCCTGCTGGAAATGGAACACCCAGTACACTGTATACAAACAGCAGGGACTACTTGGTGTATGGGCAGTACTAAGACAGCAGTATGGGTCACATAAATGTGTCATTATAGCGTTGTTGTGTGTGTGTTGTGTGTGTGTGTGTGTGTGTATATGTGTGTATATATATATATATATATATATATATATATATATATATATATAATCTTTTGATTCATTCTCGGTATATTTTAAAAAATAGTTTATCATTTATTTCAGAATTCATGATGTCATAAAAATGCCTGACTCACAGTTTTTAAAAGCCTCTTCTCTAGAGATTACCTGTTGAATGTACATATTAGATACATAATCTGTATGTATTAGGATGGTGCTACCACCCATTTCTTATGGGGAAACAGCACAACAGTGTACCAAGATGCTTAACTTTTTACATCTGCAGTGGGCGGAGCCTGCAGACGTTTTGCATCAGAAAAGGACCTACGTCATGTTTTCCATCCGTGGAACTGTTTTTCCTCCACCTGACCATCCCCCAAGAAGCAATCCGCCCATGTTGTCCCTATGGACTGCAGCACAGCACTATATCACAGTGGGCATTTTTTTTTCTTATGGGTGTTTTTTTTGTACATTTCTGCTGTTCGCTATTTTGTTACAATTTATTTACCCCGATAGACTAGCCCCGCTGAGACCCTACATCCCTCCTGCTTCTACCTAATTACAGCTGGCATGCTAAATGGAAGTCACATGGCTTCTTCAAATTAACCGAGTGAATAAATGGGTCCGGTGAGATCCCCCTTCCCATCTTCATTTTTCTGTGCAGTATAATCACTGGGCACACCTCTGCACCAGGAGTCCCGGAGTTCGGTTATTTTATATCAGCGCTCACGCTGCTCCTGTGTTTTTATTGAACCCATGTCCACATGTTTGAACACTGATGTCAAATAATTAATTTGCATGTTAATAGATAATACTATAACGTTTTAATTTCAAAACAAAAGTCTGTGTTTCTTAAATAATATATTTTTAGAATAAAACGGTTTCCCAGTGGGTGGTCTGGAGCAGAAAGTCCAGCCTGAGCCACGGATCAGTGGGAAGGCGAGGCCTGGTATTAGTCGGTACTGCCTGCTTTGCCTGCCTTGCTAACAGTGTGCCAAACAGCTCGGAGGTGCTGCTGTTTACTTTGCACCTTGACATGAACCTGACTGCACCACAGCTGTAGCCCAGAGGGTGTCGCAGCCAGCAGCAGGTCTGAACACTTCTAGTAGCATGGGTCACGCACACTAAATTTATTCCTTATCAGGTCAAATCCTGCAGACATTTTGTCTCTGACCAAATCTTGTTTTAATTTGTTGTGGGACCAGGCAGGGATTGATTTGTTTGTTGGCTTTAAACAAAAAGTTTCACAGTCACACATTCAGTAAGGTTATCTTTTTTTTTACTTTTCTTTCACACAAGTGAAAAAAATATGATCTTTATTTTCTTCACCCCTCCCCCAGCCAGGGCGATCGCCCTCCCACGAGTGTCATGAGTCACATTGCACTGAGCAGACCCGAAGAAATTAATGAATTGTTTTAAACTGGAATTAATTGGTTTATCAGGATTCAGAACTAGAGAACTGCAGTGCAACAGACTAAACAGCCAGTCAACATTCAGAGTTAGCACACAGCAAGTTAGAGAATTTAATGATCTGCCGCTACCGATGATTTCTCCATTAAGTTTCTCCCTCCGTCTCATGCGAGATGAGTCCTGACTCACAACCAATGCTTCCCGCCCTTTCTTTCCTCTATAATGGTTCCTTTTCCTTTTCCCCCTACCCACCCTTTAACTTTTTTTTTATTTGTTTTTAGGGTATATGAGGCAAGAGTGTCAACTACAGAATTTTAAGAAAAAAAGGCAAAAGTTGACAGATTCAACTAAATTAATCACACTGGCACAGGCTTCAGCAGAGTGCATACTAGCACAGGTTGCACCTCCTTCTCCTCTAAGGGACTGAATGAATGGAGCCATGCAGCCATAGTCCCATTTGATGCCACAAGGCTTTCTAACTTGACCACCACCTGACCGCATAGCAGATGGTCAGGTTGTGACAGTGACTGGGACCACCAGCATGCAGGCGCGGTCTCCTTCACAATGGGACTCAGTCCCCTTCCCCCAAACAACAACAGTAATATGGGAGTGCTCAGTGGAGTCTGACTGGGAGACATGGAGATATCTGAGTGACTGACTACTCAAGCTGAACGGAATTGGGACTTGGGTCAGGAGCTGACATTTTGCCGACTGAGTGGGTAAGATACTGATGCAGAAAAGGAAACTAAGATTATTTTCCGATTATTCTAACCCTTTTGTGAACCAACTAGTGTTCAAGCTCTAAGTTAGAACTCGAACACTAGGGTTCGAGGAGGGTTTGAATCTTTCTCAAACTAATTCAGACAACCCTAATGCATATTGTACAGCTATAGCTCAATAGGCAAGGACTTACAGGCCTTTGTGGCTCTGCCTATACTACCTTAGCTTGTATATATGGTGGAGACCCATACTTTTGGTTCACTAAGGTTTCATTTCATATAGAAGGTCTCCCTCTCTTCCATGCATTATTTCAACTTTAGCATGCCTCAGTGCCAACACTCCTATCTCTGGGCCTGAAGTGAAGGCCTAAGTTAATTGTCTCAGTGTAGTACTTAAGCAATAAGGCATGACAGCGGGTGCATTATGGTGAGATAATGTCCTGCTTTGGGTAGGTTGAAGCATGAGACAAAGCTGAGTGCTTCCACCACCTGAGAAGGGCTGCTATCCCACCATAACACACCCTCTGGAGTGCCTTATTGCAATTATGAAATGGGTCCCTATCACTAAATGGTACACAGCATATTAAAACTGTTTTTGGATTTTTAGATTATGAAAACATGTTTCAAAAAATGTAACATAAAAGTTCCTAGCAAAAAAAAATAGTCTGGTTTGACTACTGTATTTTTTACTCAGTGCCAGCAGGTGGTGCTATGCCATATGTGAGCAGTACTAAACACTAATGGTGGGTGGGCAGTGGCGTCAGCTGTTAGCAAGTCAGTGTTAAGAGAGGCTAGGCCGCGTTGACCTGTAATTAGAGACAGCAGTCAGATCTGGACGCAGGGGCATGCAAATTTGTGAATTGCCAGCCACTTTCGAGGAAGCCTATTTTTTGTTTTTTATTTTAAAAGAGATGACAACTGTAATGGGTGGCTTCTTTTGGTGCGGTGTGCGCGAGACACAGACAGAGCCAGTTGAGGTGGAGCCACACATTTGTTTATTGTGAGGCATGATTTGAAATTAAAAAAAAAAAAAGCACAAAAAAAAGAGAGCTGTTTGATGACTGGGAGCAAGAGGAAGTGTGACAGATGAGGGAGATAGGAGCCTGGATGCTGTTCACCGGTACGTGTTTTGTGTGAACAACCAGCTATGCTTTTTGTATGCTGCTATGCAGTAGAGTGTAAGGGGATTTGTGAGGTGTGGAGTCCATTTTGCCAGGAGCTACTTTCACCCGCGCTGTTGTGCTGGGATGACAGCACAGCTGAAAGCAGCTCTCAGCCAATCAGGAGCTGAGATTCATAGTACTCATTTCATAATAAGGGTTATTCTCCCCTTGGAAGTGTCTTATTTCCTTTTCCTCAAAAGCAATGTCCTGTAGTATTCTCTTTCATCACTCTCTTTATCTGACATAATCAGAATTTGGGTTTGTGGGCAGTTTACTTGCATGCCTGCTGTGCTGGCTTCCTGGTCTAGTAATTTGGACTCAATTGCTTTGTTTTACCTGCTCTGTGTGTGGAGTAGTTCTGAGTCCAGCTTGGACTTTACCAAGGATGAGTTTTTCATTTTAGCCTGCCCTGTGTGGAATGGAAGTGTTACAGCACTACTGATTATGAAGATACTGCTGTTACTGATTATCCTGCTCTTCACACTGTTCATCCGTACTCAGGCTTAACATAACTGACAGGACCACAGGCATGCTGCTCTGTCTCTGCAGCTGCAACCAGCCCTATTATTTATCTTGGCTAAAGTAAGACCTTTTTTTTAAAAGTGTTTTGCCCATCTATCTTCATGTCTCCACCATCTGGTCCTAATGACCACCCAGCCGCATCAAGACACTAACCTGCTGGGCCAGCCCGGTTGCACAGCAGCAGCACTACCATTGTAGAGCATGGTTCATTGTGGGCTGGTCAGGGTAGGAAGGACTGAGCATCCCAGTAACTACTGTCCTTCCTTAGGGTGGGGGATGGGGACAAGTCTCCCATTTCAGGACTGCCGTTTGATGGAGACCAGGTAGCAGGATAGGTGGGGGCAGGCACTGGAGGAGTATGTGTTGCAGGACTTCTGGTACCACAGCATGCATACCCACTTGCGCTACTGCATATGTCACTGTTGAGGAGAAAAAGAGGAAAAAGACGGACTGCTCCATGCCAGCACCCTCCTGCAGGCTCTCATATGACCAATGCTGCTATCTACCCGCCACACTATGGTATTGGATAAGTGGCAGATAAGTTGTAAGTCTGCAAGAAGTTCAGTAATGGAGCTGGGGGGTGCCACCAGGCAGATCTGGGAGGTGGAAAAAGTATAAATAAAAAAATTGAAACTAAACTGCTGCTTCTTATGCTGATGTCTTCTCTCACAGCAGGACTCTGGGAGGGGAACCATCCTCTCTCCCCACAAAGAGCACAGGCCCAGTTTATCAGCTGGTGGTAGGCTCAGTGGCAAGGAGCCCCAAGCATACCACACACCATTATGTAGACAGAAACTTGGATTTGTGCCCTGGTTTTGTCTGCTGTCATCCTCCACCCGCTTAAGGGGCATCACATCATAGGTTGTGGCCTCAGATGCCACAGCGATCATCCTGGGGGACAGCAAGCTCCCTGTCCCTCTACAAAAGTTGGTGCAGTGGTAGACTGGTGCCCTCTCCCTCCTTGGTCTGGGAAGCACGGTGGGTGGTAACGCTATTCTGAGCCAGTTCCATGTCAAAACAGTGAACACAAAATGGTGTGGGCAAAAAAGGGCACCGCGCAGACAGCAGAAAATGGCGTGGTCCAAAACCGTGTTAGATTAGACAAACTAACTCTGACTCATCACATGCTGTTATGATGGTGCTGCTGTTTTTGCCCTTGCTGTGTTGCTTTCGCTGTTTTGTCAGGACACCTTTCCAGCCCCAGCTGCCTTCTGCTGCACCTACAGTAAGTTCACCTCAGAATCCAGGTTGCTGGCACAGCAGTGTGACATGCTGCTGCTGCTGCTGGGTCGATGGATGGCCTTAATGCAAGAGCTTTTAACTAATATGACACCTCTTTCTCATTAGGTCCAATGTAGACATATACTGTAGCTTTCCAAGCCATTGGCAGTCTGCCCTGTGGGTTACACCCTCACACTTTGAATGAATGTTACTCTCCCCTTGTTGATCACATTCAAGAAAGTAATTAACACAGTACACAAGCATTGTAATCCACAAAATAGCTTAAATTATAAAGTAGATGATGAAATCCTAGACATCTGACTGACTGACAGCATTATCTTATGGCCCTTTTATCAGAACATACCTGGACAGTTCAGAACTAAATGACGATTTCCACTTCAAAAAAATTAATTCAGGACCTATTTTATTAGAGCAACACATTTTGAGGTGTCTGAGCATGCTGATATGTGGACTTCTCGGGTGGATGAAAGTACTCAGCATACACCTCATGCTTCACAATGCACACCAGGTGTTCCTATATCAGAGCAGGTCCAGATACCTGGATGAGTATTATTCCTTACTTATATTCAGTATCAAGCCAGGGCAAACTTGTGCTAAGAGTTTAAATTGTTTCTGGTTTCAACCCACAATGTTCACACTGTACTTTCGAATGGAAAGAGATTCACTTACTGCAGGTCTTTTTGAGAGTGGTTAGCTAAAGTGCTCCTGCAGTATATGTAGGATTGAGAACAAGGGCAAAACTTAACATAATTGGGAGTTTTTCTACAGAGCTTTGTGTTTTAGTTGGCTTCTTCATGCTCTGGATTAAATTTTCTTAAATATTTAATTTTCCTTCTGTTTTGCAAAGTCTAAAAAATTATGTTTCTAGCTGCCCCAGTGCAGTCAACGTCTAGTATGTTCAGCCTTTATTTTGAAACTGTAGTAAACTGTGAAACCCAAAGTGGGTTCTTGTTTGTAATAGTCATTTATTTGCTGCAGAAAATGCTAAAATAGTTTGGTATACTCACAGAAAAATTGTTATTCTAAGCCAAGAAAATATGTATTAAAGTATCTGCAGCTGCAGCAATTATTATACTATTGAACAGAAATATTTTTAGCAGATTTTTTTTTAAATATTCAAGTCAAAACAAGTCACAGCTGAATGACTATTACTGTTGCACCTTTTAAGCTCTGCCATTTCTTTAGAACTTGGATTTAAATCATAGAGTACAGCAATTAAAGAAATGCAGTACTCTATTCCTTCACTGTGAAAAAATATGCACTGTGAATGCAAACTTTTCAAATTAACATTTCACAAAAAGTTAAGAAAAAAGCATAGTTTAAAAATTATAAATGAAAATTTATTAAATTCAATGGATATATGCAAATTAGTGAGGGATTATGCTTGTGCAACATTGTTGATAGTCTGAAGGTACAGCACTGTACTTGAATGAATATGTTGTTGACTGTCATGAATTGATACTTCAGCCATTCGCACTCTCTGTCCCATGGAAAATGACATCACTGTCAGAGTACTGTGAAGGAAAAGGAACTCTCATGAAGGGGTTTCCACCCCTAGAGATGCCACAGGAACATGATTCCTCTAGGATAAAGGTATCTTAGGAAGGAGCCCAAAGTAGAAATGTACACTGCTGGAGGAGGAGGCAGAATATGGTGGGGCAAAGAAACATTGCTTCTGAGTGAGGCTGGAGGAAGCTGACTTAAATAAGTCAGGAAGGGGGAGTGAGTGGTTACTCCTGTCCATTGAACTGCAGGCATGGCCTCTGAATTAAAAATATAGTGTCTTCTAGTAAGCAATTTTGGGTTCTAGGCATGAAAGGAAATTGGTTCTATGCATCATAACGTGATGCGTATGGCTGAATTACATATATCCCAGGTATCTACAGGACACCTGTGGAAGAACTAGCAGTCATGCATTGGTGCTTTGCCCTCCCAAGCCCCAACCCTGTTGTGACATGTACAACTGCGCCGATCAAGGCCTGGGCCAGAGAGAGGGTATTTTATGGGATGTGCTAGAAGACTGTAGCATGCATGATGTTATTTGCACTCTGCTGACCTAATGTTGGAGGGGTTTTGCGCTCCAACTGACAAATGTAAAGAGGGCTTGAACTTCCCTTCTGCCATGGACTTCCACGCTTCTACTAACACAGAGGGCTGGGATTAAGATGATGGCTGCTGGGCACACTTAAAAAATCAAAATAATGCATGTCTTCTGAGATGGAAGTAGTAGTCTTTATATTGACAACCATATCCCATAATCACCTGCACCTGCAAAGCAGGAGATCCACTTTGGTACCTAATCATGTTTCCAACAGGAAATCTGGTGTCTCAGTCGACTCCAACTCCAGTCCTCCTCCTCTTCCTCTCCTCCATGCTTCTAACTGCATGAGGGGTGCGGCTGTTGGCAAATGGTAAATGCTGGCCCCACACATTGTTTTGGGGACAAGAGGGCTCATTTGTGCATAGAGACCATACTGAATATGTTTAGCACAATGAGTATGCATTATTTTACATTATAAAACAAGCATTTGTCAATGCCAAATATTTGTTTGCTGGCATTGGCATTGGTAGTGTAGGAGTTACAGAGCTGCATAATAGGAATGGCAGTGAAGTATTGAACTGAAGCCAACCCCACCACCACTCTGCAGAGACTGACAGGCATTGGGGTGTGCCTTTGGGTCATCAGGCATAACAGCCATGCCATTTCACCACACCCTACCCTGCAGACACTGTCAAGAGTCACAGTGTGGCTTGGGGTCTTTGGCCCTTATGTGCACCCCATTCCATCAGGAAATACAGTGAAATGGGTGCGGTATAGGAGAATGGGGTGAACTCGGGGGCCAAAGAGTCCAAGGCACACCTTGATGCCACTCACTGGCTGCAGGATGTGGAATGGTATGAGCATTACATGCAAGAATCCCAAATCACACCCCTGATGCCTGTCATTCTCTACAGGGTGGGGTGTTATGGTCGGAAACCCTAACGCCTGAAGCATTCATTGGCATTTTCACTCCAAATTTTCAACATGTTTTTTTTGTGACCCCCACCTCATGAACAGAGGCAATATCAGTTTGTTAGCCAAAAGCTGCTTTTGCACAGCAACTACGGCATTTAGCACCACAGGTGCAAAAACACATTCTGAACAAGATGTGAAAAATGACTGCTGTACTGCTCATGGGGAGGTGTAAAAAATGGCAATGTTGAAAATCTGCAGTGAAAATATTAAAAAAACTGGAGAAGTCATGAGAGTGCATAGAAACTGTGCAATGCACACCCATAATGTAATTAGTTTGGGGATTTTTTATAGCAGATTGTCAACACAGGCATTTTGGGACCTCCGATCATGAACAGTATCACTATGATTTTCTTTATCTGTCCCGAACAATGATCTCCTACAGTGACCACGCATTTCAATGCTGAAAGTGTGAAAACACATTTCGGCCATGTTGTGAAAAATGACAGCTGTACTGTTCATAAGGAAGTGTGGAAAAATGCCACTGGTGAAAATCTGGACTGAAAATATTACAAATTCATGAACTTACGAGGTTGCATGGGAACTGTGCAATGCTCACTCATAACACAGTCATTTTATGGACTTTTTGTCACCAGATTTTCAACATAGCCATTTTAAGACCTCTGCTCATAAACAGTGTCACTGTGATTTTCTTAATCTGTCCCAAACATTGCTTTCACACACCGACTGCACCATTGTGTGCTACATGCGCAGAAACACATTTTGGGTGAGATGTGAAAAATGACAGCTGTACTGCTCATAAGGAGGTGTGGTAAAATGGCAATGTTGAATCTCTGGAGTGCAAATATTAAAAATTCACGAACATATGAGCGTGCTTAGGAACTGTGCAATGCACGCTTGTAAAACAGTCATTTTTAGGAATTTTTTCACCAAATTTGCAACATAGGCTTTTTGAGAGCCCACTTTATGAATACTGGCACTATTGTTTCATTAATCAATCCTGAAGGTGATTTTGTGCAGTGACTGCAAAATCACCCTTCAGGCCCGATTAATGCCATGACAGTTCCAGAATTCATGAGGAGGGGTCCCAAGAATCCCATGCTGAAAATTTGGTGCCAAAATTCCAAAAAATGCCTGAGATATGCATTAAAGTTGAAAAAAAAAAACTATTTATTGCATTATATAGCTTACTGGCATTTCCTCAGTTTGCGGTCAGCTTTGAAGAATGCAGACGTGTTCCCAGTCCACCGAAGATTGTCTCACCGAGGTTCGGAGGTAAGTATGGGGTGATGGGGGTGTAGGGAGGTAGGATGCACAGAGGGTGGGTGTGGGTGGGCGGGAAAACCACCAAGGAACTTTTTGTTTACAGGTTTTGTTTTTCTTAGAAAGACGATGCAGGACATTTGCCATGCTGGGGGGCTCCCAGCGTGGCAGGTGGAAGGCTGTTTGTGGGGTCTGGAGCCAATGGGGGATTAGGCACCCCCGTCGGCCTTAATAATTTTTGCCACGCTGGGGTGGGCTTCCAGCATGGCACCTGGAAAGCTTTTTTGAGGGGAGGCATGGAGCCAATGGGGGATTGGGCACTCCCATCGGCCATACAGTGTGTGCGTGGGGAGAAGCACATAAGCACACAATATGCGTGCATGTATGTGTGTGATGGGGGAGTGCTGCTCACAGAAGCGGAGCTCTCCTTTTCAACTGTACGGCACTGCATTTTCAACTGCGGCCATGCCTGCAAATACACTGACTGAATTGGAAGATGGGTGCCACACCTCCAAAAACTCGGATGATGGCACTATGTTTCTTACACATGTGTGCAAGCAAACATAATAATGACTGGAAAGCAGCATTCTTGTTTTGCTGACATGGCATTTAAAAATGTTGTTTCAATGGCTGAAAGTGTCACGTGCAAGAAAAATTGAAATGGAAACAGAAACATAGAAAATGTCAGCAGAAAAGGACTACTAGGCTCATCCCATCTGTCCAGGAGTTCCCTGCTTATTGCACCTCAACAAACCCTAACTGGTCTCTGGGGACTCTCCCCCTTTCTGTTTCTGTAATATGCTCCTGTGTCTATCTCATGAATTCTTGAAGCCTTCCAACATTCTAACCTCCATGACTTCAGCTTGCAGTTGGTTCCATGCTTCTATCACCCTTTTTGTGAAGAAATACATTTCCTCACATCCTTCCTGAAATTTCCCATCTAATTTCAAGGTATGGCCCCTGATCCTGGAGCTCATCCTATACAGAAACATGGAAACGCAGAATGTGTCCACAGAAAAGGATCAATAGGCTCATCCAGTCTACCCCTTTTTCCCTGCCTAACACTACACGCTGGACTCTATCTAGTCATAGGTGTCCCTTCCTCCTCCCTTACTTCTATTATAACCATGTGCCTAACCAACACATGTTTGAAGCTCCTCACTGTCTTTTCCCCTACCACCTGTGCAGCTGGTTGTTACAGATGTTCACCACCATTTCTGTGAAGAAGAATTTCCTCACATCCCTCTTGAACTCCCTCTGCCAAAATTCATAGCAGGGTCCTGTGTTCTGGTGCTTCTCCTCCTGTGAAAGAGACTCTGGTCCTGCACCTTATTCACCCCTGTGAGGTACTTATAATCTCAATCATGTTCCCTCTCGCTTTTCTCTCCTCAAGGGAGTACATGTTGAGCTTCCACAGCCTCTCCTCATATGGCTTCTCAAGCAACCCCCACACTATTTTGTAGCCCTCCTCTGGACCGCTTCCACCCTGCTGATGTCCATACAGAGGTGCGGCCTCCAGAACTGGACACAGTACTCCAGATAGGGTCTCATAAGTGAGTGATACAGCATCACCTCCCTTCTGCTAGAGATTCCACTCCCTATGCACCCCAGTATCCAGCTCTCCTTGCCTACTGCCCTGTTGCACTGCCCTGCCATCTTGAGATCATCAGATATGATCACCCCAACATCCCTCTCCTGCTTGATATCTGTAAATACCTCCACCCCATCTTATACACAGCTCACAGGTGTCCCCACCCTTGGTCCATGACTTTTCATTTTTTGGTGTTGAAGCCCAGCTGCCACTCGCTAGACCATTCCTCTACTTTCCCCTGATCCCTTTGTATCATCTCCACCCCCTCCTGGGTGTCCACTCTGTTGCAGGTTTTGTGTCATCTGCAAAAAGACAGACCTTCCCCTTCAGTTCCTCAGCAATGTCACTTATGAAGATGTTAAATAGGACATGGCCCCATACTGATCCCAGTGGTACTTCACTGGTCACTCTCCTCTCACAATGACTGCTGTTTACCACCACCCTCTGTCTCCTATCCTTCAACCAATTGGATACCCAGCTCACCACCTTCTTCACCACCCCAGTCAGCTAAGTTTTTTTATCAGCTACTTTTGTGGTACAGTGGCAAAGATCTTACTGAAGTACAGATAGGCCACATCCACTAACTTTCCCTGATCCTTCTCCCTAGTTATCCAGTCAAATATATCTATGAGCTTTATTTGACATGATCTCTTCCCTATGAAAAGTAATTCAGTGTTAGGTGGGCCCCTTCCAAACCAGTTAAGGAGATATCTTTCCTATGGGGCTGGATAAATGGAAAGTTCAGTACTCGCAAAATCATGAAGACCAGTCACACATTCAAGTTAGAATTTCCACTTTTCTTATATCTTACACTTTATTGACATGGTCCCCACACCACGCTCAATGTTACGCCCTCTGTGGGCTTCTTCAGGCGCTAGGATCATAACATTCTTTTGGTATTGTTTCTTGGATATTGATTGTTGTCTGACAGGGCAGTATGTTTTGTGTGCTGTTACATAAGGTTCAGAGCAATGAAGCATGGAGCATAAATATCTGAGGTAGACACATCAACATTCAAGAAACAATACCAAAAGAATGTTATGATCCTAGCCCCTGAAGAACCCTGGGGAGGGTGAAATATTGGGCATGGGGATTGTGTTGATAAAGTGTAAGAAATAAAAAAAGTGGAAATTCTAACTTGGGCGTATGGCTACTCATCCCAATGAAGCCATATTGCTGGTGGTCCTGTAGCCCAAATGTCTCCAGGTACTCCATCAGTCTCTCCTTCAGCAGGCACTCCATTAACTTCCCCACACTGATGTGAAACTGACTTAGTCTTAATTACTCGCCTCCTTCCTGATGCCTCTGTTGTGCAGAGGGCCCACACTGTCCCTCTTCCATTCCTCTGAAACCAACCCCATCTCTTATGAGGTACTAACTAGTGTTGCCAGAGGGTCAGCTAGCAGTTTCTTAAGCTTAAATACCCTTGGGTGGATTCTGTCCAGCCAATTGCTTTGTTTTCTTTTAAGGCTTTTGGTCCCAATCAGACACTCTCCTCTGTGAATGGACTTGTGTACACTTCCCCTTCCCCTGGTGCCTGATAATGCATGCTAGCCTGTCCCCCCTTTCACCATGAAGACCAAGCAGAAGAAAGTCATTTAAAGTTTTTGCTTTTTTTTGGTCTTCCTCTGCACAGTCCCCCCCCCCATCTCCTGATCTTCAGTATACCACTCCTTGCCCTCCTCATTTTGCTCATGTACCTAAAGAAAGTTTGTCCCTATGGTGACCTCATGGGTGATCCTTTCCTCGGTTTGAGACTTTGCTGTTACCCTTCTTGCTGCCTCCATTTGTTTCTCTAGATATTCCTCCCTTTTGTCCTTCTTTTGAATATCCATGTACTTCCTGAAAGCTGTTTTTTTTCTCCCTTACCACTTTAGCCACCTCCTTTGAGGAGCATAGTGGCCTCTTTCTCCTCTTACCCATACTAATTACCTTTAAGCAACTTGCTGTTAGGGAAGGGAAGGGCATGTTGTTTAGCCAGGAATAGCACGCTAAGCTGGAGCTTGCTTTCAGATGTGACCTGGGAGCACAAGGAAGTTAAGTGACTTGCTCAGGTTCACACAGTATGCAAGTGGGGGGCCAAGGGATTCAAACCCAGGTCTCCAGGTTTGCAGCTAACAGCATTAAACCATTGCATTATACTGCCTCCCTGTTACTGTTACCTTAGTTATTCCCTCCTTAATTCTGTATCATTGTGCCTCCACTCCGGCTATTCCCCCATCCAAGGTGTTTCTTAAGGTGGTCTCCCAGTTCTTTAAAATTTGCTGTCCTGAAGTTCAGGACCCTTGTTCTAGTCTATTTTTTGTCCTGCTCAGTCTGTACACCAAATTACACTGTATGATGATCACTTGAGCCCAGGGGGCTACCCACCTTGTGCTAATTGCCATTAGACTTTGCCATCAGCCTTCCACTACTCCTGCACTTGAATGCATGCCAGCCATGACCATAGCATGGCTTCCAGGATTCCCTGCCCTCTATGTCAATGATCTCACTCTGCTCCCTTGAACCTCTGCATCTTGAGGGTGGGTCCCTTGACCTGGGTGATGTCCTTCTCTTTCTGTCCTTCAGGTGAGGATGGCCTGTGCTCTAGGGGAAGCTTTGGCTGTGCAGAGTGGCTAGGTAGCACCTCTCAATTTAGCATTTAAGACTTCAGCTGCTGGAGGATGGGACATCTAAGTCCACAGGGGTTCCTTTACCAGTGCAGACCACATCGGCAGCAGTTTCAAAACCCTTTCCCCCTAGGGCTGTCTAAGGTTCACCTGGTTTCCTTCTACTTCCCTTCCTCTTCCCCTCAAGGGTGAAGATCATATAATTAGGCAGGCCCCAGCCCCTCAAGTCTCCAACTCCTATGCCCTACCTCTCAAGGATTTGGCTTCTTCTCTAGGCCTCCATGAGGTGGCAGCTAGGTAAGTGCCTTTCAGTGGTCATTTCTCTCCTTCTCCTGCTTAATACGGTGAGCCTCCTTTGGGGGGAACCTCATTTAGCTGCAGTGGCTGTCTTGTGGTACCCCCACGGTGTTCTTGTTAGAGGGACGGAGTGATAGCCCTTTCTCTAAAATTTCTCATGGCATTTGGTCTCTAAATTGCAGTAGCCAAGCAGTCACTAATTTTATCCCTATCCTGGAGGGAAGGCAACCAAGACCTCGGATTCCCAGAGGTTTCCTCCTCATAACGGGTTTTTCCTCTCCTCCATGCTGAAGGTCACAAATGTTAGGTGGTCTCCTCAGGAGCTGATTCATAGTGTAGCATATCCATATTAGTATAGCATTAATGTAGTATATCTATATTAGTATAACATTTATCCTAGCAGATTTCCACTGTGAGTTGGGGTTAGTTGGTGGCCCTCTTTTCCATCATGCCATTCCATCTCTCCTTATGGAAGTCATGCCTCTGTCTGCTATAAGTTACCAAATACTGTCAGTCATTGCTCAGTTCAGTCTCTGTCTGTTATCAGTCATCACTAGTTACTGTCAATCTGTCCTCGCTCAGGCTCTGTGTTCACCATCTGCTGCATAGCACTTTTAGGCTCCTTCCTAAGGTACTTTTATACTAAAGGAATTATATTCCTGCAGCACTTCTAGGGGTGGAAAAACCTTCCTTAGGAGGGTTCCTTTGCCTTCACGGTACCCTGAGAAGGTGGTAGTTTACCTATGGGACAGAGCATGTAAACGGCCAACGTATCCACATATGACAGTCAACACATTCATTCAGATACCTTCAGACTATGAACAGTGTTGCACAAGCATAACTAATCACTAAACTACGTATGCCCATTAAAACGGTTGTTGAAAAACGTAGTGCAGTGTTTCCTCTTCAGCCTCCAGCCTTGCACAGGTAATACCTCAGTGAAGGCTATCATGTGTGCTGCCTGTTTCAGGCCCCTCCTCAACTCTCTATACCTATCCTGCACACCCTAGCTGCTTCTCAAACCAGGTCAATTGCCCCCTGATGGGCAATGATATCCAGCTCCCCTTCCTGCCCTGCTGCCCTACCAGTCCTATGGATCCTCTCCCCATCCATCTGTGCTGAGGCACTGTGTAGCCACCTAACCTCCCTCTTTTCCTCCCTGTGGTGTTCCCAAAATTACCCCCTGACTGACTCCCCCACCAGAAGTTGCTTCCTCTTTTGCCGGGGTCCTTTTCCTCCCACCTTGGGATCTCTGCTCTGAAGGACCCCTACATCCTACCTTAACACTACCATGGGTATTTCATCTAGGCAGTCTTGTCCCACCAGGGTGGTGAAAGAGTTCTGTAGTGGCACTGGCTGAGGAATGTGTTCCTTTACCCTTCCCCCACCATCCTGGAGCCCACAACAGTTCAACTGGCACTCTTCTAGGCACCCTCTGAGACATCGGTGGTGAAGTTGGTGGCCCCTGAGTGAGGGAGGAGGCCCCCTGAATCCTAGCCAACTTGGCCCAGAGTCTAGAGACCTACCCCATCAGCCCAGAGAGGTGCATGAAGATGGGACAGCACCTCAGTCTCTGGAAGGTCTCCCTGAAGACTGTCGCTCCACATCCACTGCACAACACCACTGCCATCATTCCCAAATTTTCTCCCCTGTTACTTGAAAATGGATGTATACCCTTTTTTTAGATAGGATGTTGCTCTATTTCCTTTTTTTGGTCCAGAGTACCCACTGCTGCTGTACTCTAGTTAAGCATTAATTTGCCTCCCCCTTTAAATTTTAGTAGACATTTACTAGCTTTTCCCCTTGTACCCTTATCCTAGATAGGGTGCTATCAGTTTTCCCCTATATCCTCTAAATCACTTTGGATTTCTGCACTAGTTAGGCTAAACATAGAAACATAAACATAGAAACATAGAATCTGATGGCAGATAAGGACCGCTTGGCCCACCCAGTCTGACAAGTTTCCAGTTTTGGCCTAACTGTTGCAATCCACCCTTCCTACAGTGAGTGTGAGTTGACTGTCTGAGTCCCCTGCTCCCTGTGGCCTCTTATGGTTGCCGATGCCAAAGATGCCATTCACCTGTTCCAGTCACTTGCTGGGATACAAGAGTGCTGTGACACACTGGAGTAACTGGATTTTATCCTCCTCCCAAGTCCCACAGCAGCCACTGGAGTCCCACAGCAGCCGCTGAAGTCCTGCTCTCCAGCCATCCGAAGATGACTGAGCTTCCTCTTCCTGCTTTCTCCTCAGCAGGCAGAGGAACATGAATTTAAAGCTTTTTATTTAGCTTTACAGCCTGGATCTCAGCAGGGTTGCTTGTTGCAGCTGGCACTATCCTTCCAACTTTAGCACCCTGTGCAGCTGAAAATCTGTCAAATATACCCTTCTTCCGAGCCCCTCAGCAGCCACCTAATTGGCTCAGCTATGCAAGTTCCACCTTCTGACCATCCAAAAAAGGATGTTCTTCCTCTTTCTGCTTTCTTCTTAGCTGGCAGAAAACTGTGAATTTACATTTTTTTTATATGGATTTACAGCCTGGATCTCAGTAGGAGTTGCTTGTTGAAGTTGGTGCTGTCCTTCAGACTTCAGCAACCTCTTTTGGAAGAGGATCCCTCACTGCACTCTGCCCACCACTGTGTGGTAACTGAAGGTCTCTATCATGTCAGCCCTCACTCTCCTGTCCTCCAGAGTGTAAATACTGAGATCCCTCAGTCTCTCTTCATAGGGCTTCCCTTGCAATCACTGCAACATCTTGGTTGCCCTTCTCTGGACCATCTGCACCCTGTCTATGTGTTTTCTGAGGTACTGTCTCCAGAATTGGACACAGTATTCCAGGTAAGAGCATACCAGAGAAAAGTACAGTGCAGCACCATCTCACTCCTCCTGCTGATGATGCCCATCCCTATACACCCCAACATTCAACTAGCCCCGACCATTGCACTGCCACCTAGAGGTCCTGTGAAATAATAACCCTGTGGTCCCTTTCCTGCTTATTGACTGGCAAAACACCACCATTCTATACTCAGTACACAGGTCCCTGTGCCCTAAGTACATCATTTTGCACTTTTTGGGATCAAACCACAAATGCCATACCTTCCATCACTCCTCTAGTTTTCCCAGATTCCTGTGTATTGTCTCCACTCTCACTGTGTGTCCACCCTATTGCAGATTTTAGTGTTATCTTCAAAAAGACAACCTTCCCTTCCAGTTCCTCTGCAATGTCCCCTATAAAAATATTGAAGTGGATGGATCCCTGCACTGAACCCTGCAGTACCCTACTGGTCCCCCCCCCCATCCTTAGAATGTGTGCCATTTACCAATACCCAGTGCTTCCTATCCATTAGCCAGATGCAAACTCAATTTACCATTTTAGCCCCCACACTCAGATTGGTCAATTTTCTAATATGCTTTTTGTGAGGAACAGTGTCAAAGGCCTAGCTGAAGTCTAGATAGGCTACGCCAACTGCTGTCCCCTGGTCTAGTTCACTGGTCATCCAGTAAAACCCTGTACAACCAACACAAAACATGAAATAAACAAAAAATGTAGTTTAATAATAGCATTATGAAAATCCAGGTTGTGTTACTTTTGTTAATTTGACCCCACAGCATAAAGCATTTGACTTTGCCTTTTGACTCATAATGGGCACACACGTGTTAGATCAACTGATGGTGACTGATCCCTTTGGCACATGTTTCAGAAGTACAATTGTTTTTTCGCTGTTATTATCAAATCTAAAACTACTGACTGCAATTTTAAAGAGCTAATGATACCTCAGAGAAAGCATTGGACAACACAATAGTTTAAAATAATTCAGCTTTTTGTTTATACATCTTCTATAGCTTTTCTACCCCCTACTTGTCACAGAAGAAATTTTAATGAAAACAGGATCTTTATCCCTTAGAGTTCATCTGCTTGCAGAGAATATTCCCCACTTAGTCACTGTCCTCTGTTGTGATGCCATAGTCTGTTGCCATGTGAATAACTGCCATGTAACAAGTAAAGTATTAAGACAGCAAGTGGAAGCCAGCCTGGTGATGCGGAGGGCTGAGGCACCAAGCCTCACCTGCCACCATGCCGGGTGAACAGGGGCCTGGAGTGATCTTGGGGTGTCAGGCCAGCTGGAAAGAGGAGGATCAAGTGTTTTGAGGACAGCTTTCCTATTCTGGAGAGGGGAGGGGACACCAGCCCTGTTATTTGCCTGACCACTAGAGGTGGCTGGGGGGGTACAGGCAGCCGGAACCACATCGTGGGGAATTGGGAGTGATGGCTGTCGATCTCCTATGCATGCAGCATGCATAGGCATGTCTTGATGTCACTGCACTTCCTTTCCTCCAATGGGAGGAAAAGTGGAAAATATGGTCTGAGACTGGGCAGAATGAAACCGACCCCTCAAAGGCTCTGCACCCAGGCTACAGGGCCACCTCTCAGAAACCATATTTGTTCAATCAGCAGAGGGGAGCCACTGACCACCACCATGGGGGGGGGAAGACATGGGAGAAGACTGGGATCAAGGTAAATTCCTCAGACATCAAGTGATGGGATGGGGGTGGTGTCGGTGGAAAGAGCAGCCCGCTCAGGCAGGGAGAAAAATAATAATAATAAAATGATAGCAAGTGGAGATGAAGCAATAGAAACAGATGAACTATCAAGAAACTGAGATCCAGACATAAGACCTGCTTACTTGAATGAAATTACTTCAGTAATAAATACTGGGGAGAAAAAAAATCCAGAATTAATGTGATATATTTGAGTTGTAGGGGGGCGTGGCTTGGCTGAGCTGAAGATGGCTGCTTAATTCTGCTAATCCTGGGATCACCAACTATCATCATTCATCCACTCCTACCCAGACATTCATTCTTTGCCAAATACTGGGTCTTTATTCTACCTGCATCACAGCTCAGCTCTGGTATAGTATTTTTGCTATCTTGCAGTTATAGCATTTTATATCTGCAATCAGACAGTTGCTCTATTTCTAGCCTGCAATAATGACAGACCAACCTTTGCAAAGCAGCTCTCTCAACAGAATTGAAACAATGTTTCAGCAATTAATCGATGAGTTAAATGACTTAAAAATAACCTCACAACAAAATGTTACTAATGTACAATTGCTTGACCAAAAAATCTCTGCTACAGAATCTAAAACAATTCAAAATGAAGGCTCTATTTTGGATCTGAAAGCTACAATCAGGGAACAGGATAGAATTATTAAAAATCTTCAGGACAAAATTGATGACATTGAAAACAGAAACAGACGTAACAATCTTAGATTTCTGGGTTTTCCTGAAGGTGCAGAGCTCGGGGATACCTGTGCACTTCTGAAACATGCGCTTCCAATGTTGCTTAAACTTCCTCCCGACCAAGACCTCACTGTTGAGAGATCTCATCGTACTCTAAGCCCAAGGCCTGGTCCTACTCAAAAACCAAGGCCCATCATCACCAGATTCCTGAATTATGCTCACACAGAATTAATCATCCAAAAAGCAAGGCAAGTGGGTACGCTTATTTGGCAGGATCATAAAATATCAATTTTTAGAGATTTCTCAAAAGAACTATCTAATAAACGCAGACTTTATAATCCTATCAAAACTGTTTTGCACCAGCGGGGTATTAAATTTGCTGTATGCTACCCAGCCACAATGCGTCTATTTCTGAATGATTCATTTAAAGATTTCCACACACCTGAAGCTTTATCAACGTTCCTTAATATACCTCAAACTACACATACTATACCTATTGATTGTGCTGCAGCCAACCTAAATATTGATCCGAATTCCTTCCAAGAGGTCCATCAATCTCCAGTGAATGTCTTTGAAACTAATCCAAAAACCATAGAGAAGACTGCACAAACCACAATTAAAACTTCAGCTCCTGCCAGAGTTTCAGCGCGCATACAAGAAAAAAAGTCTGTTCAATCTCTGCATGCTAAGCATTTATGCTGCTCGAATGATACTCCTTCTACGTCGGACCTGCAAACCGAAAAGCATGTTGACTTCTCCACTCCTCTTGTGTTGTCTAATAAATATACTCCACTATACGAAGATTCACTCTTTTCTCATGAAGAATGCCGAGAAGATGATTTAGATCCACCTGCTGATACCTATGCGAATGCCCTGCCTAATACCAATTCACCTGACTCCTCATGGGCAGAGCTGGTATCTAGTTCCCCATCCAAATCAGCAGAACCTCCCAAAAAGAAAAGAAAGGGGAAACTAAAGAATAGAATCCATAATACTGCTTCTCAGATAAATAATCGTCACAAGCACTGACTGATAGGAGGTCCTGATAGTATTTCCGAGTATCTATATTAAGCCCCCGTAATCTCATATTAAAGTATGTAACACTATTACTCCCAGCCGGTTTGGTCTGAGTAAGGCTGTAAATCACACCGAAATTTCAAGGGCTGTATTTAGAGCTTCTCTTTTTTTTCTTTGCTTACTTGAAGTGCATCTGCATTTCCCAACACATCTTGAAATGCACCCATCACATCTGTTAATAGTGATGAATTAGATCTAATTATTGCCCCGAATCCCTCCTAGGTGGACCGGCGTTTTTTCCCGCTAGCGCCTATGTAAATGACATGTATTCAGAGAAACCTGCACAGTTTACATCTAATCCAACCGCTCCTACCCAAGCCTCTCGCTATGAATATGAAAGGAATTTTCTGGCTTTCTATATACGAGTCATTAGCGATGCTGGAATAACATCTCATTATCGTTTATTACTTGGAATTTGTAAACAGGTCAGTTCTTCCACTCCGCTAGCACTATCTAACAGGTGTGCTCCACTTCAAAATGTTTCCCTACCACCTTAGTAGAGCACTTCGTGAAAGTCTAAGACCACTGACTGATGCTCTCACAAATCTGCGGTCTACATTTAATTCCCGTTTCCTTCTAGGCAAATCTGGTGACTGATTCCTTAAACCCCCTGAAAAAAGAAAACTAGGGGAGACTGAAGATCAACGTAATTATCATTGTATACTGGGTGCAGAACTGTAAGGTTCATTGATTGCCATGTATCTCTGATTTTGTGTGTGAACATTTATGTGTAGCCCTTCATTTTAGTACCACTTTTGGTTACTCCTTTTTTTCGCTTTTTCTTTTGTTCAAATGCGTTGCCTAGCTTAACCTATTAGAGCTTTCACACTGAGCCGGTTTGGAAGTATTAAGGCTGTAAATCACACTTGAAACTTAGGGGCGGTATTTCTTTCATTCAATTGAATTTATAAGCATATTCTTGCTAAAATTATCTAAATGTGTAAACCTATTTACCCTGATATATACCATTTCCCTTTTTTTTTTTCTCTTTCAGGTTTTTTCCCCAGGCCCATAGGTGTGCTACTAGTCATCAGTTTATCAGTAAAATAAAAAAAGAAACATAAAATATATATTGCCATGTATGTTTACTACATTTAAAGACTTATTTTTACTTTATGGCAAGTGCTATATATATATATATATATATATATATATATATATATTTACATAGTGGTTGTCTATATATATATTTTTTTTAGTCCACCTACTACTTTAAGCTAATAGCACACATATATCACATATCCATTCTTTATTAAGCTCATATGGATGTTTATATGCCTTATAAGCCTTTATCTTTTGATTATGCTATTCAGGGATATGTGATGTTATTTTGGCATATTATTCTTTTTTTATTGAACTAATTTGATATAGTTCAACATGATTATTAGTCTGGTTTAATTATTACTTTAAAAATATTTTATGCATTGTTTTGGTATGATGCTTATTGGTTTTTCCCAGGGTTCTAGCTTAAATATTTGAGTGCTAGTCATAATAATTACTTATAAGATATTGTTACACATAGTTAATAACTTAGGAATATTGCGTGTAACCTTTTCTTAAGTGTTTTCTACGTGTTTACATGCCTAGTAGTGTGGCAAGAGAGTCTCATGTATGTGTACCGACTCCTATCTCTCTACACTTCACAAATGTTCTTACTGTAATATACAAGTTTTCGTTGTTTCTAGGAATATTCTCTCTACTATTCTATTCCTCTGTCTCTCTTTAGTGAGACTCAATAGGCATATTTATCATATTATTCTGAATCCATATGTTCTAAGGATCCTGCTCACATTTGCACAATCTACTCATCTGCTTTTAGAACCTTTGACACCCTCTGACTTAGTTTTTTATGAGTCCCTCCTTCTGATTTGTAACTTCCTATTTTACTGTTTACCATTATGAGTGATTTGATACACTCATGGAATGTTAAGGGACTCAATTCTCCTTGTAAGCAAAAACAAATACTTACCTACATTAAGAAGCATAGAACACATATTGCTTTCTTACAAGAAACCAAACTTATGTCAGAGGATGCTGACAGGTTAAAAAAGGATTGGGTCGGTCAAGTATTTGCATCCTCTGCCTCCTCTAAAAAATGAGGTGTCGCTATTCTATTACATAAGTCTCTTAATTGGAGCCCAAAGAAAATTATTACGGACTCGGACGGCAGATGGATTATAATTCAGTTATCTTCCACTACAGGTACATTTATGTTAGTTAATGTTTATGCCCTAACTCTGATTCCCTGAATTTTTTCATAACATGGCTCAACAAATTATGATTAATAATAACAACAACTCACCTATTCTTATGGGTGGTGATTTTAATTTAACCTTAGAAGCATACCTAGATAGAAGTAATAAATCATATGATGCTCATCCACGAAGCATTAATGCCTTGACATTGCTAATGAAAGATCTGGGCCTTTCTGACATCTGGAGACTTTCCCACACTAGACAACGTGACTATACATTTTATTCCCCATTACACAAATCCTACAGCCGTATTGATTTTTGGCTTTCATCCCCTCTTATTACAGAAAAAAACTATTAATACAGACATCCTTCCAATTACCATATCAGACCACTCTCCTATTAGCTTACATCTACTTTGGGGTCCACCCCCCTCTAAATCTCCTTCTTGGCATTTAGATCCACTTTTACTGAGGGGCCCAGAATTTATTCCTTGGATTACAGCCCAAGATTCAAGAATTTCTCTCATTTAATGTTACCTCTGAGGTATCTCAAGGCACAGTTTGGGAAGCATTAAAAGCAACAATTAGAGGCAAAATTATTAGTTTCGCAGCTCATAAGAAAAAGCTAAGAGAGCAACAACTAGCAAATTTAGAGAATTCCCTTAAAGTAAAAGAAACTCAGTACTATAAAACAAAAAAACCCAATCATGACTCACCATTACATCTCAAAATCCTCCAATTAAGAATTCAAATAAATGAATTAATATCCAGGAAAGCTGAACTTGCCCTTTTAAGGCTTAAACTTTGCTATTTGGAACAAGGAGACAGATGTGGGAAGTTGCTTTCTTATCAGCTTAAAACTCAGCAGATGGAGAGATATATTGCTGGTTTGAAAGACCCATCAGGCCAAATTTATGCAGACAACCTTACAATAAATCATATTATGCATTCTTTCTACCAGCAACTATATTCTCATCCAAATTCCAGTTCTTCTAATCAAATACATGATTTTCTCGATAAACTGCATCTTCCTCACTCTCTCATCAAGATATGGCCATACTGGATGAACCTTTACCCACAAGAGATCCAAACAGCACTATCATCTTTAAAATATGGTAAATCCTGGGTGATGGTTTCCTATAAATTTCTACAAATCCCTATCTGGTACTCTTTGCCTTTACTGCTTAAGGTCTATTTGGAAGCAGCTTCCAATGGGAAACTACCCCACACTATGACCGAGGCTATTATTACTGTTTTACCAAAAAAAGATAAAGATCCTTCTCTTCCCTCAAGTTATAGACCGATATCACTACTCAATACAGACGGAAAAATCTTTTCTAAATTATTAACCCTCCGCTTAGATTCATTAATTTCAAAACTTATCCATCCTTCTCAAGCTGGATTTATTAAACATAGAACTGGTTCTGATCATCTTCATTCTTTGTTTAACTTAATTTACAAAGCAAAAACTCTTAAATCACCAGCTGCGGCCATCGCCATTGATTTTGAGAAAGCATTTGATTCCCTTAATTGGAACTATTTATACCAAGTTTTATCACATTTTGGTTTCACCAATAATTTCTGTGCTTGTATCAAATTATTGTATACTCTTCCTTCTGCTCAAATTCTTACTAACACAACTCTATCCCCCCTCCTTTCATCTTGCAAGAGGCACTAGACAGGGATGCCCCTTATCACCATATTTGTTTATACTTGCCATGGAGCCTCTCTCTGCAGCTCTTCGTCAATCCTGCATAATTAAAGGCATCCCTATCGGTAACTCTTGCTACACTTCACTATCTTATACAGATGATTTTCTTATTCTACTAAAAAATCTCCAATCTTCAGGGCAACCTTCAGTTAAACTTCTTAACGAATTCACCTTTATCTCGGGACTAGCTCTAAATCTTAATAAATCTGAAATGCTACCATTAAACACTCTCTGTAAATCCTATATGAATGATCCTTTGGGGGCTTCCACTGAGCTCCCCAAGGTATCTCATATCTAGGTATTCGGATCATCCCAACATTGGATAAAGTTTGGGATGCTAATTTCTCTCCTTTACTAACTAACATTAAAAATATATTTGACAGATGGAAATTGCTTAATCTCACCTTTAATGGGAAAATTTCTGCTATTAAAATGACAATAGCTCCAAAAATATTGTATCTTTTTTCTAATATACCTCTAAAACTTCCCTCTTGCTTCCTCATTAAAATCGATAAATTAATAGGTAATTTTATTTGGGATGGCAAAATCCCCCGATTTAGTCATAATAAACTTAGATCACATTGGTCAAGAGGTGGATTTGACCTCCCTTGGTTTCAGGCCTACTTTTGGGCTTTTCGTGCAGCCCAGACTATCAAATGGTTTATTCAATCTGATGCCAATTCACCTTTATGGGTTAATATGGAAGCCTCTCTTTGTGCTAACAACATTGCTACTTCTTTTCTTTATAATCCCATCCCCATCAAATTAAAATCTCACCTCACTATAGTACCATCCATGTTCTACTGGAAAATAATTCATAAATATCTCAAATCAAATCCTACCCCTCTTGTTTATGCTCCTATCTGGGGAAATAGCCAAATATCTCTCGAAAACCATCCAATCTACTGTCGATCCTGGAAAAATAGAGGCATACTTTTATTAAGAGACATACTTGAACCCCATACGTTAAGAATAAAACCCTATTCTGATCTACACACTCAATGGAATCTTCCCCACCAGGATTTTTGGAAATATCTACAGCTTCACACAGTATGCACTTATTATTTCTCACTTATTACGAATCAATCCTCACATGATCAACACATCTCCAAATGGATAAAAACAACATGTAAATTGAATAGTGTCATCTACAAAGTTATTAGAGAATCACTACCGGACCAGTCCATTAGTGCAAAAAATAAATGGAGCAACTTCTTACACTATAACATTACAAATGAGCAATGGCATAGGTGTTGGCTTTCTTGCCACAAATCTTTTAATGATAAACGTAGCTCGCTCATTCAGACTAAAATTCTTCATTTATGGTATAGGACCCCAACTGTATTGCATAAAATGAGATTAACGGATAATGACAACTGCTGGCGATGTAACTCGTCTAATGGCGATTTACTTCATATTTTATGGGATTGTCCCTCCATACGAAAATTTTGGCATCAGATTCATATATTTGCAATGAAAGTGACTGGTCAACCCTTTGTATTAGGTCCTAAACACTGTATACTTGGTATTTTTTACCCTCATCCCTATAATATTCCCCAATCCTTGAACAGATGGTTAACCATACTTTTTCTTCTACCTAAACGCAGTTTACTTATGAATTGGAGATCTAATATAATCCCTACTCTCCCTGATGTTCTTAATCATTTATCTCAAGCCTCCTGGATCATATGACACACATTTCTCTCAACCGACTCAACATGTATAATAAATGTTGGCAGGAATATTTTAAATATTTGGATTCATCTATCCAATCTTGCACTTAAAGTATGGATTGAAATACTTTATATAATATCTCTCTCTCTCCTTTTATTGATATCCCCCATTTCCTCAGACTGTGGTCTCGCTTTTTCTCTACTTACTTGATACTCTCTTCTCTTTGCTATTTCTTCCTCTTCTCTTGTTTTCTTAATCTTTTCTATATAAGTTTTAGTAGCACTCTAACGATATATACATTGTAGTAATGTACAACTACGACTATTCATATCTCCTCTTTACCTTACACTTTCTTCTGTTTTTACTGTATATTATGTAGTGCTAATGTTTTTTTCCATTATAATATTGTAACTGTTCTAGTTTAGGTAGTTAACCCATAATTATTCTATTACCATTGAATAGTCTTTTTTTCCTCCTTTGTTAGATGTTATGCTACTTAGTTTATCATTTATATAACCTTATATAGTATTGTTATAGGATATACTTGTTTGTTTATCTTTTAAATACTTCAATAAAAAGATCAACTGTGAAAAAAATATATATTTGAGTTGTACATTTATTATTTTATTTATTTATTTTTTATTTGTTACACACAAGACCATTTAGGCTGAGACTATTTTTAAAGGGACTAGGGTTGTAAGGACAGAAAAAGTAATACAAAGTAGATAAAACATATTCAGCATATTTGCAGATACAAGTTAGAAAGCTCACAATACAAAAGGGAATTAGGTAAGTACAAATTATTACAATATTTTAATTTAAATAAGCTGTATTCACCAAGTCAGACATACACTATTTTCCAAAGTTCTCCTGGAGGTGTTGGCTGCTCTTTTAATTTTTACCATTTGCTTATTTATGTGACAGAAGCATAACCTGTGTCTTTATGTATAATTCCAGTTCATATCCCACTATAAACCACTAAGGGGAATTGTTATATATTTTATTGGTACTATAATAATCCATTTTATTCAAATTCTGTTCTACAGTAAATGCAATTGTAATGTCCAAACAAACCTCACAGAACATATTTCTCCTTTTGGGTGTGGTTTCTTGGAATCAGAGCATAGTGGTAACCTGAATTCATGCTTTCTTTCAGAAACAAGAAAACCAAGGCAACTTTCCCGATATCAGGCTCGACATTCTGAAGACAAAGCCTTAGTCCAGCGGAAAGCTCCTCCTGCTTCAGGTCAAAATAGTGGGAGTAGAGCTCGAAGTTATAACCTTGGCTATGGACAGAGTGGATCGAGTATGAGAAATGTACCATTAAAGAATGACAGAAGGAGCAGCCAACCAGTAAAACACATCGGTTAGACAGATTATTATCTAAAATGCATGTTTTCATTTTTAAAAAGATGTTAACCCTTTTTCACTAAAAGTAAGATTTCAGCCAATTTAAACCCTTCACATGTGCTGCTGCAATATCACAGTGCACAGGGAACCCTATGTCCCTGAGCCACACATCAGGGGTCCCGCATTTCCCCTGTGGCATGCACAAAAGGGATGCACATCCCTTCTGCACACAGTCCCCCAGCAGATCATGCAGTTACATGTGTGGCTGGAATGGGGGCATGTCTGGAGGTGTGCCTACACTCTGTGTCATTCACAAAGACATAGTGTGCTGAGCAAGGGGGATGCAGGATACAACAGGAAGAACCCTACCGTCGTGCCCTCCCATGACATCCACTGGCTGCAACAGGACAGGAAATACCTACACCATACTGCCCCAGCCCACCAGGCTGACAGGGAGGGCTGAAGGTAGTCATTCAGGCACTTGCTGATACTTTTAGAAACACCAGCGCTTCACCATAACAGAATCCTCTGCTTGTGGAGAGCAGGGAAACCACTTCAGGACCAAGAACAGACATGTAATTCAATGGCTGCCTGTGTTCCTTGAAGTGCCCCTCTGCACATCTCAGGACTGAGGGACAAGGCCATGGATAGGTGAACTGTGGGCATGGCGGTTGTGCAAAACCTGCACCCTGCACCTGTCGCTGGGTATGTAGCTTTGCAGGTGCGAATCACACGTACCCATCTGCACCTTAGTGCATTATCCCCATTATGAACTTAGGCATTGCCATGTCTTCATGAAGAAACTTCCAAAGTAAAATACAATTATTTAGGGCTGGCCCGGTGATGTCGGTAGTGATACTGCCCACCACGCTGGCGACCCAAGATCTGGAGCAAGCTCAGGTTGCTGGGGGCTGCCGGGGGGGAGGGAGAGGATAACAAATATGAAGGACTGCTCTCTTCTCCAGTGGAGGGAGGCTTGTCACTTTTCTGAATGACTGCCACCAGCTGGAAGCCTGGCCGCAGTGCAGGTCTGCGAGTGGCAGTGGAGTGTGGGTGTTGTGAGACCCCACATTGTGCATGTGCCTCCACACATGCATGTTGATGTGCACACCCCAGCAATGAGCACACCCCAGCAATGAGCACACCCCAACAATGAGCACACCCCAGCAATGAGCACACCCCAGCAATGGGATGAGGAGAAAAACAGGTGGAAAATACTGCAAGGCAGACATGTATGACACAATGCTCTCTGAGCCCTCATGTGCCTCACCACCAGGGTGAACTTAGCAACTTACAGTGAATTTGGAATTTGGGGGGATAGGATGGCCCTCCCTCCCCTGACCCTGCTGGGGTGGGCAATCATGGTTCCAGCCAGTCAGGTAAGCCCAAGGAATGTCTTGGATAGTGGGGATCAGTGTGGCAAAGCAGATAGGAGCCCGAGCCTGCCTCAGCCAGGGATTATAAATAAAATATGGAAAGAAGAAGATACAGACTTGTGACATTGACACGTAAAATGTTTTATTTATTTAGTTAGTTATTATGTGTTGTTATTTATTTCATCTATGAGCATCAAGTGCCTATTTTCATAGGTGACCATTGTCATTTACAAAACAGTATACATTATGCTGTACATTGTTATAATTTAAAAACTACTCATGGTACTTAATTATACAGCAACATCAGGAATATTGGTTAGACAACCACCCACAACCAGCCTGTGCTGCCACAGAGGGATTCTGATTACAGCAGACCTTGCGGGCAAAGCTCCAGAGGTCCAATGTAATCAGAAGGCTGAGGTGGCACAGGCTAGTTGTTGCTGTACACAAGCAGTATTTTTTTTAAGGAATCGCTTTCTCGAATTAGGGGAGCCCCAAGTGAGTGGTGAAAGTGAAAGTGATTGCCATATTGAGACTCATGCTAAAATGACTTTTTAACCACAGTCATGTTTTAAAAGCAGCATGATGAAAAAAGGAAAAAAATCAGCAAACAACTCATCTGTGTTTGTTCTGTTGTGAGTTTGTGTTAGGTCAGTCCTCCTTTCCTGCATCCAATGACTCAGCAGCTTTGTTAAAAAAAAACAAAAAAAAAAAACACTGTGTGCATGGCAGTTCTCAGCCCAGGTGATCTGCAGATTTCCAATCAGCTGATGGAAAGGATGAAAAGGGACTTGACAAGGTTGGAGGAATGGTCAGAAGTATGGCAGCTAGGATTCAATGCAAAGAAGTGCAAAATAATGCACCTGGGAAACAAGAACCCAGGGGAAGAATACACAATGGGTGGGAGGTAGTAACAACAACAAAAAGGAAAGGGACCTGGGGTAATCTTATCAGATGACCTTAAGGTTGGCAAGCAATGTGAGAAGGCAGTAGGGAGGGCTGGGGTATACTGGGATGTATAGGGAGAGGCACTAGCAGCAGAAAACAGGAAGTTGTTATCCTCTGTACAGACAGTTGGTGAGACCCCATCTGGAGTACTGTGTCCAGTTCTGGAGACCCCATCTCCGCAGGACATAGACAGGATAGAGGTAGTCCAGAGGAGATCAACTAAAATGGTGCAGGGTCTGCAAGAGTAGCTTCTATGAGGAGAGAATTAAAGGAGCTTAATATGTATACCCTTGAGGAAAGAAGGGAGAGGGGGGACATGATAGAAACTTTTAAGTACCTCAGTGGAATCAACAAAGTCCAAGAGGGTAGCATCTTTCAGAAAAAGAGACTTGCAAGAACAAGGGGACACAATTTAAAGATAGAAGGAGGGCAGTTCAGGGGCAATGTGAGGAAGTATTATTTCACAGAGAGGGTGGTGGATGCATGGAACAGCCTTCCTGAGGAGGTTGTGGGGTCTAAAACTGTGGGAGAATTCAAGAATGCATGGGACAGACATAAGGCAATTCTTGTGGGGGGTAGGAAGAAATAGGCTGTTGGTTAACTAGGATCTGCAGCCTATCCTGTAGGTAGGGAAATAGGCAGACTAGATGGGCCAAGCGGTCCTTATCTGCCATCAAAGTCTATGTTTCTATGTTTCTATTGTACCACAGAAGGGTACAACCACATTCCATGACCTTTGAAATATGATACAACAACATTTCAGCAAGGATGGAAACCCATGCTGAACAAGGGCCCACTACACATTAAAAGTGATTAATAAACTTGATTAAGTTAGCATAGTAGTAATGTCTAAGACTTTTACTGTACATAAATCACATTTGGACACTCTCAAAGAATTGCCTTAAGTATGCTTTAAAAGAGAGGAATGAACCACTGATACTGTCCTTGATAAATCATTCAAGTATGTTGTTGCTCTAGAGACATAAGGGACCCAATTTTGAAACAATCGGGAATATCGCATGGTGCTTGCAACAACAAAGAATGGTGCAGCTGGCATCTTGCACCACGTTTTGCAGCATTCCTGATTTTCAGATGCCGCCTACATCAACTGGGGGGTTGCCTGTGCCAGCTGGGCTTGTGCCATTCTTGTGATGGACACACTGATGAGGCAAGGCAGACAGGGGCTTGTGCCAGGGCAGTGCTGCAGCATCTTCTTAACTGGGGTTCTGCAAGCTGTCTCAATGGATGCACAAGCTAACAGAGTTAGACCAGCCAGGAACTGATCTAATGACCCATGCACCATTCCGAGTTCCATGGCATGGTGGGAGGTGATGCATGTTCCATGTTGCAGTCACTGCCAGTGGACTTCTGCAGCCATCCCTCACCCAGCCAACTGTCCTAGCACTGGTGGAGCCATGGCTGGTGTTTTCCAGGGCCTCCCCCACACCAGTCACATGACCACCTCCCCACCTAGTCCTTGGTACCAAGGCAGCTGTACCCTGTCCTCATCCAGAGTCCATCACCAACCCCAACCCATCCTGTCCTGCCTCTTTGGGCCCTGCCAGTCTTGGGATGCCCAGCTGGTGGGTCCCTACCGCTGCCACCACTGCTACTCAAAAGTCCCACAGTTTGCAGAATTCCCCTCCAGCGTGCAATTTGTTTGGTGCACAGGGCAGTTTGCAGCACATTCTGGGACTTTGGTGCCAGGATCCCAGGTCTTGAAAAATCCAGTGCAGGTTCCCTAGTGCACCTGGGTTTGCCACAGGCAGGGTTTGGCACATAGTGCATCTAATCAGCACGGGGGTAGAAATTGGGTCCAGGATTTCTGGCCCAAAAGCGAACTCTACTAAGGCACCAACAATTTTTGATTACTAACAACTGTGTGTGTATTCTCATTTACCTTTAACAAGTCATCCTGGTTTATGGGACCTTGTTTTAGTAAAACATTTTTGCTAACTAGTCCTGTATAATATAGCCACCTTAAACCAAATGGAGACCATCCAAGTTTATGGGGTCTGTTTTAATAAAACCTTTTTACTCATTCATCCTACAGTATATAATATAACCATCTTAAATCAAATGGAAGTCACCCAGTTAAAATATACAAGTCACAGTAATGAGTATTTATGCTGACATCCAAGGCAAAATTACATGCTTGGTTCCATGTCATAATAGCAATCACAAAATAGTGATCGCTATTATGGCAAGTGTATATCACCAAAAAGCAAACTGGCAATATACAGATTGTCATGACCCTATATCCGGCAACACTGAACAGTATTTATGCAAGGGAGCTGTGCCCCCCCACACCCCACTTTGCCCCCTGCACCCCCCTACTTAAGGATTGCTAACTCCAGTGGGGTGCATGTTGGGGAGGGGGTGAAACATCCATTGCAGCAAAAAAAAATTGTCAGCTGCAGGCAGCCTCAAAATAGTGTGGACCCCCCCCCAGCCCTAAACCCACTACCTGCTGCACTAGAGGTAGCCACCCTCACCACCACACCACATGGCTAACTCAGTAGCAGCAGGCACACCAGCCCCTTAAAACCCCTTCCCTGTCCCTCCCCTTCCACTCACTAGCCCCCTCTTCTGGTTGCCATTTCCTATGCTCGCTTTCACATAGGGTCGCTACTCTTGCAGGGCAGCCAATGGGGATAGCGCTGAATATGAGTTGCCATTTTGACGGTGGCCCATTTTCAGTCACTATCCTCATGTGATACAGACATGCTTTGTTTAGTGTCATTCACGCTCTCAGCAGTGAATTATCACATGCTCCATGTACTATAGACTGTGATTCCATGATCTGCTATTAATAAAATATAATTATTCATTTTAAATATGCAAATATCTTGAGTAAAGTTCCTTCTGATGCAATAAAGCAAGCCAAGTCTTGCATTCACTGTTTTAATCAACCGGTTGATGTGGTCTGTCTATGACAGTGCACTGTCAAGGTGCAGGTCCAAATACTCCAATACTCTTACCTGCTCTATCTGTCCCCCCCCACCAAAAAAAAAAGGTTACTGTTAGGGCTTGTGGAATTTTTAGATACTGGAATAATGGAATTCCATGGAATTTAAAATCATTCTAATTCCACAGAATTCCATTTGAAGCAGAATGGCAGAATTTCACTGCAGGATGGCATTACACCATTCCACTGCTATGCATTCTTTCTGTGACAATTACACACAATTCCCATGGTAACAAGTGGGTAGATTTTATCAGAAATGCACCCGCTTGCTTCTTAATGGACCTTACACACCTTCCTGATGGTCCACTAAAATGTTTTGATGGCCAGTTGTCTGATATTTTTTTAATCTGTTTTTAACTGTTCATTGGTATGGCATTCTGCCATTTTACTGTGAAGCAGTTTTGTTTTCTGCCAAAGTTTCATATATAATGTGGACAGGTACAGTTGCTGAATAAGATTATGTGGTAGCATTGATACGACATGGAAGCAGTTCAGACAAAATGTCCACACCATGTGACTCCATAAGGGCCCTGAAGTCCTGCAGAATTCATGAGACATTCAAGAGATAAGGATATCTTAAGCTGTTGCAGTTTTGTTGAAGCAAATTGGCCCCAACTCTCAATCTAGATATGTTCATTCCTGTAAATGTTTTATAGCAGACTTATAGTGAAAGTGCCTGAGAATTTTTTATTGTGTTTTATTGCTAGATTTTGTGCTTTTTGTATTGTTGAGTAGCATATAGTTGCTGTAGTGTGGGGGAGGGAAACAGTTTGCAGGTTTCAGTCAATGCACTCCACAGTACAGCTATTATCCAGGGAAAAACATAGAACTTTATGTGGTAAAAAGACTGTCGTGCAGTTTATTTTCTCATCATTGTGTTAGTCTTTGTTGATAATTTTTGTAATGATTGCTAGCTGCTACAGTTGGACAGTGATGACAGTGACTGGGCTCTGTAGACACAGCCTAGTAATAACCAACATACAATAGATAAAGGGAAGCTGAAGCTGCATGGGTATTTACAGTTAATTTATTGCAGTCTGGTCAGTGTGGGAAATACCTGCAGTGCGTGTTCAATGTTGCAACAAAAAAAAAAAATTCCCAGTGTTGTGAGTGCATATCAGGAGCCAATGAAGAAGAGCAGTTCAGGCCATGGATGGGGTCACAGGTGTGGTAATACCGGCAAGATGTGCATGACAATGCAGAGAGTACAGGTAGAGGCACAAGTCCACTGCTTCTCCAATGACAGACAACTAATTGATAACCTCCTCAGTCCTCACCCCAAACATCTTTAGTATGGGATTTCTATGTTGACAACAAAATTGATGAGAGTTTAGCAATACGCCAAATTTGAAAGGCTCTAGTAAGTGTATGGGTCTCCTGGGTCATGTGTTTGTGCAACTTGACAAACTATCTAGTTGAAGACAAAGCATCTTCACCTGAGGCAGCAGCATTGAAGGGATGCACAACCTGGTCTTAATAGATCTGCTGGTGAGAGTCAGAGTGGGGTTGAGGAGAAGAAGGATTCTTCAGTGAGGAGTTGAAGCAACATGCCAGCTCTGGCACTGCCACCCCAAGTACTGTGCAAACGGTAACTAGCACTCCAGTTAACAAGACCCTGTAGTCTAAAACTAGATATTTTTCCAAGCAGAGAATGCTGCAGTCATCCACCAGAACTGGCACAATTGTGACCAAGAATGATCCCCCTACCCATTTAAAAGAATCATCCTATCTAGTGTGTCCTCCACAAGTGCAACCAGCCCTCACACAATCACTGACCTAACTCGCCAAATATAAGTGCAACCATCCTGTGGCTAGGAAACAAAATGCTGCTGCGACAAGAATGGCAATGGCTGATTTGCTGCTGTACTGATTTATTGAGAGAAACGCTGTCATTATATTTCTAGAAAACTGTTTTGGTCCCCTAATTTGCACAGTTTAAACTATACCAAATTTGGACATCGATACATAAATGTCAGGAATGGCATAGCAAATTTCAAGTAGACAGTGAAGTGAGGGACATAGACTTAAGAGAAGACTTTGAAAAGATTTCTAGCTATATTGTGTGTGGTTTTGCATTGCAAACACCCAATATCAACATCTTTCCCTTACTCAAGATACCCAGCTGTTCACACATTCAGTATATCCCTATTTCCATACCATTATGCAAAGAGCTTTAGGGCTCTCTCCACATTCAATGCACAGCTCATCCCATATTCAGAATACACATCTTTCCCACATACTGTAGTGAGGGCATAACTGTTTCCACGTGTAGTATTGAACTCTGTCTACATTCTGCCCATAACTCCTAATCTTCTCACATAAATAAAAAAATTGTAAGTGTGATTGGGAAACCGAGATGGAGAGATTATGAAAAGTTGATTTTTTTCATTGCATTTTCTAATTATGGTTCCCTGTGGTTAGTATTGAGATGGCTCAGTACAGTGAAAAGAGTGAGTCGTACGTGACAACACTGTTTTGTGGAGGCAGAGGAGGAGATGTCAACAGAAACAGAGGACAAGGGCTATATAAATCAGTGGCAGAGTTAAAAATGCACATCTTCTAGGCAGCACCCCTAGGAGGATGAGGCAGAGGAGGAGGAGAAGGAGATGTCAGCAGCAGCAGAGTCTGTAAGCTATGTGAATGCTATTGTAGAGTTATATATTCACTTCTTTTAGGCAGCACCCCATGTAGAAGGGAGGAGGTAAATGAGGTACACATGTTGGTGTAGCTGGAAGAGGAGGTGGCAGCAACTCAAAGAATTAATGTGAGGATAATGGGAGATAGACCTGTGAACAGAATCACAAAATAGGTTTAGATACACCTGTAGAAATTAACCACCCTCATTCTGTACTGTCAGATTCCAACTCCTGCATTTTCTGAAAAAAAAAGAAAACAAAATATGATACTTCCCATCATTCTAGTGATGGCCATAGAAACATTGAAACATAGAATTTGATGGCAGATAAGGACCGCTTGGCCCACCCAGTTTGCTCATTTCCCTACCTAATGGATAAGCTGCAGATCCTAGTTAACCAGCAGCCTACTTCTTCCTACCTCCACCCCCTAGAATTGCCTTATGACTGTCCCATGCATGCTTGAATTCCACCACTATTTTTGACTCCACAACCTCCTCCAGAAGGCAGTTCCATGCATCCACAACCCTCTCTGTGAAAAAATGCTTCCTTAAATTATCTATGAGCTGCCCCCCCAACTTCAAATTGTGCCCCCTTATTCTTGCACACCTCTTTTTTTGAAAGATGCTACCCTCTTGGACTTTGTTGATTTCCTTGAGGTACTTGAAAGTTTCTATCATTTCCCCCTCTCCTCCTTTCCTCGGGCTATACATATTAAGCTCCTTAAGCCTCTCTTCATATGTCTTCGGTGCAGACCCTGCACCATTTTAGATGCCTCCTCTGGACAGCTTCCATCCTGTCTATGTCTTTCGGAGATTGGGTCTCCCAGAACTGCCGCAGTACTCAGATGGGGTCTGACCAGCTGTCTGTACAGAGGGATAATAACTTCCTGTTTTCTACTAGTGATGCCTCTCCCTATGCATCCCAGTATCCCCCAGCCCTCCTTGCTGCCCTCTCACATTGCTTGCCCACCTTTAGGTCATCTGATATGACTACCCCCAGGTCTCTTTCCATTTTGGTTGTTGTTAGTATCTCACCCCCCATTGTGTACTCTTCCCCTGGGTTTTTGTTTCCCAGGTGCATTACCTTGCACTTCTTAGCATTGAATCTAAGCTGCCATATATTGACCATTCCTCTAACCTTGCCAAGTCTCTTCTCATCCTTTTCCACCCCACCTTGTGCATCAACTCTGTTGCAGATCTTTGTGTCATCTGCAAAGAGACATACTTTTCCTTCCAGTCCCTGTGCAGTGTAGCTTATAAAGACATTGAAGAGGACGAGTCCTAATACTGAACCCTCGGTGCCCATAGTAACCCCCTTTCTTCAGAGTGGACTCCATTTACTATTACTGTCTGTGTCCTATTCTCCAGCCAATTCTTTACCCAGGCTGTCATCTTGGGACCCACTCCCAGGCTGGCTAACTTGTATATTAATCTTTTGTGTGGGACTGTGTCAAGTACCTTGTTAAAGTCTAGGTATGCCATGTCCACAGCCCCTCCCTGATCTACTACTTTGGTCACCCAGTCAAAGAAATCTATCAGATTTGTCTGGCATGACCTTCCCCCTGTGAATCCATGCTGCCTTGGGTCCTGTGCCCCTCTGGCCTCTACATACTCAACAATTCTTTCCTTCAGAAGTGATTCCATCATTTTCCCTACCACTGAGGTTAAACTAACAGGTCTGTAGTTTCCTGCTTCTGCCTTGCTCCCACTTTTGTGAGGGGGAATCACATCTGCCCTCCTCCAGTCCTCGGGTACCACCCATCCTCCCATGATTTGTTAAAGAGGGTAGTCAGTGGTGTCACTAGTTCTACCCTTAGTTCTTTTAAATTCTGGTATGAATCCCATCAGGCCCCATTGCTTTGTCCACCTTCAGTTTTAAGAGTTCTTTCAGAACCCTTTCTTCTGTAAATGGGCTGGTATCAACTTCTGTATCCAGAGTTTTCTACTGTTTGTTTTAGGTACCTCCCCTCTTTCTTTGTAAATACTGAGCAAAAATATTTGTTTAGTATCTCTGCCTTTCACAGTCACCCTCTGCCCACCCTCCCTCCCTTTATTAAGCCTCACTATCCCTCCCTTGGTCTTTCTTTGCTCCCTGATGTATCTATAAAAGGTTTTATCCCCCTTCTTAACTGAGTTGGCTATCTTTTCCTCAGTTTGGGCCTTTGCTGTTCTGACTGCCTTCCCAGCTTCCTTTTGCTTTAACTGATACAGTTCTCTGTCCTGCTCCTTCTGTGATTCCTTGTACTTCCTGAATGCTTTCTTTTTCTCTTGAACATTCACTGCCACTTCCTTTGAGAACCATAATGGTTTCTTACACCATTTCATTTTGTTTATTTGCTTTACACAAAGGCTTGTTACCTCTGTGATGGCAGTTTTTATTATTCCCCATTGTTCTTCCACCCCTCCTTCCTGCCCATTTGCTAGTGCATTCCTTAGGCACTCACCCATTTTAGCAAAGTCAGCCCTCCTAAAGTCCAGTACTTTTGCCTTTGTATGGCTTGACTCTATTGCTGTGTTTATTGTGAACCATACTGTTCTATGGTCGCTAGTTCCCAGATGGCTGCCACTTCTACATCTGTGATCTCTCTTCATCTCCATTTGAGAGAACCAGGTCTAAGATTGCTCCCTTTTGAGTGGGCTCAATACTAGTTGTCTAAGGCATGCCCCTGTAGGGCATCTAGAATAACTCCACTGTTGAAGTGGCTGCTGCAACTGCACTCCAGTTAACATCTGGCATATTCAGATCACCCATCAGCAATATCTCCCCTTTTTCTGCCATTCTAAGTATACTTTCTATCATTTCCTTGTCCATTTCCTCCCCCTGAGAAGGGGGTCTGTATACAACCCCTGTGCAGATTGTGGTGCCATTGCCGGTCTCCAAATTTACCCACAGTGCTTCTTCTCCTCCCTGTTTTCCCTTTTGTTCTGTTGCTTTGATTCCTTCCCTTATATAAAGAGCTACTCCTCCTCCTCTTTTACCCTCCCTGACCCTCCTGTAGATAGTGTATCCTGGTATGTTTATGTCCCAGTCATGGTTTTGTGTGTACCATGTTTCTGTGACTGCCACAATATCCAGATGTTCCTCCTCCATCAAGGCCACTAATTCAGGAAGCTTGTTACTCAGACTATGGGCATTGGTACTCATTGCTCTCCATTTTTTGATAGCTTTACCTTCTGTAGCAGCATCCCCGGCTGACCTTTCTACCTCAGTCTTTTTCTTATCTGCCATTGCTAAAGCATGACAATACCCATGGGGAGAAGCACCATGTTATTAGAGCACAAATCCTGGATGAGATGGAGGAGGAGGAGGAGGCAGCAGCTGAAAGTATTTATGTGCAGTACTGTCACAAGATCTTATGATAGCTGGGTACCTGACACAATGCACCACAGTACCACCTTTGAAACTTGCCTAATGTTTTTTCAGGCTTTACATTATAAGACAGGGGGCTAGACTTTCATGCAATATGGGAATAATGTCCCAACCCACAGCCCCAGCTGCAGAATGAAATCTCCGCACCTGAGGAGATTTGTATTTTCAATTGGCACATCTGCAGGTGATGTTACACCTGCTCCCATCAGGTGTACCTTTTCCCCCACAGCTACACCAAAAACATGGCAGCAAGCAGCCATCAATCATGGAGCCGGTTGGAAACCCGATCCACTTTTGAAAATGCTGCAGTTGTGGGAAAAACTGCGGTTTCGCAAGTGGAGACCTACTTGCGTCAGGTTTTTCCCTGCAGCTGCGGGAATGTCGAGGACTTTAAAAATCTAGCCAAAGGTGTTTCAGTACTTCCAGCATTTCATAGAAAAGGGTGCTGATCAAGAGCAGTTTGTTTGAAAAGAATGGATAGCAAATCATGATTAACAGCACTAATGTTTTAGCCAGTGTTACCTTTGGAAAAATAATGGGGCAAAGACGCAATAAAAAAAAGAAAATGTGAAATTTCTAAAGATTAGTCATTTGAAAGTAATGTGATCTAGCATTAAAGGACAGACAATTCAAACAATGTTAGAGAACATTCATTCATTAACACTCTATTAGAAGTATTTCATTCCTTTATCATGAAAAAGCGTTTCTTACCCATAAGTTAATTTACAGTATTCCAGGGGCCAGATTCACAAAATCTTGTCCCAAGGCAAACCAATTTTGCATGGCGCAAACCGGACTTTGAGCAAAGTTGATAGTCATAAAAGCCAGGTTTATGCCCACAAAATGGGTTTGCACTGGTGGCAAAGTGTGGAGAGGACCCCGATACAAATGAGGGGGAAAGGACATGAATATTGGCACTGCCTGATTCACAAAGCATTTGTTCCATGCAAGGGCCTCTTGAGTGGTCCCCTTGCTTGGAACAAATACCACCAACTGAGACCTGGCAGTATCCTTGTAACCCTTGTGGCTAGCAGAGGTACTGTGGTCCCCCCTCCCATCACTTGCCCAAGTAAAATAAATGAATAGTTCCTGGTGCCAGTTGTCCCCCCCCCGATCACTGATCACCACCCGATATAAAAACACAAATCTCTATGGTGGTAGTGGTCTCCCCTGAGCACTGATCACTGCTGGATATAAAAACATTAATGTCCCTGGTGGTAGTGGTCCCACCCTGATCGCTGATCACCATGCGGTATAAAAACATTAATGTCCCTGGTGGTAGTGGTCCCACCCTGATCGCTGATCACCACGCGGTACAAAAACATTAATGTTTTTAAAGGAGGGCAAACAAAATGGTGCAGGGTCTGCACCAGAAGACATACGAAGAAAGACTAAAGGAGCTTAATATGTATACCCTTGAGGAAAGGAGGGAGAGAGGGGACATGATAGAAACTTTCAAGTACCTCAAGGGAATCAACAAAGTCCAAGAGGGTGGCATCTTTCAGAAAAAGAGATGTGCAAGAACAAGGGGGCACAATTTGAACATAGAGGGGGACGGCTCAGAGGTAATGTGAGGAAGTATTTTTTCACAGAGAGGGTTATGGATGCATGGAACAGCCTCCCTGAGGAGGTTGTGGAGTCAAGAACAGTGAGGGAATTCAAGAATGCATGGGACAGACATAAGGCAGTCCTAGTGGGGGGTAGGAGGAAGTAAGCTGTTGGTTAATTAGGATCTGCAGCTTGTCTGTTAGGTAGGAAAATGGGCAAACTAGGTGGGCCAAGCAGTCCTTATCTGCCATCAGATTCTATGTTTCTATGTCCCTGGTGGTAGTGGTCCCACCCTGATTGCTGATCACCACGCGGTATAAAAGCATTAATGCCCTTGGTGGTAGTGGTCCCACCCTGATCACTGATCACCACGCGGTATAAAAACATTAATGTCCCTGGTGGTAGTATTCCCCCGATCGCTGATTAACGTCCTGTATAAAAACATTAATGTCCCTGTGGTAGTGGCCCTCCCTGTGATCACCAATCACTGCCTGATATAAAAAAAAATAATTTCCCTGGTGGTAGTGGTTCACTCCCCCCTCCCTCCACAATTGCCGATCGCTGCCCTATATTAAAAATATATGTGTTTCCTGCTGTCCAATGGTCCCTCCCCCCCACCTGATCAACCACTCATTAGATAGAAACCATTTCCCTGGTGTCCAGTGGTCTCTCCCCCAACCCAACACCCATCCCTGTAATTATATGTCCCTAGTGACTAGCAGTCCCTCCTCCCACTCGAGGCCCCTCCCATTACTTAATGAATATCTCCCTGGTGGCTAGCGGTCCCCCCCCACCCGACACTCAGCCCATTCTGTTTAAGTAATTTCCCTAGTGGTCAAGCAGTCCCTCACCCCACCAGACACCCAGCCCCTTATGTATAAGTAGTGTCCCTGGTAGCCTAGCAGTCCCTCCTACCCACCTGACATCCAGCCCGATATACAATCAATATGTCCCTGGGCCCAATGGTCCCACCTCCCACTGCCACCCATGGCTGACTCACAATAAATGTTCCCTGGCTTCTAGCGGTCCTGCCCCCCTCACCCAATCCCTGGCCTCAGTGTCACAAGCCCCCCCACAGCAGTCACCTGACTACCACTGCCAACCTGGCCACAGATAGAAAACATCCCTCCTGAATTAGCCCAGGCCCCAGTACAGTCAGTTAACACCCCCCCCAGCAACCCCATAGTTGGTGTATAGTGGCCATCCTCCCTCCCTCAACATTGACATCCACCCCCCAGTCCTTATTACCTGCCAGTTGGTGCCACAGTTGGATGGCGAGTGACATTTCCCTCCACAATGTCCACCTTGGCTGCCTGCTGTCCGAATGATGCTGGGAGTGTGCTGCTTATTTAAAGTAACTCCTTCTTCAAGTCTGAGGCTCCAGGATTAGAACTAGTGCTACCAAGTGAAATGATGTTTCAACATATAATGGGATGGGAGTCCGGTTGGGGGAGGGTCTACTAGACCACCAGGGATATTGAAACTACATAATGGGATAGGTGTTAGGTGTTGGGTGAGAAGGCACCACTAGCTACCTAGATTGTTGGGCTGGGCATCAGATGGGGAGGGACGCTAACCACCAGGGAGTACTGTACATGTTGGGCATGTGTGCAGGTTGGGGGGAACCACTATCCACCAGGGAAAAACTGTTTGACATGTTGGGCATTTGTGCGGGTGAGGAGAGGGACAGATCGCTTGTCAGCGGAGACTGGAGCTGCATTTCAGGAAGGGGGGCTCACTGTTCTCTAGCCCAGCCTATGCAAATGGGTCCATAAAGTGCATGCAAATGGTTGCATTGTGCCTTGCTTGTCCAATGGACTCATTTGCACGGCTGATTTGGTGAATTGGAAATAGAGCCCCAGCACTAAACCTTGTGGGCCTACACTTCTGGCAGCATGTCAGTGCGATGCTACTGGGGTAACACTGGCAGTACTGGGGTTCCCACTGACTCGGACTACCCCTTTTCACAGTCAGATAATGTGGAGCACTATCCAACTGTGAATAGCAATTTTGGGCACCTGGGCAACCAGAAAGTGCAACGCAAAATTTTGCGTTGTCTTTGCAATTTTTTGTGAATCTGGCCCCATTTTTTTTAATTAGAAAAGTTATAATGTTGCTGCCTGACACAGAAAGTACTCTGACTTACATTTCCCAAGGAGGTGCTTAAATTTTTTTCTTAGTTCTTTTCTGATTAATAGAAATCCAAAGGGTTTCAACTTGTTATAGGCTTTCTAAACCATTTATCTTTGATTCATCAAAAGGTGTAAAGCAAGGTCAAGCATTCCTGCAAATTACCTTTAACTCACAGTTTTCTTCAGGAAGGCAAATTAGTGTAAACTTTACCAAATGTAAAACTAATGAAGTGCAAGGCAGATTCAACAGCTGGGATACAATTTAGGGAGGACCAACCAATCTCAGCAAAAAAAAAGAGCATCTAAGTAATTAATATGATGTGTTAAATAGTAACAGGCATTATACCAGGTTTCCTAGCATTCCAGACACATAACAGTGGACAATGGATGCTTTAAGAATCAGACAGAGTTTCAGAATTTTTATTTTATTTTATTTTTAACCAGGAGGTGACTGGGCACAGACCTTTTTCACTTACGCCTGACAATAAATACATTACAGCACAGAAACATATATTAAACATTCAACAAACATAACAAAAAATGAACATGAACATTTCAACAGTTATTACAATTACATAACTTATTTTTAAGATAGTTAGCATTCAACAAATATTTAAAATATTTTACGTTATTTGCAGTTTTGTTTAAGACTGAAAGACTGTTTTACAGTGTAGGAGCAAGCCTAGTGAAAGAACAATGACTGGAGACTAGTTTTGTCAAAGTTGAATAGAAAAAAGATTCAATTTTTAGTCTTGTTGAGAATGAACCTTTATACTGAATAAACTTCTTTGAAAGACAGTGAGGTAAGGAGTTGTGAGATATAGTAAATGCAAAGGTAGCTGCAATATACTCTATTCGTTGTTGTGGTGGCAGAAGATTCATCTTCTCATACAGAAGACAGTGATGGGTCCTTATTGGAACCCTCAGATCAAATCGGCAAATACAGTTCAGAATAAGTTGGTACTTATAGATGAATGAGATTCCCTGATTCATAAAATTGCTCCATAATCCAAGATTTGTAGCAATATTTGTTTAGCTATAACCATATGGGCCTCATCTGTTAATACGTTGATATTCCTATAAAGGAAACCCAACTTCTGATGAGTTTTCTTTCCTGTTTTATCCACGTGACCCATAAGGCTTAGTGTAGGGTCCAAGTGGATGCCCAAATATTTAAATGACAGACCCCTGAAATTTCTTCTCCATTGCTGCCCTTAATGGATAGATCTTCTCCAGCCTGGACCAACCTCTGTGATGTCCCAAACAACATCACATTAGTTTTTTTTCTCATTCAATTTCAATTTATTCTAGATCAGCCACTTTGTCAATTTATTATAGTAATTCTGCAATGCTGTCTGTATTTCTTTAATTGATAGGCCCGAGCTGAAGAAGACCATATAATCAGCATATAAGATACATTCTGTCCCCGTGAGTTCCCCAGGTAGGTCATTCACAAAGACAGAAAACAATAAGGGTTTCAGTACTGATCCCTGGGGGAACACCTGACCTTGTCTGCAGTGGTGCAGATAGAAAATAACCAATCCTTACCTTTTGGACCCTGGCACTTAAATAACACTTAAACAGTCTAAACTAATCCCTGTTATTCCATAAGAGTAAAGTTTCTGCAACAGTATTTCGTGATTAACTACATCAAAGGCCCTGGTCAGGTCAATGAATACCACACCCATCATCAAAGCCCTGTCACAGGCATCATGTACAGTGCTCGTCAACCCGACCAGAACCATCATTGTACTACAACCCCATCTGAATCCATGCTGTTGCTCAGCCAATAACCCATTTGTATCAAAGTAGGACACTAATTGCTTAAAGACACATTTTTCAAGGAGCTTTCCTAGTATTGGCAGTAGTGAAATGGGCCCATAATTTGTGACATTTTTCCTGTCTCCCAATTTAAAAATTGGAATGACTATAGATTCTTTCCAGATGGAGGGCACAGTTCCCTTGGTAATAGACAAATTAAACAGATACTGTATGTCAAAAGCCTTACATTTCAACTGCTGCCAGTTTCAATATTTTAGGGAAAAGCAAACCTGGACCACTACCCTTTCTTACATCAAGTGTCTGTAGAAGACTCAGCACATCTTCATTGAGAATGGGGACAATACAAACCCTTCACCCCCAGTCTGGGCACCGTGCAATTCCTGGACATGAGATTTGTTAGGATTGTTATATTTTGTGTTTGTGTCTACCCCTGTTTGATTTATTAAGAATTCATTAGCATAGTCTGCTGTTTCTTTCTCTCCTATCATTGCTAAATCCCCATTGGCCAGACAGTTTATCTCAGATGTCTCCCTTGGACTACAGATGTTCCAGAATGAAGACCAAAATAACTATGGATTTTTCAAATTTCTAATCTGTTGCTGCTGGCAATACTTTGATTTGGCCTGTTTTAACTCTTTCTTTATTGAATTTTGCTTTCATTATACTCAGTTAAATGTTTAAGATCCCTAGTTTTTATGTATAACTTACTAGCCTTGTCTCTCAATTTTATCAATTGCTGCAAATCCTTCTTAAGCCAGGGCAAGTACATCCCCTTAACTCTCTGTTTTTTCATTGGGATGTTTGCTTCAGTGAGTGCAGGTAAAATTCCTGTTAACCTAGCAGCTGTTTTATCTGGATGATCAAATTGTTCTATTTGTTTCATGTTAATTTTTACTAAGTCATGTTTGAAACTATTTACTACCAGCTTTTCTATGCTTTTTCTCTCTAATTTTGGGGGAATTTTGTCTTTTTTAAATTTCCTTAAACAAAACAAGGGGCAGTGGCCTGATATAGAGTCAGACAGAATTTCCCATTGCAGTATGTTATCTGGCCTATTTGTAACCAGCCAGTCTAATGTAGTATGGTTCACTGTCTCATAGTTAAAAAGTGCATGGCTAGTCACTAACTGATACAGTCCATAAGAAGCCAATCTATCCTCATATTTTGCCTTCCCGCAGTTCACATTTCAATCTATATTTTGGTCAGCCACCATCATGTGCTCCCTCCTATTGTTGTGGCAGGAAACCAAATACTGAAAAAAAATTATAGCTCACTATCCGTGCTTTTTGATGGCCAAAAGAAACACGTTGAAAAGAGGTGTTTGCCTCTTAATCCCCAAACATTAATTTTATGGTTATGTAGTCAATATGGTCTTTGAAAGTTCCTTTTTCTATTTCCTGCACCAAGAAGTTTTCTTTAATATAAAATAAGACTTCCCCTCCTTTCTTATTTCCTTGCCTGTCAAGCATGAACAGCCTATATCCTTTTATTAATATTTGCTCATCTAGTACTTGGGGTTTTAACCAAGTTTCACTAAGATCAATTATATCCAGGCCCTCTGTTAAAATCCAAGTGTCAATCTCTGTGAAGTATGCTTGTACACTTTGCGTGTTTAAGTGGGCTATATTAAATCCCTTACAGCCCTATGTTCCACCTCTCTGACCAGGGAAATCTCTTAATGGAGGTAGCAGGGGACCAGAATTTAGTTCTATTTATCCTACCTGGGTTACTAATGAGCACCCAGTCAATAAGCAAGTCATTACCAGTTTTATGAGTTTTTTGGGGTCTGCAAGAAAAGTTTATGCTGGGACCCCAAAGCTTTGCGTATGCTGCTGTGATGGGTCTGTAGTCCTGTCCACGGATTCCTTTAAATACCTTGGAGTGACACTGGATCCTGCTCTTGATTTCTCTTCTCAGTTATATGACGTTTGCAGATCCGTCTACATTAAGATTGGTGCCGCTTACAGGGTGCGTCACTCCCTAATCCCTGCTGCTAGGATCTCGGTGGCCAGAGGTGTATTGCTTCCTAGGCTTTTGTATGCCCTACCCATCTTTTTCCACACTAACACTGGTATACTTCATAAATGGGACTCCACCTACAACAGCATCTGCAGATTTGCCCTGTCAGCCTCTCACCTTACTCACCACTGTCTCCTGTACTCCACCCTACACTGGCTGCCCCCCAAAAACCTACACTTGTACACTCTGGGCTGCTTCACTGACTCCATGACTAGACACCCCCGCCCTGACAGCATTGGGGCTATGCTCACCCCAGTGGCTCATTCCCACCTACTGAGACCCTTTAATTCCTCTTCACTCTCCATCTTGCACTATTCTACAAAAATGGGAAAACAAGCTTTCTTTCCCTTTGCCACCAAATTCTGGAGCTCTCTACCTCCCAGTATTAAATGGTCTTCATCCCACTCTTCCTTCAATACTGCACTTTTCTCCTACCTACATGCACTTGATTCCTGTGACTGTACTTAACCCCCCTCTTATCTTACTTTCCTTAAGCAAGCTTACTGTTCTCACTGTAATTATTGAATGCATTGTCTTGCTTCCCATACCTGCTTCCTTCCATCCCTGTGTGGATGGTTACTGCTAAAAGTATGTTTTGTTTTCATGACTATCCCTGTGAGGATATCTACTGGTTTTATATTTTTTGCTGCTTTGTACTTCACCACTGTCTTGTTTTTTTGTAAATTGTATATTGTACTCTCCCGGGTCATGCTTGAAAATATGCAGGGTTTTGCCTAATGCACCTACCTGGTCAACAAAAGCTAATAAATAAATAAATAAATTATTAGCTCTTGATGGGTACTGCATTATTTGAGAAAGAAATTAATTCCCTGTATTAGATCCTTGTACTTAACATCACACATGTTGAACCAATTTATGTTACTGTCTCTAAAGAGCAGTATTTCTCTAGACACTTTACAATAACCTTTCCGTTTGTATCACATTAGAAAATACCAATGTGCCAAGCTGGTAAACTTTGATTTGTGAAATAATTATTGATGTTTGCCAACTTTGTGATGTGCAAAGTGCCAACATAACAAAGTGTTCAGCAGGTAAAGTGGCGCTTTCTGAAGCAAAGTTATGTAAATTCACTGGAGCAGTTGTAATTTCTCTATGACTTCATCTGAAAATGTGCCACATCACTAGGAAAGCTCATAGCAAAGTGGCAAAGTGGGAACTTTTATGGGATAATAATAATGGAATTATGATGGGAAGAGAAATTCACACGTGATGCTGTATTATTTATTTATTTACTTTAAAAGTTTTACCAGGAAAGGCAAATGGAGCTGGAAACAACTCATTTCCAGATGTGTACTCTGTATGAAGTAGAAGCTGAACTACATATAAATATTATTTTTTTCAAAGTTTTTTTCAGAGGCATCACCAGTGCTTTAAGACATTATTTATTCATACTCAGCTTATGCCCTCAAACAGTTTCCACAGCTGAGCTAACTTATATGAATATTTTCCCACTGGAATGTAAACAGTGCCATGACATTTTGTTATCTCCAACACACATGTCCAGATTCTGGACTAATCAATTATTCTGACTGTGAAATATTTTGCGTCAAGTCTGCCAACTTTTTTAACCCAGCACAAAAACGTTATCTCTTTTTTAAAACTCAGCTTTATTGGTTATACTGTACACATGACAATTCTTCATTCCAGACAGTAAGCTGCTTCATGTGATTTACAGGAAATCAGTTCCATTAAGCATTATAGCATCAGAGCCCATTTCTGTCACATACAGTAAGTCTGGTCTGTTCCAGTTGTCAATGATACAGCTGATTACAGGCATTCCAATTTATTTTATTTATTTATCAAGTCTAGGATTACAAATACCTTTGAGCCATGGCTCTTTTACAAAGGTTCCACGTCAGAGAAATACAAATTATGGGGAACATCAAGACAGGCATTACAACAATGTGGACATTGCAAACAGAGTACAGATTAATACAGTTCAAGGGTAGCATTGTAACAAGGCAGCCAGCGGCATTTGTCAGAGAAAATAGACAACAGATAAGAAGTGCCAGAGTCATAGGGAGAGGGAAGAGGGTAGGGGGGGAGAAGGAATGTAGGAAGGGTGGTGAGATGGTGAAAAGTGCAGCATTGGGTATACCAAGATGTGAGGGTAGAAGAAGAATCAGCATTTATATAGCTCTTTTCATACATCCAAAGCGCTTTACAAGCAATGCTAGACTGGTAGTGAAGTGACTGAATGTGTGGTGGCGGCCATATCGCACATCATCACTCACACACAGCCTGGATAATTGCATGAACCAGTTTTATGGGAAGGAGAATGTTGGCCAGGACACCAGGAATTTTCCCTACTCTTTGCGAAGAGTGCTCTGGGTTCTTTTACTTCCACCTGGACACCCACCAGGACAACACCAGGATGGGCAGAAGGGACCTCGGTTTAATGTCTCATCCGAAGGACGGCACACCCCAGCAGTACAGCACCCCCCAATACTGCACTCGGATGCCAGCGATTTTTAGGTGCAAGTCCAATCCCGTGTGGGACGAGAACCCAGGACCTTCTGGTCCAGAGGCGATGTGCTACCAACTGAGCCACGCTGACACCTGGTAGAATCCAGTGAGGAGGGGAGGGAGGGGGACAACTAGAGCAGAAAGGGAAGTGGAGAAACAAGGTTAAGTTGGGCAGTCACAGTTGTATAGTAGGAATTTACAAGTTTCCAAACAGATTCAGACAGTAACTTAATAAAACAGCGATCACAGCTGAATTGGAATAAAAACCCAAACTGTTGTGGTGTTCCTCTTTTAGTGTGTTATTTAATTGCTCCATGTCCAATTTTGTGTGTTTGTGGAGTGTGTGTGTGTGTGTGTGTGTGTGTGTGTGTGTGTGTGTGTGTGTGTGTGTGTGAGGATTAGTCCCTCTTGGGAATGGGGGTGTGAAGGAAGACAATGATAAAGCACCCCTTCGTTTGAGTTATTTCCCTGGGAAAACCCTAGGAGCTCCACCAATGTAAAGCCCCCCCCCCCCCCCACTTCAGTGCTGTGCTGAGATCTTACTGATGGGCAGCCCAGGTCACCCTGTATGTCTTCCAAGAGTCCCAAAGTGAAGTGAATTTATCTAGTGTCATGTGCAGTTCAGCTGTTATTTGCTCCATCTTCTGCACGTCGGACATTCTACACCTCCATACTCCTACTGTTGGGATAGTTTGGGATAACTACTGAGTTGTTAAACATCTGCATGCTGCCATGCACATTAATACATCAATTTTACTCCTGTTATGGAGTCCAGAATCCTTGAGACAGACTCTCAGGACCATTGATTGAAAGCTGTGGTTTAGTGGCTTGCCCCATGTAGTGTCCAGTTCTGTTTAAATTTGTGTCCAGTAAGTGGTTAGCTCTGGGGATTACCAAAATATGTTGTGGCAAGTACCTGTTTGAACATATTCCTTCAAACAGTCAGGGGAAGTCTGCCTGCCAAAGTGCTGAGTGATGGTGGGAACATGGAAGAAGTAAATACCAGCTTTTCACCAATACTCTCTCCAATTCAAGGATGCAGAGAGTGTCCACTCCTTAGCCACATATTTTCCCAATCTGCCTAGGGTAGGTGGATTCCTGGCTCCTCCTCCTCTCAAGCCCTGCAAACCTTCTTAGAAGGATTTCCCTAGCTTGTAGGAGTGTTTGGTAGATCTGGGACATATGCTCCATCCCTTCTTTTAGTTTCCCAGCCAACAAAAACAGTTTTCCAGCCCTGTGAGATTTCGGCTGATATTTGGGAGGCTGACCTCTGCCATTAAGTAATGACATTGCTGTAAATATCCAAAACTGTCAGTGCAATTCAAAACAAATGTTTGTTTCAGGGTTTGGAATGATACTAGTTGCCCCCTCCCCACCAGCTGACTGTAGTGTGTGAAGGCCTCGTGATTCCACCTTTTGAAACAACTACCCAGTCTCGGGGGCTGGAATTCAGAGTCTCTGATTATAATGATGAGTGGGCCGGATGAATTTAGGGTTCCTGTGATTTATTCTTGCTTTCTGAAGCACTCTAAGGGTCTGTCCAGTCTGTGGGTTTTTGGTTTTGCTGTCACCTACAGCCTACATGGAATGGAATTTTTTTCCTGAAATATTCAGGGTAGAAGTATGCTATGTCAAGGTAATGCCTTTGGAAGGATTCCTGAAAAAAATAATAAACGCTTCCAGAGTTATAAGGATTTAAAGTTTTATTTTTTTGCTGTTCTGAGCATGCTCAGTTTGGGTTTTTGGATAACGTCATGATACCACACAAAAAACTCAATGTCATGAGACCATTTATGTATTATCACCACTTGCTTCTCACTGAACGAAAACATTTTTTCGTGCTATGAAGACTGCCATCTTGGTTTTCCCCTAGAAATAAAAAACATGGAAAATACAAAAAAAATGGTATAATTTTAAAAAACAAACACTTGACCCTAGTTAAATGGAACCTATGTGGCTACATTTTGGTGACTATTTTTTTTTTTATTAAAATAAATGCCCTTTCTGAGCACTCCAAAATCTAGGGTGCCCAGCTTGGTGGAGAGAGGAGTCGTTTACTTGCAATTACTGTATGGGAACAGTGGAACTTTCTTGAATGCTGAAGCTGCAGCTGGAGTCATGCTCCCAGCTTCAATTGAAGCAATGCGTTTTCCATCCCCTGTTCTTTCTGTCCATGTCTGTCTGTCTGTTTGCCTATCTATCTATCTATCTATCTATCTATCTATCTATCTATCTATCTATCTACCTATCTATCTGTCAATCTATCTATCTATCTATCTATCTATCTATCTATCTATCTATCTATCTCTCTCTCTCATTAAAATATTCGTTGAGCATTCCAACATGACCACCCTGGTACTGCTTCTTTCTCCCTCCTCCCCTCCTGGTTGCCCACCCCCCCTTGTTTATGTAGTTTATATTTTATATATATCGGGTACCCACCCCTGGTACCACTTCTCTTGACCCCTTCCCCTCCAGGTTGCCCATCTTCCTTCCCCTTATGTACATGGCTGTACTGAAATATCCACCCCAGGTGCCACTGAACAGTAGCCTAACACTGGGGTGCCTAATCCCCAGTGTCAACTTACCTGAAATAAAGAAAACAATCCCTCACTGATTTTTTTAATCTGTTAAAAAGAAAATGGTCCCTCACCAATCTGCCCCCCCACACACACACACACACCTCCACCAGTTCTATGCGATAAGAGTGAAAAAATTATAGCTACAGCAAAAACATTGAGTCAAGAACAGCAAATCCATAGACAGCAACCACACATCACAGTGATCGCAATCAATAGTGGAAAAGATGCTGTCATGACTTTTCGCCCCCCACCCCACACCCCCCTAAAAATAAAATAACCATCACCGGGGAGCAGCAAGTCAGGGACAGGGAGAAACTAAGGAGGTGAAACATTATCCTGGGGGTTCACAAGTTGGAGAACGGAAGAAAGTCAAGGGGACAGGGGGGAGTCATGAAGCCCGGTGCAACAGAAGTAAGAAAAAAAAATTAGAAGCCAGAGGATTAAATCTAGGTCTCTTGGACAGAGCAAGCGGATACAGAGCCACTGACTCTAACTGCTAAGCTACACAGCAGCATGACAACTCCCCACACAGTAACCAACCTCAGTTGGTATAATAAAAGACCCAGATTAACTCCATTGCTGAAAAAAAACATTTGCTATAGAAACCACATCGCTAAAAACACAGTTACTATTTTGACTTCACTGCAATGCCTTCACTTAAATTCCCTCACTCTTATCACAGGATACCCCTCCACCCACCCCACCCCAACCTCCCACTCAGCACCCACCACCCCACACCCTCACACACCCTCACCCACCTGAACATGTCCCATAATGTAGATGTACTGTACTCTCTGATTGAAGACATGTCTTGCTGCTGGAACTGACAACTGTGATATGAGAAAATAAGGTAAGTCCAGTTTAATGTATTTCTATAGGGTTTAGGCATGTGGGAAAAAAAATTCCTCCAGCGGAATTTCCGAGAAAGTACGACTTTCACTTGCATGAAAGTTCGGAAATCATTTTGGCAACTTCTGCAGAAATTCTGCCTTAAAACGGCAGAATAAATGTACCAACTGCAGGTTAAGGTAGTAAACTGCAGCAAAAAATCTGCAGAACTGATCACTGTCAGTGGTCAGTTCTGAGGCTTCTTTGCCCACAGTTTAGTACATTAACATTAATCCCCTGCCCCCATCCACCGATCATGGGTCCCATTCTGTTCAAGAAAAAAAATGTTCCCTGGTGGCTAGTGGCCCCACCCCACCCATCGATCGTGGGTCCTATTATGCTGAAAAAAAACCTCCTTGGTGGCTAGTGATCCCACCCCCACCTGTCAATCGCAGATTCCATTATGATAAAAAAAAAGAAACCTGCTCCCTGGTGGCTAGTGGTCCTGCCCTGAACCACCAATTGTGGCCCCCCAAAAAGTTATAACTCCCTGGTGTCTAAGCGGACCCTCCCATGATCACTCCCTAATAAAATGTTGTCCACTTTATTCAACTATTTCTGGTGTCTGGCGGGCCTCTTTCTCATCCCACTTCGAAAATAGAGTACCTTATTTCCTGGTATCTCAGTGGACCACCCATGCCTCACAGTTGTCACTACCTTGCTCCCCCCCATCCTGACCCGAGCAGGCCACCAGTGCAGCCTTCCTCTTTCCTCCACGTCCAGTGGCCCACTGAGCTGTCAATGAATGAGCACATGCTTACAAGCATGCATTCATTCATAGCTCAGTGAGCCTCCGGCCATGGAAGCCAGAGGAGGGCTATGCCAATGGCCCACTCGGGGTCGGGATTGGGGGGGAGCAGGGTGGTGGTTGACTAACTGTTGGGGTGGGGGGTCCACTAGACACCAGAGAATGGGAATTACTTTTTATATTTACCGGGGATCGGGGATGGGGGGTCCACTAGACACCAGGGAATAATTTGAATAAAGTGATAGACAGCATTTTTTTTTTATTAAGAAGCAGGATCACAGGGAGGGGGATCCGCTAGACACCAGGGAGTTATAATTTTTTTGGGGCCATGATCGGCGGGTGGGGGTGGGACCACTAGCCACCAGGGAGCAGATTTATTTTTTTATTATCATAATGGGACCTGCAATCGTCGGATGGCGGTGGGACCACTAGCCACCAGGGAGCAGGTTTTTTTACATAATGGGACCTGTGATTGGCTGGTGGGGGTGGGACCACTAGCCACCAGGAATTTCCTTTTTTTTTTACTTTGGGCCCCCAATTGGCGGGTGGTGGAGTGGCACTAGACACCAGCATTACCAATCAAATAATACATCTAAACTGCGGATGGAATAAATTCCACAGTTTAGATGAATTATTCTGCAGTTCAGGGAAAAAGTCAGTGGAACTGGATGAAAATCCATGGAATATCCTAATTTCACCAATGTCGAAAGTTTGAAAAATTCTGCAAAATGTTCTAAATTTTGTGGAAGTTCCGTGAATTCACAACTTTTGCCCATCCCTAATAGGGTTTGAACTTTGATTCATAATTTTGTAATTTTTAAATATTTTTACACCAAATTTTCAACATGGCCTTGTTGAGACCCCACCTCAAGACAAGTGGTGGTAGACTTATGCAACTCTAGCCCGGAAGGTGATTTTGGGGTCACTTTGTGAAATCACCTTTCAAGAGGGATTTTAATATATTCACATCCCTTGTTCAGGGGATGTGATCATAAGAAGACTGTGTTGAAAACTTGGGGTCAAAATATATAAAAATGACACATTTATGAGTGCACATTGATATTTTTCTGTGCTCTCTCATCACTTTGGTAATTTTCAATATTTTGATTCCAGATTTCCAACACAGACATTTTTTCACACTGCCTCATCAACGTGACAGCTGTTGTTTTTGAAATCCTGTCCAAAACATGATGTTTCTGTGGGAAATGAAAAAAAAATTACCTACCAGGTTCATGAGGTGGTGTAATGAGAAGGCTATGCTGAAAATATAGTGTACAAATATGGCAAAATACATAGGTTATGAGTGAAACTTGCAATATTTCAATGTTCACTCATAACGTCACTACTTTAATTTTAACGCCAAACCTTTCAACATAGCCATTTTTCCACACCACCTCATAATCATGACTGGTGCTGCTTTTTTAATCCTGTCCCAGACATGTTTTCGCACTTGTGGTGGTGCACAATGACATTTCGGACAATATACTATAAATACCACATGTCCTTTTATACGGGGAGTCATAAAATGACTATCTTGAAAATTTGGGGTCAAAATAAAACAAAAATTATAAATTATTAAGAAACTTTGTGTGTAGTGCCAGTCTTCAACCCATCAGGTATGCTTCATGATCCCGTGCTGGTGAGCTGAGTTCAGGGACGAGCTCAGTGAATCAGCTACATGGGGTAAGGGTTGGGGGGATGGCATTGTTATGCAATAACACTCCCCAGCCAGGGAATGAAAGCTGCATGGTGGCCTATATGGGTCTGAGTATCATATAGTGAGGACAACTCTTTTCTTGGCAGAGGGCTCAGCACCTCAGCACCCATTGGTGGCAGAGGGCCCTGTGCATTTGTTGACAGATTCACTGTTTGCCCTATGCATCTGTATCTGCAGCCACATGGAAGCACAGGGTTCAGAGGGCCTTGCATTTTCACAGCCCACCAGAGAGCTCCACGTATTCTTGACATCTTTTGCTGTGTGGTAGTGCAGGGTCCACAAGGGCCTTGCACTTCTGTAGGTGGATAGAGTCTTTCTTTGGCATGAATGAGGGTACAATTCCACTATTTTAAAAAGAAGGGAAATTCTTTGCAAAAAAATTTGTTAATGTCACAAAAGTAGGTAAATGTGGTGTATGGGTTTCCAAACCTAAATCCCCACCTCCCACCCTCCAAGTGGCAAAAGGAAAGAAAACATTAGGGTTTGGGGTCTCTGGAGACTTGGTGAATCAGTGGTGTGGTTCCCCTTTGGCTTGTCAACCCTAATGCCCACTCTATTCCCTGAGCAAACAATGTCAGACATGATCTCCTTTCTTCATGCAGTGTCCCCAGGATCCTGCATGAAGAAAGCTACAACAGATTGTGTTGGCAACATGCGACAAGATATACTTCTCTACCATTGAAGACTGCATCACTAAGAGGCACTAGCTTTGTTCTATACCTTGTGCTTTGGACAGGAGGCTACAAGATGGGGGGAAAGGTGAGCATTAGGGTTGACAACCCCAAGAAAGACCCCACCATTGATTCACTAAGACTTTAGAGACCCACAACCCTAATGTTTATTCCTTTTGCTGCTTGGGGTTGGGGGTGGTGAGTTAGGGTTGAAAAATAGGGCTGTGCATGGTCTGAATATTATTTCCTGAATACCACAAATAATGCACTCCTCCCTAGCCCAGATAATTTCAATATAGAAGCCCCCATCCACCCACCCTCAGGTAGCACCCAAATCCTCCTCCCCCAAGCAGCACCAACATTCTATGATAAAAAACATAAGTCAATGGGTGGCTGGCACAACCCCCTAGGGAGAAGTGCATTATTTGTGGTATTTGGGAAATAATGAAAGCCAGTGGCCAGCCATCGGGGCAGGCTGGTTGTGCCGGCTGCCCATTGACTTACTTTTTTTTTTCGCTGAATGTGAATCCTGCTGGAGGGTAGGAGGGAGATTTGGGTGCTACCTGAGGGAGGAGGGATGGGGGCTTCTATATTAAAATGATCTAGGCTAGGCAGGAGGGTGGGAGCTGTTTCTTTTTCTTTTTAAGCCAAATACCAAATATTAGGCTGAATAACTGATGCCCAAATACTGAATATTTGGCCAAATATTTGGGAAAAGGTATTCGCACAGCCCTGTTGGAAATCCAAACATTTCCCAACTCTTGTGGCATTAATTTTAACTTTAACTTTTGCATTAATGCAGTTTTTTGTAAAGAATTGTGGGGCACAATAGTGCCCCTATAGGTAGGGTTGAGTACAGTGTTTAATGTTAAACCCCTAACTTTGCACCTGAATAGTTTCAACCCCTGTTCAACAGAATTGCACAACATTTGGCATGTGTCATCTGGGGCAGGGTCTCTTGATTTGACAAGTTTTGTTCCAGTCAGATGTGTGGATTCTGACATCCAGATAGTGCAAAAAGATGAAAAAGTGGGTTTTTTTTTTTTGCTGGTTTTTTATTCGCTCTCACCTATAGCCCAGACAGTTTGGAATTTTGTTCTGAAATTTTACAGATAGAAAGGGCTTGCCCTAGAATGGTGTCTTTCATCGGTTTGGTAAAAAAAACTATTGATCTGTTCCCAAGTTATAAGGATTTGAAATTTTGGTTCTGAGCATGCTCAGCAGGGTCTTTCAGATATACATTTGATATAAAAAAAGAATTCCTGCTCACAAAATAAGATTCTTGTTTCGTGAGGTGGAATTTTTGTTTTGTGAGAAAAAATTCTTATTTTATATGGTGGCCATCTTGTTTCCAATGTTTTTTTTTCCAAAAAATGTTTTTTGAAAATCATAAAAAGGGTGCATTGGAGAGACTCAAACTCATGAATCTAGCTAAACGGGACCAGTTTAGTTTAGTTCTGGACTTATTTTTAAAAAAAAATAACTCTGAAATGTCTTTTTGGGACATCCCTAAAATCCTTAGTGAGGCTCGTTTCATAAGTCAATTTTCTTGTTTCATGAGGCTCATGAAACAGGAATAGGGTCTCACAAAATAAGAATTCCAACTCACAAAATAAGATGTTGGACTTAGTTTTCATTCAGAATCTTGTTTCGTCAGCAGACATCCTGTTTCGTTGAACTCACAAAAATCTTGTGAAACAAGAAGGTGGGCTCACAAAACCAGACTTTGGACTCTGTTTTTTTCCCAGAATCTTGCTTTGTGAGAGGACATCTTATTTTGTGAGCTCATGAAAATTTCATGAAACAAGAAGGTGGGCTTACACAACAAGATTTTAGATTTAGTTTTTTTTTCAGAATCTTGTTTCATAAGCAGGCATCTTGTTTCATGAAATCTTGTGAAACAAGAAGGTGGGCTCACAAAACACAATTTTGGATTCAGTTTTTTTTCTTCAAAATCTCCTTTCATGAGCTAACAGTCTTCTTTCAGCACTCTCACAAAACAAGACTGCTGGCTTGTGAAACAGAAATAGGAGCTCATGAAACAGAAACTTCTTTACATTAAAAGAATCAAGACTTTTGCTCATAACTGTGCCATTTTTCGCCCTCGATGCCACCCCATGCACACATCACTGCAACCTCTACCATTCCCTTACATTCCCATCCCTCAAAAACCGATGCCTTCAGCACTGCACCAAATTCGTAGCCAAATTCAGGTATGATGCACTCCTTTCATACCTCTCTTCATTACTTACCCTGGCTCCCTCCCCTACTTATGAACTCAGATCCCTTGACATCCAAAAGCTACAAATCCCTAGGCAGAAGACCACTATCAGGCAATCAACCTTCTCTCACCGCTTCCACAAACTCTGGAACAAGCTCCCTCCCCAAATTCACCACTTCTCCTCTCCCCACTCCCTTTCTACAGTGCTAGCAAATTACCTCACAGTAACTTGCTCCTGCACCTGACCCCACAGGAGTCCCTCTATTGCTCCTCCACTCCTGACTGCCTGACCAGTGGCTCCTAGCTTACACTATAAAAGCTGGCTTATCTATATCAGCTTCAGCACTTCTTGGTACATGTGTTCGTCCTGTCCTAATTTGCACTTGATACCTTGACTTTTTGCCACAGGTTTCTCAATCACATCGCCACCCTACAGTTAAGTTAATCAGCAACCCAATGGAAAAAGCTAACTATTAAACTATGCCTTCCTTGTGCTGTTTGTTGAACTATATTGAATGTATTACACCCTGTTCATCTTGCATCTGTAAAACCATAACTCTACATATGTAACTTGTACATCAGAAACCTCAGTCTGCTGTATAACTATAACTTGTACACCTGTTGGTCTACTGTAACCTTGTTATATGTAACTTCTTGATAACCTGCGAGTTATCTCCCTCTGTACCCCCCACCCCCCCAGTCGCACAAGGAGACGAGCATCTTTTTGCTTAGTGTGCCTTTCCTGGTGAAACAATTTTATTAAATAAATAATAAATAAATACATTTTTGAAGATTTCAAAGCCAAATTTTTAACATGTGCTTTTTATGAACCTACCTCATGAACCATTGTGGAAACATACTTGACACATGATTGAAAAGGTGCATGTAGCCACACAGAAGTGCAGGGCCCCTTCCATACCCAGATGGACTCCCGGTGCATCTGCATGTGTAGCAACATGGATGTGCAATGCCCAGAAGGCTCTATGCTTCTGCATTAACACAGACTCCTCAGTTGGTGCATGGCCCAGAGGGCCCTGCATGTCTGCATCTGTAGCCACACACAGGTGCAGAGTCCAGAGAGTCCTGTGCTTTTGCAGCCTGATGGACTTCACATTTGGTGCAAGGCCTAAAGGGCCATGTGTGTCTGCATCTATAGACGCTGGAAGTGCAGGGCCTGGAGGGCTATCCCATTCACTGAATTGAGCTTTACCACATGCCCCTGGAATGACTGGTAAGGGGTGTGGATGTGTGCTGTTATGGGTGTGGGCAGGGTGGGTTGGGGCAATGGACCACGAATGTTTTTGGTTTTTTTTCAATTGTTTTTCCCTCTTGGTCATGGTTCTGGGAGCCTCTCTCAGGCATCTGACTGAGTACTGCCCTGCCTGAAGTCACCCCGACTGAACCTTCCTCTCTCCTCTACCCCGCCTCACAGCTAGCACTCCCAGCTTGACCACTGCAGGGCGGGGCTGCCCCTCCTACATCAGGTGTACTTGCACACATAGACTCCAGCTGCAGGTGTGCACCCCTGGTGGAGGAACCCTGAAGGTCGACCAGGTCAGACCCGGCAGTGGGCATGGAGGTTGGTGCTGTCACCTACCCCCAGGACTGGGGTTTTCCATGTTCTGCAGTTAACCCCCCATGCGTGGGCACACCCTGAAACTTAGAAGCATGGCAACCCTGCCTGCGTCAGCCATGCTAGTACGTGCTGCTTGGCTTGCTGCAGTGCCCCCTGGTCTCCACCGGGGGTCCCTGGCTCACTGGGCCAACCCATCCTGTTAGTCTGGGGAGGAGAGCTCCACATGGGCGTTCAGTCCTCAACCTTCCCCTGCCAACCCCCAGTGACTGAGTCCATTCCCGAACCCAGGTCACCGGTGCAGCATGAGGTGTGGCATCCAGCACCTCAACCCTCAGTGTCACCGGGCCGGCTGGACCACCAATGTTCACCACTCTGTTTGTCAACTGGCATTCAAGGGTTGGGGTGGGGGTACCACTGGACACCAGGGATAGTACAGGTTACATGGAACAGGAGCTCAGGGGATGGGGAGGGCGCCACTAGACACCAAAGCAAATGTTCTATAAACAGGGTCAGGTGATCAGAGGTTGGGGGGTGCCACTAGACACCAGGGAATACTTCCTGTGTACCAGGATGGGTGATCAGAAGGTGGGGGGTGACACTATATGCCAAAGAATACTATCTATGTACTGGCTTAGGTGATTGGGGGGTGCCACTAGACACAAGGGCAAATGTTCTATGAACCAAGATGGGTGATTGGAGGGTAGGGGGTGCCACTAGACACCAGGAAATACTTTCTATGTACTGGAGTGGGTGATTGGAGAGTGGGGGGTGCTACTAGACATCAGGAATGACATGGCAGGAGCCCACAGAATGTGTGCAAATAGGCCATCACTTTCCATGCAAATGAGCCCATAATGGGCATGCAAATTGCCCCATAGTGCCTTGCATGCCCAAATGGTTCATTTGGATTTTGTGGCTAAATATCATGCCATGGCTCCCAGCACTATCTGGTCCCAGGGCACAATTCGCTATGAGCTGGATACAACCCAGGTGCATCTCGTGGCAGCATGGATTGACTTAGTGCAGCACCAACTTGGGCCAATATTCAGTTGGATAGCACTGATCTGCTATCTGACTTAATATACCAGCCTCTGGACCAGGCGCAGGAGCAGCACAAAACTTTGCAACCTGCTTGCACCCGTTTTTGAATATTTGGTCCCTAATGTCATAATACTCTGCTTCTGACATCACAGTTATTCCAATGGCAATGAACTGTGATGTCACAACAGACCATAATAATTTCAGATAGGGAATAAGCTATAGAAGCAGATGAACTCTAAGGGATAAAGATCTTATTTTTGTGGGATTTTTTTTTCCAGTAATAAATAACGGAAAGAAGAACTCTATAGAAAATATCTGGAATACAAGCTGTATTGTGACTAAATGATATTATTTTTCCAATTTTTTTCCAGTTAGGTCAGATGTTCTTTAATCATTTTGGCATTCAATTTATATTTTTTTTCTTCAAAAAGTGGGTCTAGACAATATTGAAGTTCACTTGGAGGTGACTAAACAGAGCTGATAGGATTCAGTCCCTAGTGATAACTAAGACATCATACTGCAGTATATGATGTGATACTATAATCATGACACACTTGAGGATGTTGGTTGATAACCAGACCAAACAAACAATCAGGGACCAAACATGGACCCTTAGGGATCCCAATACTAAGTTGCAATGACCGTTATCACTACTTTCATAATTTGTACTGCAATTTATGGTCACAGTTAGGCAGGTATTCTAAGGCTACTTAAAAGCTGGAAATACATTTCTAAAGGTCCAACTTGGGACTTGGGCTGCTAATGTTGACTGAGCAGTGCATACCTATGGGGTGTTTCACTACTGGTAATGCTTTCATTGGAATCATCACAGCAATAGTGTCGAGTCTACAAGCATTAGCCATATGCAACTCACCAGTTATTATTAGACATCATTCCCACATAAATACCTATCAATTGATGATTTAAAATGATCCATTGTTGAACTGTTTACTATAGTCTCAGGCAATGAGTTCCATATTTTAACCACCTGCTGGCAAAACCAATGTTCTCTTTTATGTGTTTTGTAATTCTCTTCTCTGAGCAAACAGTTATTCCATCTCAGATTTATGTTTATTTCCTTTTTTCTAATCCTGTACATTCTAATAAATCATCATTTCTAAAGGCCCTGTAGACCAGGCAATGATCCCCCCTCAACCATCTGTATTCTAGGGAATACAGTTCTAGTTCTTTTAGTCTTACACCATATGCCAATTGTTCCTTACCTACTATCCTTTTAGTTGCTCACCTCTGTACCCCATCCAAGAGACATCTCTTACCTTATGGGGTGCCCAGAATTAGCAACAATCATCCAAATGGGGCCTAACAAGTGCACCATACAGGGGCATTATCACACTTCTGTCCCTACTATGTATATTCTTTAAGATACATCCCAACATCTAGTTGGCCCAATTTGCTACCACCCTGGTATGTTCACTGAAGGAGTGCTTATTATCTATAAATATACAGAGATTTTTTCACTCTCTGTTATATCTAGTTTTGTACCATTTGTAGTATATCAGTGCATTTTGTTGTTCTTTCCCAGGTGCATAACTCTACATTTTTTTTCATTAAATGACAACTTGTGGTCTTTGGCCAAGATGCTAGTTTATTCAGATGAGATTGTAGTTGACTTATTGCATTGTCATTCTTAACTATTGCTCCAAGTTTAATGTTGTCTGCTAACTTGCATATCCAAGATGCAGACAATGTTGACATTGATGTCACAAACATATTAAAAAGTATCTGTCCCAACATGGAACCCTGTGACACCCCACTACTAACATTTCCCCATTCTGAGCTCTACCTTCTGATCATGACTTATTGTTTTCTATTGTCTAGCCATGAATGAACTCATTTAATAATGTTGGGGCTGCACTTAAATTTTATTAATTCCTCCCATAGTTCTTAATGGGGAGCTAGGCTGAACGGTTTTGTATAATCCAGATATATAAAATTGACAGGAAGTCCTTTATCCAGAGTGCTGCTGATGGGCTCAAAAAGTGTAGTAGATTGGTTAGACAGGATCTTTGCATTGTGAAGTCATGTTGGACTACATCTCCCTGTCCAGTTTCAGTAATATGCCTTCAGTGTCAATGTTAAACCAAGGTAGTCTTTGTTCTTCTCTTGTGGTTGTCCAGGCAGTAGGTAAGAAGTCCACTAAATGCTTATAGTAAGGGATACTTCTGCGTCCTCTTGACCAGCATTTCCTCTTTCAGCATAAACAGACCTTAAAATATGTTTAGTCCAATACCACTATAACTCATTAGTCAGTACAGAAGAGAATCAGTACAGTAGGGATGCAGTGTAACCTACTAGTTATAGTACACATCTGTGCCCCTCGAGACCCAGGTGGCCTTTGTTTGAATTCCACAACTGCAACTAACATACTGTGTGAAGTCACATACCTACATGTGATTAATTCCTTAATGGATTAACCTGTAATACTGCTTCAGCACAGTGTGCCATTCCCTGCCAAAGTTCTAAATAAATAAATACAGTGCTTTGGGATGCAATGTACTTGAAAAGTATTGTAGGGAACTAGATTATTTTTACCTTCCTTAAATACCAAGACCATTTGCAAACTATGTTTGGTCCCTGAGAACAAATGCTCTGATCAGGAGACAGGATAGTGTATTTTGCTATTGCCATTTCATTTACTGTAAATAATGACATATTCAATATTTTCTGTTGTGTGTCCAGCATCTGAATCGGTCCATGTGGTGTCCTTGAGATCTGGGGATACACTTGGGAAAAGTCAAGCTGCTTATAGGGAAGCTCTAACCAAGCAAAAGGTAGCAGGTATGTGGCCATTATGAAACTGACATAATTGAAATGACTGAGTACTTCATGAAGTAATAAACAACTGTATAAAGAAAGAGTTTGATTGTGCTAGTGCAAATGCTCCTTTTGTATTCCAGTCTTATAGAAGCCAATGATGTAATGATTCCCATTTTGTATAATAGAGTGGGTTGATTTAGTTCAATTCCTGCTTTATCCCGAGCTCAGGATGTGAAGCTCTGTATGTGTGGGCATACAAACTTTACAAATAGCATTCCAATGTGGTGTGAGCACCTCATTATCCCTTTCAAAAAAAAAAAAGAAAAGAAAAGAAAATCCATTATGGAACAAAGTGAAAAAACAACAAAATCATAGTGGTTTACTTTGTACCAGAACTGAAATTTGTAATGATTTTGTTGCATTTTTGAAGAGTGGAAATTATTTGAAGTCAGCAATCTGCCTTAGTACTCACTCAGTAATTAGCCTTGATATGTCTACAACCATTTTAAGTTTAAATGTTCTTTCAAAAGCCACAGCATTTGGCAAAAATTTAATGATTGCAGGATACAGTGTTGGTGGTATTGTAACTTTGGCACAGTTTTTCAAGGTGTGGACATTTACTTAGACACCAATATCTTGGGATAGGGTATCAAAGACAGACAAATGTCAATGCACCATGTAGCAATTATTCAAACTTCTAGGATGGAGGATAGATTACCAGCAGCAGTAATGGGCTCCCATTGGCAGTTCTGAAGGAAAAAAAAAGATAAAACACAAGTGGTGCTGGGGATAGGCTGTTGGTGCCACCGTTATAACAGTATGTGTGTATGGGAGAGGAGGCTAGGAAACTGGCAGCTATGTGGTGCTGACATGTCTGTAATTGCCAAGTTCAGTTACAGGTGTGTGAAAATGACTCATGAAAAATCTGAAAAAAAAACTGATCTGGGCATGAATGGGCAATTGTTTTCATTTTGCTTGTAACTTAAAATTTTAAAACATTTTCCTCACAAAAACTACAAAAGTGACACCTATAGGACATCATGTACAGTTGTAGCAATAGACATGGTCAGATATTCCCAGATATTTCACAATATTTCAAAAGAGTTTCTCTCTTGTGGCCCTACAGTGGTACTGCAGGTAGAGAGAGAATTTCACTGGAGAAATTTCAAGAAATATCTGAGCATGTCAATTGCTACAAGTGTAATGAACTTGAACATTTTAGGTTTTACATCTTTATGTTGTTTTTCATTATTGGAGAACAAAACAAAGTGTTTTACAATTGATAATATTTGAGTTTATGACCACCCTCTATCTTTGAAAATTGAATTTGCCACAAGTGATATGTACATCAATTTGCAGGTCCCTAGCTCAACAAACAGCTGTGCTTTATGCAGGAAAAATCATGATTTCATATTGACATGCCTGCCCAACCCTAACTATAATTAAAATGTGCTGATTTCTGTGAAATTTTTTGTCACTGACACAGAGATGGATAAATGGTTTTGTGAATAGGATTTGTTATGTATTCTAGTGGTTCTTTACTGCATTTCATAATCCCTTCTAAGTTTAGCAATCCACACAGTCCTTATCACATCTAAGAATGCACACTGACATCATTTCCATTTAAACTTTTGTAAATACTGACTTTCTAAAATGCAGTGCATTACTTTATCCGTCCACATATAATGCCCCTTTTGGAAGTGTGAATGGCAGTTGCCTGTCTAGAAAAACTTGCCCACAAAGTAGTTATGACAGAAAAACCCTTTAAATACATTAGTTACAACCCAGTTTAAATCCCCCTGTGTAACTGCTTGAATCTAAGCAGCTACTTAGTCTTACATTGCGTGCAGCTGTTCAAAATTGTGACACTATATTTTGGTTTATTTTTATTGCTCTTTTATATTAGTAATTTAATCGAATTTTATTATACAATACCATTTGAGCCAGAGGAGATCACATCTGTAAATATTATATATTGGCATGTATCCCAGGTATAAGAAATATTAATTAAATATTTTTATTAAAGGAATGTAAATGTTCAGTTGGATGTCATTACCTCTTGGCTACAAGTGCTATCTTGAATTGTTGGCATTTTAATTAAACTACACTACAGTTTGGTTTACTAAATCAATTAATGGAGTCATACACATGCAATAATTCAGATAAAGAAATACAATGGCCAAGGTCTAGGAACAGCAGATTGACTTGTTTTATGACATCACATAGGCCGTGCACTGCCTTTAAACTTAAGCTCTGGGCTCAAAGAGAAACAATTACATTTTCATAATAAGATCTAATTAAGCAACTTTTAAAATGGAGTGGAACAAATGGCATACATAATCCACAGTGGCAGAACACAGAAACATAGAATCTAGAGATGTTTTAAAGTTAAACTTCGCCTGTGAATTTCATGTGAAGTACTGAAAATTCACACTTCACGGAATTTGCTGAGATCTGGCTAGCCGGTCAGACTTCAATTCGCATGATTTGAGCAAAATATTTTGCAAAATTCACATTTTTTTACCATGAAGTGCGAAATTCACAGGTGAAATTTTGCATTTCATGGTGGAATTCACAAAATTCACAATTGCAGATTTCACAGAATCACTCCATGAAATCTGTGAATTGCATTGCAGAGTGAATTTTATGGACTTTGCACCTCTCTAATAGAATCTGATGGAAGATAAGCACCACTTGCCCACCCAATCTGTCTGTTTTTCCCTACCTACAATCTCACCGCCAGACTCTACTTGATCTACAGCTTTTTTTTCCCTTCCCCTTTCTTTCCACGATTCCCTTGTGCCTATCCGATGCATTCTTGAACCCCACAAACAACCATGTTTGTCTCCATTTGTGAGGAAAAGACCTTCATATCACACTCTGGGCCACACTCTTTGAGACATGGGCCTTATTTACATATATACAATTACATAAAGCACATGGCATGACGAAGTAGGTGTTATACCATAGTAACATGCTAAGGAGTGGGTGTACAACTTGAGACACAGGTGATGACTGTAAATCATAGCAAGACATGTTATGAGATATAATCCATCCTCTGGAATGCCTCATTCCACTTATCAATAAATTATGATAAATGAATCATGATATTTTTAAGGGGGAGCTCCTATGAAGAAAGTAATTTTGCATTTCTAAAAGAAGTAGAATACCTCAGGAAGTAATGTAGACATGCCCATTTTACTTCAAAACTTGAAGAGGATTTTATTAGTTTGGCTTACAGAGGTGGACTTTACTTCAGGAAGTGAGTTGACTATAATCATTATCCTGCAGAGGTTTCTTAAGGGAGTGATCACTGTGGTCACTTTCCTTTTGATCTTAATTTTGTCTGGACAAAGCTACAATTGCTGTGGGTATATGTGCTGTAAAGTTTTGCTTTCTTAAATCATTGTTTGACTTGTTTTATTTCTACATAGAAACATAGGAAATGATGACAGAAAAAGACCCATGGTCTATCCAGTCTGCCCAAGTTCCCTAAATCCCTGGAATCATTCTTGCAATCTAATGTTCCCACAGGGTACTAACCCTCCCTGACCTTTCCCTGTTTTCTGTACCTCTAACCATTGAGTCCCCGATCACTAGGACCTTCTTTACAGTCTTACTGTCCTTGGGTGCCTGTGTGCTGTCTAGCCGTTACCTGAAACTGACTTGGAGTCCCCCCCCCATGGAGTAAGGAGCTTGAACCTCCCCCAGGGATGCCAAGTGATTTGCCATCTGGATGTAAAAGGTCTGGACAACTTCTTTGAGGCTGCCCCTTCTCTATCTCCTGTGTCCCACCACCCCCCACCCTTCCAAAAACAGTGGGTCTCTGTGGGAGTGGTGGTGAGGGGGGTTAGGCCCCTGCTTAGCTGAGTGTGCAACTGGATAATTTCTATCTTGACTGCTACCAGCTGAGCACAGAGCTCCACTATGGTCCTGCAGAAAAGGCAGTGTCCCCTGCTCCAGAGCACTTTCCTGAAGAAGAGTGCCCCACAGTCCCCACAATTGACTGACTCACCCCTGAACCACATCTTACAAAGAACTGTATTGTTGAAAGAGAAGTGTAAGCAGTATCAACTAAGATTAGAATGCACTTCCCACCCAGGTTGGAGAATCTAACACTGGCTAATTCAGGTGAGCAGAGGGCTGTGCCAGTCACTGGGGAGGGGGTCATTTGATGTCAAGGATAGAGGCCAGCAAGATGAAGGGTGTGGTTGAGGTAATGAGGATACAGGGGAAGGGAAAATTAACTTGTACTGGCAGGTAGGATGGGAAGTAGCAAACACACAAACAGAGGCGAGCAACTGCCCACTACAATTTTAACTTTAGAAAAGAAAGCACTAGACTCAGCACTCTCTGGAACAAATAGATAGAATTGCTGTGCAAAATTTATTGGCAAGGTGCCTGGACAAAGCCCTATAGCTGCAGTGCTTCAGCACTTTAGCGTGCCTTCCTCAGGGGGTGGGGTCTCTCCCGAGAAAGGCCCACTAAAGGCCTGAAGCACTGGAGCTATATGGCTTTGTCCAGGCATTTTGCCAATACATTTTGCACAGCAATTCTAATTATTTGTTCCAGAGAGTGCTGAGTCTCATTTTTTCTTGTCTTAAGGTTGGGGAAGTTATAGGGATGAAGAGCAAGTGGAGAAGGACATTTTAAACTTGCACTAACAGGCTGGAAGGATAAGGGTGAGGTTACATGGATGTAGAGTGAGGACAGAATGACAGTGTGCAATACCTTGCCACTGCCACAGTTACTAGTCTCTTCACATGTCAATTCTTTCACTCTTCTCAACTCCTCCAAGGACTGCTTCATGTCACACAAGGACCTTGATCACATTCGCTAACAGAAGTCCCACCTACTGCTTCTCAAACCAACTGCTCTGTTGCGGGTTATTGCATTTAAAAAGGAAAACATTATTAATTCACTCAGAAAATATTTTGTTTTCATATAGTTAGGCTGTTGCTAGGTAGATTTGTGTAGATTATTACAAATGGTACATATACCAGACGTTAATCAGTGTTCAGTGATGTGTTTAGATCAAAGAAGTTGCTAGGTTTCTGAAGCCCATTTTTTAAGAGTTTTAAGTTGTCCTTTTAGCAGCTGTATGGGTAGTTTTTTGTTTGTTTGTTTTTTGTGGTCCTTGCTGTTACTGCAGGTTTTTAGGGTGATTGTTGTTTTGTTTTTTTTGGGGGGGGGGTTAGATATGTTTTCTAGCTTAGGCTGGTTTACCTTCCATTCTGAAAGTTGTAGGTCAGTGGAACAGTGACATTAGTTGCTGGGGTTTTTTTTTAGGGTCTTGAATGTAACCTTTCTGTTTTAGGCTGGTTGACTTTCTTTTGCAAGTCACTGTAATTCTGAGATAAATGTCTTATTTTGTTGTTGGAATTGCTTTGATTTTTTTTTACTTTCTATTTTTTATCTTTTTGGGGTAAGTTAGGATGGATACTTGGAGCGGGGGAGTGTGTTGCCTGTTTGTGGAGAGAGTTCGTAATGTGGTGTGGTAACTGCATTTTGATCTTTGACATCTACAAGTTTTTCTGCAGACAACAGGCCCCATATTCAAAAAGTCAGTGTGGTACAAACTGGGTTTGTGCCATGATAACCTGGAATAGTGCTGGTTGTTGGGGGCATGCCCATATTCAAAAGCTACCTCTGCACATCACACCACCCATAGCGCCCTCATGCACAATATTGTGCAGCACCCATGCAAAAGATGGATCCCTCATACATATGTGGCGCAGCACAATACCGAATGTTTGCAGAAGTGCTAAACAGCCACTTGTGTGGCACTGTTTACTGTTTCTGAAACCCAGCCCATAACGGCACTCAGAGGGAGTGGTTGCCTCACACCCTGTCCACACACCAATAAGGGCTGGATTCCCCTGGTGGTCCAGCGGCCCTTCCCTAGCCCCAATCCCCTATCATACTATATGAAAGTAATCCCTGGTGGTCTAATGGTCCCTCCCCATCCCTGATCCCTTCTCATACTACATGAAAGTAATCCCTGGTCATCTAGTGGTCCCTCCCTGGCCCCGATCCCCTCCTGTAATATATGACAGTAATCCCTGGTGGAATAGTGATCCCTCCCCAGCTCTGATCCCCTCTTATACTATATGAAAGTAATCTCTTGTTGCCTAGCAGTTCCTTCCTTACCCAATCCCCTCCTGTAATATATGACAGTAATCCCTGGTGGTCTAGTGGTCCCTCCCTAGTCCTGATTCCCTGTCATACTATATGAAAGTAATTCTTGGTAGTCTAGAGGTCCTTCCCTAGCCTTTATCCCCTCCTGTAATATATAACAGTAATCCCTGGAGTTCTAGTGGTCCTTCCATAACCCAGTTACCTCTCATACTATATAAAGTAATCCTGGGTCTAGCAGTCCTTCTTAGCCACAACCCCCTCTTATGTGACAGTAATCCCTGGTGGTCCTGTGGTCCCTAACCCCAACCTGTTCTGTATCCACAATATATCTGTCCCTGGTGGTCTAGTAGACCCCCCAGCAGGTGTTGTCTCACCACCTCACACCCATCCTAGCCCTGAGAGCTAGTACTGGCACAGCTCTGCTCACCTCCATGGCTGATGCAGACTGTGCTCTGAGGAGAGCATACTGAAAAATCAGCTGTTACAGTATGGGCTCTTTGAGAGCTCAGGCTACAGCAAGCCATGTTGGTGAGTGTAGGGCTGTGCTAGTTGCTGGTTCTGAGTTGAGACAGGGGGTGTGTGGGGTGGGGGAAGAGTACCTGTTGGGGGGGTCCACTAGATCACCAGGGACAGATATATTATGGATATGGGCAGGTCATGGTTAGGGAGGGGGGACCACTAGACCACCAGGATAACTGTCACATATTATGAGAGATGATCTGGGCTAGGGAGGGACTACTAGATCACCAGGGATTGCTTTCGTATAGTATGAGAGGGAATCAGGGCTGGGGGGGACCGCTAGACTATCAGGGATTACTGTCATATATTACAGGAGGGGGGTGTACCTAAGAAGGTACCGCTAGACCACCAGAGAATGCATTCCTACTATGTCAGAGTGGATCAGGGTTTGGGAGGGGAGACCTGGCCCGGCACACTCGGTTGATGTGCGGCATGCAGATGAGTCCTTAATGGGCATGCAAATGGTCCATTAATGCCATGCATGCCCAATAGGTTCATCTGCATGTTTGGGCTGAATATTGCCCATAGGGACCACGGCACTAACCAGTGTGCACCGTGCTTTACCCTTATGGGTAGTCTTCAGCCCAGCACTCTGGTAGCATGGCATACAGCATGGCGTTTGGCTTGCTTTGTGCCACGCTACCATGGGCTGATATTTGAACAGATGGTGTGGTTTGTTTGGATCATGCTATCTGTTTGAATATTGTGCCAGAATCAGCCAACCCTATTGTTTTATGTAGTGCACCTGTTTGCAAATGTAGCTAGCCGACGCTGAATATGGGGTTCAACATGTTTTAACATTTGGTTGTCCTAAAGATAAGGTAATCCCATGATGTAACCAGGTTTTAACCAATGAGGAGACTGAATTAGACAGAGACCCTTCACAAACATGAATAACACACAGTGGCATATAAATTAATAGTGCCTGATCCACAAACTCTGAGCCTGGAGTATATTATTCCAAGTATAAAAATGGTTTTAATGTTGTTGAAAATAATTAAACTTTACGGCTTTGCTTTAAAAGAATACATATCTTGCTGCTTTGTGTTTATGTTTGCTAAATAAACATACTGGAAATAGTAAAGGGGGACTTGCATGTTGAAAAACATTAAAAAAACATTAATTTCACCAATATTTAGTATGGATTTGTAAAACATAGAAACATAGAAAAGTGACAGCAGAAGGGGACCTTACAATCCATCTACTCTGCCCATTTTAGAGTAACTACCCCCATCCTCTATTTACTGCCAAGGGCTATGATACCTTTGTATTTATCCCATGCATGTTTGAAACTTCCGACTATCCTGACCCCTACCACCTCCTGGAGGAGACTGTTTCATGGGTCCATCACTCTCTCCATAAAGAAGAACTTCTTCACATTACCCCGTATCTTTCCTCCCTCAATCTTCATATCAAGCCCTCTGTTTTTTGTGTAACTCCTACCCAGGAATAGGTCTTGTACCTGAGTTTTGTTGATACCTTTTAGGTATTTGAAGGTCTCTATCATGTCCTTCCTATCCCTTTTCTGTTCGAGAGAATACATGTTGAGTTCCCTCAATCTATCTTCATATGGTGTCTCACACAGCTCTTGTATCATTTTAGTTGCCCTGTGCTGAAGCCTCTCTAATCTGTCTATGTCCTTTTTGAGATGTGGTCGCCAGAACTGTACACAGTACTCCAGGTGCAGCTTCACCAGAGATCTGTAGAGTGGGAGTACCACCTCCCTTTTCCTGGAACTCCATTCCCTCTCACATCAAACTCTCCAAATCCCACAAGGCCTTTAAACTGGGTCTTCGGGCACACCTATTAGAATCTGACTGCTGCTCTTGTGCTGTAACTTGAGCCTCTCTCCTAGCATTTTTTCCTCCCTATGGCACTTACTGATTTCCTGCTGGTCTCCAAAATCTGAAAGTTTCCCACATCTAGCAGAAATCCTATCGTTATAATGCTACTTCATTTAAGTTTTGTTTACTCTTTGTCATTTCAATTTAGTCATTGATGTATCATCAGATGAAAATAATTAATGTAATGTTATCTGTTTCTCTTTGTCATCACTGATAATGACTGTAGCTGGCTGTATACTGTTCAAATGTTTGTTCTCACCTCATGCTGCGTCATGAAATACTCTTTAATGTTGACTCTGGTCTCCCCTGTCTGTACTCTCCCGGGTCGTGCCTGAATATAGGCAACATTGTTGTCTAGTGTACTTACCCGCTAAACAAAAACCAAATAAATAAATATCCACCGTGACTTGTCAAAATGTATTTTCAAAACCATGATGTCTCTGTGTGTACTTCATTTAATTGCACATATTACAGTATCTCCATTATAACATATAATGGACTTATTAGGGAATAATGATACTGTCCTAAACTTCAGCTATCTGAGGAAGGAGGGAGGTGGAGGGTAATCAAGAGCTTACCATTCCAAACCCATTCAATCATGGTTGGAGGAGCAGTGAGTGGGGCTTCCTGCCAGGAAACATGATCAAGGTTCTTGTGTGGCAAGAAGCAGTCCTTAGAGGAGCTGAAAAGAGTGAGGGAACTGACATGTGAAGAGACTAGTAACTGTGGCAGTGGCAAGGTGTTGTACACCATCCTTCCATCTTCTCTCTGCATCCATGTAACCTCCCCCTTATCCTTCCAGCCTGTTAGTGCAACTTAAAAAATTCCCTTCTCCACTAGATCTTCATCCCTATTACTTCCTCTCCCTGCCCATACCTCTCAACTGTCCCTGACTTACAGGGATATCCTTGATTTTGACTCAAAATATTCCTTTGTCCCTTTTAGAATCTGTGTTTTGTGACTGAGCAGTAGGGGTTGTAAACACATAATTATGGCAAAAACTATAGTTACAGACTTGTTCTTCTTCAGAAAATGCATCTTAAACTAATTTTATTATATCAGCTCTCTAAGTGAATATTATTAATTTTAAAGATTTGTCCCTGATTTGGAATCTCTGTCCCTTGTTTATTTATTTATTTATTGATTTTTTTTTAATTACCAGGTAGGTGCGCTAAACATAGAAAATGCCTATTTTCAGGCACGACCAAGGAGAGTACACTCTATTACAATTACAGTCAATACAGAGTAGTAGAGGTACATTATTTACAAAACAATGAACAGTGTGAAGGGTAATAGACAATCATTGCAGTCAGTGTAATACACCAGTAATGTACAAAAGTCTTAGGGATGAGTATTAAACAACTGTAGTGCACAATAAACAAAGAATGTAATACCTATAACAAAGATAAAATGGCAGGACAATAGGATAAACTTATTAAGCTCAAGTGCTGAGTGGTAGGCTGATATGCCCCCTGGTAGGAGGGGGAAGGTTAGTTAGCAATTGAAGGAGGGAGAGGGCATAGGTAAAACAATCAGGATGCGTTAGGTAGAAATTGATTTAAGACAGTGATCAGTAAGTGCAAGCAGTAAGGCTAAGGCCTAGAGCAAGTCCAGCATAGCATGAGAGGTGTCAGTAGAGCTCATGGGGGAATGAAGCAGGTGCAGAGGTCTGACTAGCGCATGTGGCTTCCTAACTGTGCTTAAAACTTGAGTGAGTTGTGATGAGGCAGATATTTGCAGGTAAGGAGTTCCAGTGTGCAGGTGCAAGGTGGGAGAATGCCTGAGCCCCCATGGCTGTTTTATACCTAGGTACCTGAAAAAGCATTAGATCTCTGGAACAGAGGGCATAGTGGGGGCTTTGTGGAATCAGCATCTGAGATAGAGTAGGGGGAACACCAGAGTGAGAGGTATTATCTGTCAGGGTGCCAAGTGAGTAGAGATGGTTAGCCATGGGTGAGAGCTAATAAAAGCTGCTGTAAAGGTGGTAATAATGGATACGATGATGGGAAGCCAGTGCAAAATGACATGCTATTATATGTGGTGTTTCATTTGTACAGGCTAGTTTTGGAGGCATCGGCATATGCAATGGAGCCATAGGTGAGAGCTAGAAGAAGTATGCCCTGAGCTATGGTGATTCGGGCTGAGGGAGGAAGAGCATGTCAAGTTCTGTAGGCCAGTCCAGTCTTGGAATTTATGGCTTTATGGGTGATGGAGATGTGGAGGTTGAAATCAAGAGAGTGGTCAAGTGTAATGCCCAGATATTTGAAGGAGTGGACATTATTGTGACTGGAGTCATCAGAGCAGAAGACTGATAGGTGGTTATGGCATTTCCTTTGTCTCGGAGCAGACACAAAGAGCATAACTTGGGTTTTACTTGTGTTAAGTAGTAGTTTGCTTCTGGAGAGCCAGTCTTGGATATGGCAAAAGTTCAGAGGAAAGGGTAGAATTAAGGTCAGTGATGTCTTTGGTAGAGAACAAGGTCATCAGCATAGAGAAGGGATGAGGAGTGTGTGACATTAACAGAGATATCATTGATAAAGATGGAAAAGAGAAGGGTGCCAACGATGGAGCCTTGGGGTACCCCAATGTTAATGGTGGAGGGCTCAGAGGAAGCAGAGCAATATTTAACATATTGCTGCCTCTCAGAGAGGTAGCTGTCATGCCAGGCAACAACCTCATGGGAGAAACCAAAGGAAGTCATTTTTGGCACAAGTATAGGTGTGATCTACGAGGCCAAAGGCCTTGGTTAGGCCAATAAAGACTGTTCCAGTTAAAAGGCCAAAATCCATAGCAATTGTGGTGTCATTAGTGACCTGGAGGAGAGCAGTAGATGTACTATGGCCTTTTCGAAAGCCATGCTGAGAATCAGAGAGAAGGTTATGGTCATGGAGGAATGAGACTGTTTGAAGGAAGTTTTTCTAATAGCTTGCTTGGAACAGGTAGTATGGAAGTAGGCCTGTAATTCATGATAAACTTAGGTTAACCTTTTTTAAAGACAAGGACTATCCTGGCTGTCTTCCAGATACTAGGGACAATCCCAGAGCAGAGCAATAAGTTGAAAATTTGGGCCAGTGGTGCTGCAAGGAGTGGAGCAGCTAACCTGAGGAGTCAGGGCACAAGGCCATCAGCACCAACACTACAACTATCAGAAATGGAACAGAGTAGGTCATAGACCTCCTTCTTGGTTAGGGTCTGGGGTGGTAGCATTAGGGGTAGGGAAGGAACAGGTGTAATTTGTTTAATCGGAGAAGTGTTGATTGAAGGAGTTGACAACTGTGACAGGATTGTTACAGTGCAGGCCACTAATCATTGGAAGATTGAGAATGCTTGGTCCCCATAAAACTCTTAATGTGGGCCCAGAATTTTTTAGGGTCATCTGCAGCATTTGTTGGTAGGTTTTTACAGTAGGTGCTCCTGACTAGGCGAATAGCTCATTTACAGAGGTTTCTCCTTGCATGGTATTCCTGTAGATCAGACATTCGGCCTGAAGTTTTAAACTTAGACCAACAACTATCTCTGGATTTTAGTTGGACTAGGAGATCCTTGTTAAGCCATCTGGTTGGAGCCCCTCTGATCCTCTGGGATATGGTGGGAGCATGTCGGTTCTGTAAGGTACCAAACTGTGCTAGGAAAGAATCAAGGGCTTCAGAGACATCATGAGAGGCAAAGAGGAAGGACCAGTCAATATGAACATACAAAGAATGCCAGCAAATACAGGCCTGATCGTCTATCTAGTCTGCTTGAGTGTGCAACTAGCAATCTGTTACACTTCAGCTGCTCCCACCCCTCCTGCCTGCATATCCAATTTCACGCCCGTACTAGCTGTTACCCCTCCCCCCAGTGCATAATTGTCAACTTTCCCCTGACTTCGTCCCATCCCCTCTTAAAACTGCCCATAATCTTCAAGGCTACCAGCTCCTCAGGCAATGCATTCCACCCTGTCACCACTCTCTCCGTGAAATAGTGCTTTCTCATTTCCCTTCTGAATCTACCATCCTTCAACTTTAGATTGTGCCCCTTAGTGTCCCTCCCTCTCCTTAATCTTAAAATTTTCTGTTCCATCTTTTTTTATGCCTTTCATATATTTGAAGGTTTCTATCATGTCCCCACTATACCTCCATTCCTTCAGGGAGTACATGTTGAGCTCCCTTAGTCTCTCCTTGTAGGATTTGTCCTCCATACCGAGGATCATCCTGATTGCTCAGCTTTGGACCCCCTCCAGCAATTTAACATCTTTCTTTAATTAGATGCACCAGAACTGCATGCAGTACTCCAGGTGCGGCCTCACCAATGACCTGTACAGTGACAGGATGACCTCCTCTCTCCTGGACATGATTCCTCTGGCAATACACACCAGCATCTTATTAACTTTAGCTGCCACTTTTCTGCACTGCACTGAATGGTTCATTTGCCATGTTATTATCACCACAAGATCTGTTTCCTCCTCTGTAGGGGATAACTGTACCCCCCAAAGTTATTAATGATTCTTTGGGATTCTTACTCATAAGTGCATGACTTAGACTTTGATGGCAGATAAGGACTGCTTGGCCCACCCAGTCTGCCCATTTCCCTACGTAATGGATATGCTGCAGATCCTAGTTAACCAACAGCCTACTTCCTCCTATCCCCCACTAGAATTGCTTTATGTCTGTCCTATGCATTCTTGAATTCCCCCACTGTTTTTGACCCCATGACCTCATCAGGAAGACCATTCAATGCATCCTCCACCCTCTCCATGAAAAAATACTTCCTCACATTGCGCCTGAGCCATCCTTTCTCTATCATCAAATTGTACCCCCTTGTTCTTGTACATCTCTTTTTCTGAAAGATGCTACCCTCTTGGACTTTGTTGATTTCCTTGAGGTACTTAAATATTTCTTTCATGTCCCCCCTCTCCTTCCTTTCCTTGAGGGTATACATATTACGCTTCTTTAGTCTCTCTTTGTATGGCTGCTGGTGCAGACCCTGCACCATTTTAGTTGCCCTCCTCTGGACTGCCTCCCTCCTGTCTATGTCCTTGCGGAGATGGGGTCTCCAGCACTGAATAGACTATTCCAGATGGGGTCTCACCAACTGTCTGTACAGAGGGATAACAACTTCCTATTTTCTACTGGTGATGCCTCTCCCTATGCATCCCAGTATCCCCCCCAGCCTTCCTTACTGCCTTCTCACATTGCTTGCCTACCTTTAAGTCATATGATATGACTACCTCCAGATACTTCTTTGCATTGAACTCCAGATGCCATGTTTCTGACCAGTGCTCAAGTCTAGCTAGATCATCAAGTAGCCCCTGCCACCCCTCTGTGTCATCCACCACTGCACCTAACTTTGTTTCATCCACAAAAAGGCTGATCCTATTCTTAATCTCATGTGAGGTGTCAACAATGAAAATTCCAAACAATACTAGACCCAGTACTAAGCCCTGTGGTACCCCACTGGTAACGGCTGTTGGAGGTGAGAGTTCCCCCCTTATGACTACCCTCTGCTTCCTGTCATTGAGCCAGTTCCTGATCCACTCCACCATTTTCTCCCCTGCTCCCTGGTTTCTCAACTTGCTAATCAGTCTCCCATGCAGCACTGAATCAAAGGCCTTGCTGAAGTCTAGATACAAGACACCCACCTCAAGGCCCTTGTCGAGCACCCTGGTTACCTAGTCATAAAAGTCCACCAGGTTGGTCTGACAAGATTTTCCCAAAACAAACCCATGCTGTCTGTTGTCCTGGAGACCATTTGCCTCCAGAAAGGTTACTAGTCTTTCCTTAAGGATAATCTCCATTAGCTTCCCCACAATGGATATAAGGCTAACTGGTCTATAGTTGCCTGGTTCATTTTGGGACCACTCTTGTGTCAATCATTGATAGATCATTGAGAAACATGGTAGAGCCAAGTTTGGAGAAGTCATGGGAAGTTATGACTTTTGTTGGGGAGTGGGTAGCACGCGGACACACCAAATACAGAAAATAGGAGAATGGTCAGCAATTGCATCTGAGAGGATCCCAGAGCCAGCAATCCTATCAGTCCTATTAGTCAGGATCCAGTCGATTAGTGTTTTAGAGCCTGAGTTTATAGATATTCTGGTAGGAGCAGTGATAAGTTGGTGAATGTTTTGCTCTTGGATAAGGATATTATAGGTTTTATTGGATTTGCCTAACCACTCCAGGTAAATGTCCCCAAGAATAATAATTTTGTTACGGTCAGCAGCTAAGGCAGCATATGAGAGGGGTTCAGATAGGCCAGCAGAACCTCCTACTGGGGGGTTATAGGGACATACAATACGGATTTTCTTTGTGCCTCCTTGAAAATGGAGAGAGTGCAGTAACTCACTGTGTAAGAGGGGAGGGGTAGGGGTAACAGAGAGGTTAAGGTGAGATTTAAAATAGACTGCTACATCACCACCCCTTTTAGAGGAGAGGTAATCCTAGTGAATGAGGCGGTAGTTAGGTTGGGAGCAAGCTGAGTCAGTACTGGATGACTTTAGCCAAGTTTCTGTGAATCATAGTATATCAGGATTGTATAGGGCTACCCACACCTCTAGGTCAGTTAGATTACATAGGAGGCTACGGATAGTTAGGTGAGCAATAAACAGCCCTTTTTTCCCTGACCAGTTGTGATCCGAGAAGGAGCGGGGGTGGAAGGACCAGGGTTAAGTTCAATGTCAACAGCCAGTATAAGGGTAAGGAGGCTGAGGTACCACAAGATACGTGAGGCAGCAGAGAGGAGTAGGTCGGGGTGGGGAGTGGCAATGCTTCTTAGTAAACTTGGTAATCAGGAAAAACTGGCCAGGGACAAGCAGAGGAGTGAAGTCAGGAGAAAATTAGGGAGGTGAGAGGGTTGGAACATACCTCTCAACTGTCCCTGATTTTCAGGGATGTCCCTGATTTTGCCACAGAATTCTCCTCTGTTCCTTGTACAATTTGTGTTTTTGTAATGGAATAGTGGGGATTAACATCATAAAATCATGTCAAACATTAAAGCTACAGACACGTTCTTATTCAGAAAATGCATCTTAATCCAAATCCCCTTATTCTATCAGCTTTCAGAGTGAATAGCACCATTTATTAAGATGTGTCCCTGATTTTGGGTCTTTGGTGAGTGTTAGAGTGTTGAGAAGTAAATCTGGTGATACAGGTTTGTTTCCCTCCACCTACACTTACTCAGTGTGACCTGGCGCATATCACTCACAGTTGACTGCCAAACTGTGAACCAGGAGACCCAGATGTGACTCCCCGCACTACAAATTACTCATTATTTCATCTGAGTAAGTCACTTGGGGATGAGTGTGTGTGCGAGCATGTGTGTGTGTGTGCATCCGTGTCTGTGTGTGAGATGGTGTAGAGCTGTGTACTTGAAGACCAAGGTTTTACTCCCCTACCTACTGCCACATACTCACTGTGACCCTGAGCAAGTCATTTGGAGAGAGGGATACTAGTGTGCTGTGAACATGGTGATCCAGGCTTTACAACTCCCCACTACCAGTTCCTTACTATCTAACCCTGAGCAAGCCACATTGAGGGGCATTAGAGTTCCAGGCATTGTTCCCCACTACCATATGCTCATGGAGACCTCAAGAAATTCACTTGGAGCATTAGCGTACTCAGCTTTGAACCAGAAAACCCAGATTCTTGCTCTTAGCTCCTGCCACTGCAAACATTCTAACTCTGACCTGAGAAAGTCACTTGAGGGGTTAGCGTACTTTGCTGTGAACCTGGTGACTCAGGTTTTACAAATCCTCACTGTCATGTTTTTACTATCTGAAAATGAGTGGGATTACAATACCAAGCACTCCATGTGACCCAGAGGAAGCTCCTAGGGAGGTATTGGAGCATGTGAGTCAGGAGACATAGGTTTGACTCCTCCCATTGCCATTTAGCACTATATGACCCTCAGCAAGTCACTTTGTGGGTGTTTGGATGCTTACCTGTGAACCTAGTGACCCTGATTCAACTCCCTCATGGGCACTTGCTCACTTTGACCCTGAGTAAATAGTTGCTATGATGGGGGGATGAGTACTGAGCTGCAAACCAGGAAACCCAGATTTGCTGAACAATGAACCTGGGGATTGAGGTCTGACTCCCTCACTAACTTACTTGCTGGGAACATGAGAAAACCATTTGCATGTGTATCAGAGTGCTGAGCAGTGAGCCAGGAGACACACACTGTATGTAGTCCTCCATTTCCACGTTCTCACTGTGTGACCCTGAGCAAGTCACTTTGGGGGCTTTATACTTTTGAACTGAGAACCTGAATAGCTAGATTTGATGTCCACCACCACCACCACTAGCACCACTGCTCATTCACTGTGATCATAGCAAGTCACTTAAGAAGGCATTGCCATGCTGAGCTGTGAATCTGCTGATTCATGTTTGACTCTCTTCACTGCCACATACCCACTGTGACCATAAGCAAGTCATTGGGGGGAGCCTTAGAGTGCCAGGCTATAAACTGACAACCCAGGTTTGACTCCACTCCTTGACTTGACACCACTTACCCACAGTGGTTAAATTAGAAATATATAGGTGGGGGAACTCTCATGTCTAGATTTCAAGGTGGTGGAACTGACATTTCTAAGTGGTAGAACTCTCCTATTGTAGTCAATGGAGAAATATGACAAAGCTGGTGGAACTGTCATACAATTTTTTAAGAGGTGGTGGAACTGAGTTCCTGTGGGCTCCGGCCCAATTTAACCCCTGCTTACCCACTGGGACTCTGTGTGTGTGTGCATGTGTGCGCGCGCACGCAAATGTGTGTGTGTGTGTGTGTGCATATGCATGTGTGTGTGTGTGTACGCATTACAGTGCAGAGCTATGAACCTGGATACCAGAACTGTGTGAATTGTTTTGAATCAAAATTGTGCAAAATCATGTATTCTCATAACATTTTTTTGGGAATACTAGAAGGATTTGTCCCATTCAAAACTATGGAAATGGCATATAAATTGCTTGAGAATAGTCATTTGTGTGTAAAAATAGTTAATGCTGCACTACTTTTGTGCAGTTCTTTGCACAAAATTTTATTTTTTCATAAAAGTGTGTTACTTTGGCATTTGTATATAAAGATATTCACAAACATGTGTGACTTAGTTTTGCCCAGCACTTCCTAAGACCCAAGTTTGTCTTCCCTAACTGCTACTTTACTTACAGTGACTATTAGCAAGTCACGTTGTGATGGCTGTTAAAGTGCCATGTTGTGAACCTGGAAACCCAGGTTGGACCCCCACTACCAATTACTTATTGTGTGGTACACTAACCTGTACACACAGCTGGGCAACCTTTAATGCCTACGGCTATCATCCTTTGACCCGCTGTATGAGTAACTGTTCTCCACTGTTGCCATGAGTAGCTGTCTTGTACAACATAAATAACTTTTATTTGTTTATCTTTTTGTAACTAGAGCTGTACATTGGGCACTTTTCTTTATCCTGCTGTACCAATGGTCCCACCACAGAAAATAGCTATTGAGCTGGATTCAGGATTGTCCAACCTAAAACCTCCTGTACCACAAAAATGGACACTGCATACCTATCATGGCATGCAGGCTTGAGGACCCTGTTGATAGCAGGCAGCAGTATGTTGACTGTACATTAGGCAGGTGTGTTGCTCACACATGTACATGGACGTAAGCACAGAATTGCAAGGCCCTCAGTATCACTGCTCCCAATGTGGAGGTTACTGTGAACCCCCGGCACCTAGTTGGATGGTAGGCACCTGCATACAGAATGGGGTAAAATATATAGGTATGTTATTCATGTTCAATGTGGTCATGTACTGCAGGTCCAGATATACAGCTACTTTATCCATGGCTAGTAGTATACCTAACTGGCCACTGTCCATTATAACCAAACCAGTTACTGATTTGACTTGGTGACCATATGCAGTGCACAGCAGCCAATGCCTGGGATGGTCCTTCCCATACCACAAGCATCACTGCATTTGGGTGCCCTGTTCCCTTGTCATGTGCTTCTGGTGGGGTTGGTTGGCAGTGGTTGGCTAAGCCAGATTGTTTTTCAACTCCAGTACCTCTCTCTGGACAACTGGATAGTCCATCCTGCATGCCACAGTCCAGCAACCAGGGAGTGCAGTGTGTGTGCAAACAGGCCCAGCTGTCCCCTTTCTCAAGAGAAATCACAATGCCACCCACCATCATGTGTTACATACCAGTCATGATATGGTATGGTAGTAGTGCATGGTGCCAAAAGATCTTTGTATCAGGTGAGGCTTGCTGACCTACAATGTACCACCACAGCTGTGATACCACCATCGTTAAGTACCCTGAATCGAGCCCATTGTATCTTATGTGGACATCCCACTAACTGTTTAATACAAATGTCAATTAAGTTCAAAAAAATGTGACCCAAAGGAAGTCATTTTGGTGGTGGAGAAAAAGTGCCCAGCTGTGAACATGGAGATCCAAGTTTGAATCCCATCACCACTAACTGTGGGACCCTGATCCAGCCATTTAACCTCACAGTGGAGAAATTGCATAGTTTAACATCACTGGCAAATTGTTGGCAAAGTGCCAGATTTCATGTTACCTGTAGCCTCGTGAAGGTCTGTTACTTTGCCAGCAATTCACACATACTGATACTGCAAATTCCATCTTTTTTAAATACACACAAAAAAACTTTATAATGCAATATATAAATTCCAAACTTGTCAGGGACTGGCCCATCCCTCCCTTCACCACGTCAGACAGCTGCCGCCTGGGTGAACGAGAGAGTGCACTGAAATACTAGTAGTTTTGTATGTTATCTCATTATTCAGACAGGGGGCAGCCAAGGGGATGAGACAAGGTCTGAGCCAGTTACCATCAATTTGGGGATTTTCTTAATGAAAGTGGGTTCCATGAGGGGGAGGAGATGTGATAGGGTGCTATGTGGGCTGGGTGAAAGGAGGGGACTTGTGTACTGTGGCTGATGGGAGAAAGGTAGAGTGGGTGCTATGAAAGTGGAGGAAGGCAATGATTTAAGGACTGGTTTGGGAACTTTTTCTATAGTGGCTGGGGAAAATGGTGGGATGGGGTGCTATGTGGACTGAGGAATGGGTACTTCTTTATTATGGCTGGATGGGAGGAATGAGGGATGGATACTATGAGAGTGGGGGAAAGGTATAACTGTTTAAAAAAAAACACTTTGCAAATGAAATGGCACGTAATGTTGTTTTTCCTCATGCAAAGTTTCATCTTCACTCCCTGTTGTACTACTTCACTAGCAAAGTGGCACTTCACTGGGTACTATGTGGAGCAAAGTGTCGACCTCACTTTACAAAACTGATAAAAAAGACTCACAAAGTGCATGAAGTTTGCAGAGTTTTCAGTAAAGCAATGTTTTAGCGCTTTGCCCATTTCTGCTTTACAATATAATATGCAAATGCAAAAAAGCAGACATGGGTGGCTGCCAACTCGTTTCCTATTGTTTTAAAGGGCAACTGATGCTGCTAGGAAACTTTGAGAATCATATTATTCAGACAAAATGTATCATCAATTAAATATTTTTAGTCTTTGTCTTCCCCTTTTTCTTGTGAATTATAAAAATTAATGTTTCATTTGTAGTAAATTATTTTGGCCGAGCCATTCTAAGAGGACCAGTAATAAATCTACATCAACATCCAGTTACTATACATGTTCCTGTTTGTTCTATCTAGGGTACCTTGCTTTTAAGGTAAGGAGAGGGTACAGCAATGAACCTGTAATTAATTCAGATTTGTATCTTTTGTTTCAGAGAAAGATGACTTGTATGCGCCAAATGATGTAGTTGTACGGGTTATGTCATCACAATCCGTGCTCGTCACCTGGGTGGACCCGGCATATGAAAAGCAAAAACCAATTGGTTCAAACAGGTAATAAATCCCAAATCTCAGTGAAATTCACAATATTTGTTGAAACTGAGCTCTAGTATTTAGTAATGCGTACATAGCCCATGTATGATTCTTGTTCCATGAACCCCTCATCCCTGGCTACAATGAAGAGAGCAACCTACAAGAACCAGAATGAGACTCAGTCTGAGTCATCCTCTTATAGTCATATACTGCTTTTCGACATTCTCATTTTCCAATAATTAATATACAAACCCATATGTTCTCAAAGTATTTCTTCCTCTGAATTTATTTTTAAAGCCCTCATGTGCCATCAAAGGCTTTATGACATTCACACGCGCTCGCTGTCAGAGAGACCCGCGTGGTCTCCTAAGAGTATTTTGTCCTTGATCTGAAAAGTGGTATATGAAAATAAGAAGACCGGTCATGATCAAGCTGTTTCAGTGAAATGTTAACTTGGCCAGATAAAATCTGAATAAAGAATCTCTTTCGGGAGTTTGTTGATTGCATGGATAATCATGGAATTAGAGGACTTTTTCAGTTTTAAAATAATAACAAGATTTCTGCCAGAAATGGGGCAATCCTGGAATCTTGCTATTTTGAAGTTAGCATTTTCACAGGCAGGTGGGCACCCTGTTAATCCTTGGATGATGCCCCAGGATGCCCCTGGATCTTCTCTGTCCAGGGGTTCTGCTCTGCTTGTGGTATCTCTCACAATATAAACATTTATATATGTTTCTGAATCTAGTTTTAAATGTGGGGTTAGTATGTCTGCATCTTGGGACCCAACAAGTCACACTTGAGGCAATAGTGCAGCACATATCTGACTTTACTTAGTAACATAGTAACATAATGACTGACAGCAGTTGTTTTTGTTTACATGGTTTCCTTTCTTGAACCTCTGTAACACCGATCAAGGTTTCATCTGGCTCTTCAGTTTGTATGGGCTATTGAGGTTTCTGAACTAAATAAAGTATATTTAATTTGAAAAAAAAAAAAAATAAATAATTGACAGAAGATAAGGTCTGCTAGGCCTGCCTAGTCTGCTCATATTCCCTACTTGCATTAGCGGCTACTGCTCCTACTTGATCATTGGTTTTCTCCTCTCTTTCTTACCTCTAGCGTTGCCTCATGCCTATCCCATGCAGCTGCTGTCATTCACCGAGTGTGTATATTAATTGTACGTGCTCCATAGACAGCTCAGTCGGCAGCTCACTGAGGGGTGGTGAGATAAGCAAACAGTCACCGTGGGTGGGTGAGCAGGGTGGCCAATATCGGGTGGGGGGCACTGGATCACAAGGATATATGGGACATTTTAAGAGAGTATTGTAACAGTGATGATGGGATAGGATTTGAGGGCAGTGTGCAGGAATTGGGCATCAGGGCTGAGGAGGGTGTTCAGATAGCCCATAAGGGCCTGTAATGTGGCACTATTGGGATCAGGATGTGGGTGGTAGCCCACACTTGGCTTTCTGATGACTACTGTGGGGACTTTGGACATGGGGGGGCCACCACAGCTCACTTCTAAGTGCATATCTGCCACCCGCTCATCCCGTGCTTGCAGCATTCTGGGGGGCTGCATCCTTCCTTGGACCAGTGCCACAAGCTGCAGGACATAGGCTCCTGCACCCTGTCCAACACTGAATCAGGCGCAGGGTCCAGGATGCAGGGGCTGTTGCCGCAAGCTGCCATTGTTTCAGCCAGTGGCAACCTTTGGTGAATCCGGCCCATCATGTCTACTTTAATGAAGACAGCTTCATTGACTATGTACCTTGTTACACCTAGTGATGTGTGAAGTCTGCAAACTTCACTCCACAAAATATTTTGGGAATTGCGCTCAATTCATGAAGCACAATTCACTCAATTCACCAATTCTCAGAGCGATGTTTTGCAGACAAAATTCCACAATTTGCACAGAAACTTTGGCCACAATATGAAAAAATATATATACATCCCTGGTGTCTAGTGATCACTTGTTTTCCCCTCCCCCCCCCGCCGATCACTGTCAATTCGCCACAATATAAAAAAATATATAAATCCCTTGTGTCTAGTGGCCCCCCACTCTGATTGTTGTCAATTCAACCACAATGTAAATATGTATATATACAGTGTATATTTATTTATATATATATATATTTATATATATATATATATATATTTTTTTAAATTAAATCCCTGGTGTTTAGTGGTCTCACATACCGCTGCCAATCGCTGGCCACAGTTGTACACTAATATCTCCTCCACTCCTACACACCGCTGAGCTCCAGCCAGTCGGCCCAATGTAAATATATATGTATATACAGTATATATATATAGAAAATAAAATGGTTATATATATATGAAAATAAGTAATAGAGCTTTTAGAAATATCTAAATGAGAAAACAGTTAGTGCCCTGTGATTGAGATGTTTTTTTTTCTCTTTTAGATATTTCCTGAAGAAGACCTAAGGTCGAAACGTAGATTTTTAACTCTATTTTCTATTTTCAGCGTGCATTTAATATAACCATTTTGTTTTGCTTTTAGACCACATGCTGATGCAGCAGGCCACTGGCACAGCCCTCCACTCACCTCCATGGCCGGCAGCCTGACTGAGCTCTCTCAATGAATGAGCGTATAAATAAGCAAAATATTTTCCCATAGTGTAGGGTCCCTCCCTGGTCCCCAGTCTCATCATTTTCCACCCATAAATAAGCAAAATATTTTTCCATAGCGTAGGGTTCTTCCTCAGTTACCAATCTCATGATTTCCCAGCCATAAATAATAAAAGTATTTTGCCATAGTATAGGGTCCCAGCCCAGTCCCTGATCTCATGATTTCCCATCCATAAATAAGCAAAATATTTTTCTATAGTGTAGGGTCTCTCCCAGGTCCCCAATCTCCTGATTTCCCACCTGTAAATAATCAAAATATTTTTCCCTATTGTGTAGGATCCCTCCCCTGTCCCCAATCTCATGATTTCCCACCCGTAAATTATTTATTTATTGAAGTCTTGGATGCACCTGTGAGCAGATGCTCGTTGAGAGGTTCCACGTCAAATACAATAAACAACAAGGCAAAAAAAAGACTAAGGACAATTTACAGATAATACAATGAGAGTTCAGCAAACAGATAATGAGAGTATTAAACATAACAGGTACATAAAATCCAGACAGGAACAGGTAAGCTGTGGCATTGTACAAAGTATGCCTGCATCAGTAGGAGGAGCAGGAGAAGGAATGGGGAAAGAGGGACAGGTAAGCAGGCAGTGTGGAAGAGGCAGAGGTTTAACGGGGGGAGGATAGCAGTACAAGAGGTTGGGGGATTGCTAAGTGTTGGGTTTGCCTATCACAAGGGATAGGGACTGGGTAGTGCTGGTGGTAGTCAGTTGGTGCGTGGGGTGTCTCAACAGTGGCACCTGCAGGAAGTCCTGTCAATAAGGTGTTGGCATAGTCTGAGTTTGAAGGATTCAAGAGTAGTAGTGCAAGAGATATCAGGTGGTAGCGCATTTGTCCAGAGTGATGTCTGGTAGGGGAACGCACGTTGTGCCATGGATGTTCGACATCTGGACACATGAAAGGTTTGTGTGGAGGAACTTCTGGTTTGTCTGGTGTTTAGTGGTAGGGACAGTAGGTTCTGAACTCCAGGACGAAGCCAGATTAACATAGCCTTTTTGGCAAGAAGGCAGGTTTGATATTTTATTCTGTCATTAAGTTGGAGCCAGCCAGCATGGGTATAGAGTTCGCAGATATGGGTTAGTTTAGGTGCATTTGTAAGCAAGCAGCAGGCTTTATTTAGGGCAACAGTGATGTGTTGGAATGCCATGTCAGATGCAGATCTGTATATTACCAGTCCATAATCTATAAGGGATACAATCAAGCTGTTAATTGCCAGATTCAGTGCTTCATGGGCGAGACAGTGCCTGTGTCAGTAGAGGATGCCGATTCTGGTGTTGATGGCTTTAGCAGTGTTGGCAATGTGCTGTGTGAAGGACATGGAGGAGTTGGTTGTAACCCCCAGGTATCTGAAATATGGGACAAGTTCCAGGGTGCTACCACTGTCATTCCGTATTGCCAATGGGTAGTTTTTTAGTTTGTTTTGGGCCATTGCATAGAGCATGGTTTTCGTCTTTTTGTACTTCATGACCAGCTTTTGTTCTGTGAAGCATTTTTTGGCTGATGCGAAGCCACTTTGGAGATCTGTTTTGAGGAATTCTGGGCATGGGTTGCTGGCAAAGATTACCGCGTCATCAGTGTATAAGAACATGCGGCACTTGCAAGCGTCCGGTAGGTTGTTTAAAAAGACACTGAATAGCAGCGGTCCCAGTATCGACCCTTGCGGTACACCAGATCTGACAGGTCAGCTATCAGATAAGACATCCCCAATCCTAACTTGTTGGGAGCAGAGGCTCAGGTAGCTGCTAAACCAGTCTATGGTTTCTGTTGCAAGTCCAATTTCAGAAAGCTGCTCAAGGAGGAGGGCACGGTGAACCATGTCAAAAGCCTTTGATAGGTCAATGAAGGGTGCCCCTACTAGGTGGCCTTGGTCCACGGTGTTATTCATGAACCCGGTGAATTCTAGAAGGGCTGTGATGGTATTGTGGCTGCCCCGGAACCCATGTTGCTCTGTGCAGAGAAGCTTGTGTTGGTTAAGATAGTCCAACATCTGGTCATCCACAATCCGCTCCAGTGCCTTGGAGAGTGGCGGGAGTATGGAGATTGGTCTGTAATTGTTGTGTAAGGTTTGGTCCCCACTTTTATATACAGGAGTTACTGTGGCAGACTTCCATCTTTGAGGGAATTGAAAGTGGCACAGGGAGAAGTTTATTTTTGTGAGTGGTCCAATTATTTCGTCCAGTGTCAGGCGAGTGAATTTGAGGTCCAGTGAGTCCCCACTATGCCTTGACTTTCCTAGGACCTTCTCTATGTATTTTCTTGCATCTGTCTCAGATACTATCTTGAAGCAGAAAGGCAGTCAGAGAGGAGGCGGTGTAGATGCCCCTGCAGTGTCTCTTGGGTTAGGGGCATTGAAGAAGTCCACCAGGAAAACACTACTGAGGTCAGTAAATGCCTGATTCAGCAAGTTGGCAATGAGTAGGGGTCTAAGGTCTGGATATAGCAGGGGGTGTTTTGGGATCTTTCCCTGCAATATCCTGCAGGTTTGCCCAGAAGGACTTGTTGCTGTTCCATGAGCCAGTGAGGGCTTCTTTGCTTGTCTAATTGCTTTTGTACAGTCATTGCAAGCCTTTCTATATCACTGGATGTTTGCTACAGAGCCCTGTGATTGAGCTTTTAGCCAGTATTGATCTCTTGTGTCAAGCAGTGCTATTAGAGCGGGAGTAATCCAGGGGTTAAGAGGTCCTTTGGCTTTCCTTGTTTTGACAGTGGCATGTTTTCGCTGACAGCGTTAAATTTTGCAATAAAGAGGTTGAGAACCGTGTCCACATCTTTGGATTCTATGAGGTCTGACCAGTTGAGGAGTTTGAGGTCAGCTTTTAGTTGTGGCAGGTAGCCCTTTAAGAGCAGCAGCTTTTTTATGATTCTGTTGGTGGGCTTACAGTAGTTGTTGTTCCATAAACATTTGACAGGGGAGTGGTCACTCAGGGTGTCAGGGAGAACGGTAAGGTCAAAGATATGAGCTGGGCAGTTTGTGAGGACCCAGTCGAGTAGTGTGTTGGTGCCAGTCTTAAAGTTAAATCTGGTCAAGGTCTCCACCATTTGGGAGAAATTGATCGTGGAAAGGGTATCTTTGATAGCAGTAGATACAGGTGAGAGCCAGTTGATATTAAAGTCTCCTAATAGTACTATTTCAGTGTTTAGGCTTAGTGTGTTGATATAGTCCAGCAGGTTATTGGCACTGGACAGACATAGTTTTGGCGGAATATAAACTGAAAGTAGGGTGAGCACTCTGTTGTGGGCCCCTAGTAGCAGTTTGATGGCTAGGGCTTGTAGGTTGTCACTGCTACACAGTGAGGGTATTACATGACCCTGGAGGTGGTCTTTGGTGTAGATGACACAACCTCCACCTCTCTTTGATGGTTGGTCCTGTCTGTATAGTGTGTAGCCGGGCAGAGAGATGACTGAGTCAGGTATCTTCGAGGATATCCAGATTTCCATGACAGATAACACATCTGGGTTATGCTAAGTGACCCAGGCATTCAGGCAGTCCAGTTTGGGGAACAAATAATGAGTAAATAATAAAAGTACAGTATATTGCCATAGTGTAGGGTCCTTCCCTGGTCCATGATCTGATGATTTCCCACATGTAAATAAACAAAATATTTTTCCATAGTGTAGGGTCCCTCCCTGGTCCCCTATCTCATGCTTTCCAACCCGTAAATAAGCAAAACATTTTCCATAACATAGTGTAGGGTCCTTCCCTGGTCCCCGGTCTCATGATTTCCCACCCGTAAATGAGCAAAATATTTTTCCATAGTGTAGGGTCCTACCCCAGTCCCCAATCTCCTGAGCTCCCACCTGGTAATAATAAAAGATGTATTTCCATGTTGTAGGGTCCCACCCTGTTAGCCGATCCCCCACCTGATATGAAAAATAACAACTTTCCAAAGTGTAGTGGTCCCCCCTACCCAGTCACCAATCCCACAATAAAGAAAATGGTTCCATAGTTTAGTGTCCCACCCCAGTGCCCAATCTCCCACCCAGTAATGTGAATCCCCAGTTCTAGAAAGGCCTTCGACTCAGTACCTCATAGAAGACTGGTCAGGAAGGACCTGGGGATTGGGGCTAAGATCGCTGGATGGGTCTGAAACTGGTTGCAGAATGGAAGCCACAGGGTGGCAGTCAGGGGAGAAATCTCAGAAGAGAGGCCTGTGACCAGTGGGGTCCCACAGGGCTTGGTGTTCAGTTCAGTGTTTTTTGCTATCTTCATAAGTGACATCATGGAGGGATAAGGGGTAAAATCTGCCTGTTTACAGATGACACCAAACTCTGTGGGAGGGTGACAAGCAGGAGGGAAGACAGAACTCAGGGAGGACCTGACTAGGCTAGAAAAGTGGTCTGGCATTTGGGACCTGGTCTTCAATGCTAAAAAGTATAAAGTTATACACTTGAGGGCATAGAATCTGGGGGGAACAAATACTGGTTGGAAGGCATGCAGGTAACCAAATCAAAGGAAGAAAAGGACCTGGGAGTAATAAGCACAAGTGATCTGAAACATTCTGCACACTGCAAGAGGGCAGCAGCCAAAGCAAAATCAGATGCTGGGCTGCATAACCATGGGAATTACCACCAGGAAGGAGGAAGAGGACATTCTGCCACTGCACAGGTAATTGGTAAGACCACAGCTGGAGTACAGTGTGCAGTTTTGCAGCCTGCATCTTAAGAAGGATATCAATTTGCTGGAAATGGTCCAGACGGGGGCAACTAAGATGATTCAGGGCTAGCAGGGCAACACCTACGAGAAGAAGCTCAGGGAGCTCAATATGTACTTTCGTGAGGAAAGTAGGGAGAGGGACGACATTATTGAGGCCTTCAAGTGTCTTAAGGGTGTTAACAGAGTGAGCACTGGGGGCCTTTTCAACCTTGGTGGGAACAAGACCTGTTGGGGGCACAGTCTAATTCTGGTGGGAGGAATGTTCAGGAGGGAGATGAGGAGGCACTTTTTCATCAAGAGAATGGTGGCCAAGTAGAATGAGCTGCCAGAGGAGGTGATAGCCTAAAAACAGTGGACAGCTTCAAGAGGGGGTGGGACAGTGTGAGAGGAAAAGTTGTGGGTAGAAGGGGGTGAGACAGACGGAGAGTTGGAAGCTGAGGGAGGTCAAAAGGGAAACAGGTATGGGGGGGCAGTTATTTTAGTAAATACATAGAGAGCTGCACAACTGAGCAGACTAGATAGACCGTAAGGCCTTTATCTGCTGGCATGTTCATATGCTATATCTCTTAGCTATCCTCTTGGGATATGAGACTGTGAAAACCAGGATTTGCATAAAATCACATAAAGATGGGAAGCATTAGTGACCATGATGCCTTACTAACCTCCCTCCCCTTGCATATCACGGGCAGCCTTCTTCACATCAAGAATTCCATCATAACCATAACGGTCAGACACATCCACTTTAACTTTTTACTTAAAACTATGCAGTTACTTTATAAACATATAGTGCATTATTACCATGTAGGCCTTTCAAGAACAAATTCCCTCTTCTGCCTACAGACAGGTCAGGCCACTTGTCTGGGGTGAAAAAAAGAAACAGATGAGATGCACAAAAACTGCAAATTCAGGTGCTCCTAAAAAGTGCTTGAACAAAAACATGGAGAATGAATACTCCAGGCAAGCAACTAAATGCCCAAAACTTGATCACAAAATCAAAGTGAAAGCCAGATAGGGCAGACACACAGTCCCTGGTTTGAGGTGAAATCTCTTCCTCAGGGGGCATCTTACCTGTGTATCCTGTCATATCCTAATCCTCACTGCAGCTTCATAACCTGGGGTTCATCCACTGCAGGACTCCTCCTCAGACCTAGAGAATGGGCATCACCTACATTATTGTAGTCTTCTGCTGGATGCATGCACTTTGTGTGTCCTCTTTCTCAACATGGGCACTCACAACAACCATAACCCCCACCAAAGTCTCCCATCAAGCTTTGAGGGAATAACTGTATGGCCAGCCAGCCATCATGGAGCTCCACTTGAGGGGGGAAACCCCCATGTCCCCCCCCCAGTGATCCCACCAGATACAGTATTGGCTATTAACTCTCAGCTTCAGGCCTGAGTGCAAGCCCCTATGGGCTGCTCCCCTGGAGGTCTGGTAGGTCATGGTCTCAGATCTGGATTATTCTGTTTGATTTTGTCATTATGATTTATGTTAACCACAAATTACTAATCACTGTTTAAATACAGCTTTTAGGATTTTGGAATTCCACAAGGCAGCATTTTTGAAATTGCATGAAATTCCATCAGAAGTGGAGCAAGTTTACACAGGTCTAGAGATAATTAAGCAATAACCCATGACAGGGTGTGCTGTTATTGGGGATTAACGCACACCCGGGTGTGTTGAGAGGTACGAGGCCGCAGGCCGAGTGTCCTCACAGCACCCAGTGTGTATTAATCCCAAATAACAGCACACCCTGGAGTGGGTTATTGTGCTTATAACAAGGGTTATGTTTAAACAATAAAAAAATATCAAAAAAGGTATTTTTTGCTGTTTAAACAGCAAAAAAGGCACTGTATCCTGCCACCTTGTAAAATAGTCCCTAACAAATAATGCAGCCTGGATTGCTGTTATGCACACAGAAATGTCACACATATAGTACGGACATTATCTGTTACATTTCTTGTGCATTACACTGTGTGCTACACTACTTACTATTGTTCTTGTGGCTGCCTCCCCACCATACTGTCTCTCTCTTCTCTCTCTCTCTCTCTCTCTCTCTCTCTCTCTTTCTGTCTCTCTCACTCTCTGTTGCTCTCTCACTCTCTCTCTCTCTCTCTCTCTCTTTCCCTCTTTACAATATGCAGGCTAACATGTTTTGGGATAAGCACAGCCATTCCATTTCTCCGTGGCGCTCTCCCGATGTTGTTCTTCAGTGTTTCTGTGTCTGTCTCTCACCCGCTACTGCTGTTCAGTGCACCGAATACCATCTCCCTGTCCCTGGCCATTTGCAATGTTTGTGGAGCCAAGAGAACAGACTTACCAGGTGGCTCCTGTCCCGGTCATTGAGCTTTGCAGTAGATGATGAACAGACATAGAGACAGTATGCTCCTCCAGTCCCTATCTGTAATTTGGGAGGGCGTTGGAGAGCGGGACATAAATGCAGCTTTTGCAGCATGTAGTTGCTGCTGCAATGCTCAGACTGCTCCCTGGCCCTGGTCTGCAGTTCAAGGGGGCAGAAAGCAGTCAAATAGTTGAAAACAAGTTTTCTGGACTGAAGACGAGAAGTGGCTTAAAATTGCTAATGTGTAATCCCAATGTATGCTGCGCCAACCCCTCCGCGGCACCTCTTTTTGCCAATGGCATGGCATCCCTGCCTGTCCTGTCCTCAGAGAGTAACAGTACTGTCCCCTGCATACAGTAAGTGATGCATCCCTAGCAGCTGCCCACAGAACTTCCGGCCCAACAAACTGCAAGGATATCAGCTCTGTTGCATATGGCCCAGCGAAACTGTGGCCGGATCCTACCATACTCGGACTGCCCATCTGAGGTAGGGAATGCTAGTAATGCTATTACTGTCACCTGAACTTAATCGACGGAAACCCTGGTTCCACAGTGTGCAAGGAAAGATCTGTGCTGGTTCCCTGTGAGACAGTGCAGAGATTTTGAAACACTTTAACAGTGCTGTCAGTTCCCCCTAATCATTCATGTAGACGTAGAACTGTCTTCACTCACAAGGGATGGGACACTGCCTGACGGTGTTGGGACACACAGTGAGGTAAGTGGGTGCTTCACTATTCCTGTTGTCCATGGAGGTTCATGGGGCGGGTGGGTGGAAGGAAACAGCTACCACTGGACCCGATCAGAAAAGAGAGAGAGAGAGAGAGACAGACAGACTGAAAAAGCAGTGCAGCAACAACACTCTACAAACTGCACAGTGCCAGAAGCTGTGCCTCAGTGAGATGGGGAGAGACACACACACACACAACATGACAGCAGACACTGACAGCAGGCAGAGAGAGAAGGAGGTCACCCAGTAAGCATAGATCCACGGGGGTGGGTGAGTGGGTAGGAGCACTGTAGCACTGCAGGGAAAGGAGCCGGGGTGAAGACAAACACAGCACTTGTTCTTCTTTATTTTTCAGAACCACTGTGGCTGTGTCACTTTCGTTGGGCGAGTACACTGTCTTGCACTGCTCTCGCTCGAGTAATGACTGCCGTTTACTTTTGGGATCTCAGGAATATAACGAGATCCGCTCTGCCCATTGATACTGCTGGCCACCCCTTCACACCAACTGTACATATATTGGGGATTAATCTACAGACATGTACAGTAAGCCAACCAATGGGATACAATGTTTTTACTAACTTTCACCAACCCATGTTATAAATAAGCAATATAGCTACAGTAGATCTATATAAAAACTCTGGGATTGGGGGAAACAGCACTGGAGTACCAGGGAATATGACAGGTTCTCAGGGATTGAAGGGGACCACTAGATTGCCAGAGTTTTTGTTTGTCCATAAACCTCTTTCATTTTAACATCTATACATACTGTACATAAACACATACCAATTTCAGGTTTTTGGCAGGTACAAATGACAGATGTTTCTAAAGTATGCACTTGCTTGCTCCCTGTCGTTCAGATGGTGGCTGGCTGAAATTGTATATGGAGGGTCTGTGCTGGTCACCATCTGCAGATCTGAATGCAGACTGGAGATACCACTTTATGGGTGAGTCAGGCGCAGATGGGGTAGTGGATGCTGAGGGGGTGGACCAGCAAGGGGTGTGTGCAGTATGATCCACATGATGGATATCGGGCAGAAGGGAGGTATCATTGGACTACCAGGGAATATGATAGGATTTGGGGAATCAGGGGGAAGACACTGGACTATCAGGGAATGTGGCAGGCTCTCAGGGGACCCCTAGAATACTAGGGTTTTTGTCAATACACATAATTTTTTTAATATCTACACATACGTAAGCACCATACTAATGCCAGGTTTTTGACAGGTGCTCTGGGATTTTTAGAGGGACACTGGACTACCAGGGAGTCTGACGTTTACTGGGAAATGGGGGGGTACTTGACTACCAGGGATTTTGACACTTTAACAGGATCAGGCAAGGGGTTCAGGTGATTGCTCACTTCTGTCCACAATAAGAGTAGGGTTTTGGAAGTGGCAAATAGCACAGCCATAGCAGCCTTTACCACTTCCAAAATCCACTGAATATACCATTGAACCCTATATGCAAGAGGGTGCCATATGTGCATGGGCGCAGTGGTGTAGTCAGTATCACTGTACTGTTGACTGAGTTACACATACCAGGGCCCATGAAGAGGGCCTCATCCTCATTCAAATGCACACTGCCTGGTTAGAGAGGCACTATTTACAGTATGCTAACTTTGTGCAAACCTTTTTGAAAATGGGGGCCTCTGGCATCATTGAGCTCAGTCTGAGTGTTCAGAAGGTGGTATTTATCTACAAATACATCTTGTGCACTCAACAACATGGATTCAGAAAAGGACGCAGCACTACATCTGCCCTCCTTGAATTCACTGGTGCTATCCACAACTGTCTGGATAATAGTCTCCTCACTGGGGCGATCTCATAGACTTGTCCAAGGCATTTGACACCATTCACCATCGCCTATTAATCACACAGTTACAAAGTGCTGGACTCTCCCATGAATGATCTTCTTGGTTCAAGAGCTACCTGGAAAATGGCTCCCAACGTGCGATGATTGCTGATGTCCAAACTGCTGAAAGACCTGTTCACTCAGGAGTCCCTAAAGGTTCCATTCTCGGGCCACTCCTTTTCAGCCTCTTCCTGAATAGTGTCCCTCAATCTTCTCCTCAACAAATCCTTCTCTATGCAGACAATGCCGTTATTTTCACCACCCAGAAGAACCCCCTCCACCTTCAAAATAATCTTCAGCTTGGTTTCTCCGCAACTGAAAACTGGTTTAGCAAGCATAAATTAACCCTCAACTATAAAAAAACAAGTCTATGCTTTTCTGCAGCTCTCACAACAAAACACAGGTCTCAACCCCTCCTAATCACTAATTGCCTTGGTACAGCCCTCGAACAGGCTCAATCATTCAAATACCTTGGAGTCACCATTGACTGTAATTTATCCTACGCCACCCACATAGACAATGTCTCAAAAGCTACAAATACATGCACTGGCCTTCTTTACAGGCATAGGTATTGCCTTACTGCAGATGCCTTAAGGATTGCAGTACAGAGCTCGGTGGTCTCACTAATCGACTATGGCCTGATCATCTATAGCTCAGCATCTGCCACTGCCCTTAGGCGCATATCCCTGACCTTAAACAAAGCCTGCAGATTGATCACTGGATCCCACTGCCTCACCCAGACCTGCAACCTATACACCCAAACTGGTTGGCTCCAATTGTTAAGCCATATTAAGTACCAGACCTACTTAATGGACAAAAAAATAACACTGGGCCTAGGCCCCCCCCAGGAGTCCAAGCACTCCTCCGTTTGGCACAGAATCAGCGCCCCACCAGGGGCTCCAAATCTCAGCTCCTGTACATCCCACATTGCTGCACCACCCAGGGCAAAGATCCTTTGCTCGCAGAGCTCCCAGCTAGTTAAATGGCTTCAGCTATGACATCTCCTCACTGCCTAAGCTAGGCCCCTTCAAATTCAACCTCTGCCTCCTTCTCTCTGCCTCCAGCTCCTGTGATTGTCAACCTTAATCTGCTCCCCTTTTTTTATAGATACATAGATACATAGACAGTGTCGGCAGATAAGGGCCTATGGCCCACCCAGTCTGCCCATTTGAGCTTGTAAGTTCAGTTTATGTTTTCCTAGAAGTCTGTTGCCCCTTACCCCTGACCTCCAGAATTCCTTTATGTCTATCTCATGCATTCTTAAATCCCATGATTATTTCAGCCCCTACCACTTCCTCTGGCAGGGTGTTCCACTTGTCCACCACCCGTTCTGTGAAGAAATTCTTCCTCACGTTTCCTCTGAATCGTCCTCCCTCCAACTTCATCCCATGTCCTCTAGTCCTGGAACATCTTTTTCACTTAAAATAGTGTATTCCTGCACCCTGTTCCTCCCTGTAAGATACTTGTATGTCTCTATCATATCCCTCTCTCCCTCCTCTCCTCCAGGGAGTACATGTTCAGTTCCTTCAACCTGTCTTCATAGGACTTGTGATGCAATCCATGCACCATCTTTGTTGCCCTCCTCTGAACCTTCTCTACCCTGTCTATGTCCTTACGTAGGTAAGGTCTCCAGAACTGTACACTGTACTCCAGGTGGAGCCTCACTAGTGTCTTGTATAGTGGAATTATGACCTCCCTTTTCCTGCTGGGGAAATCTGCCTATGCATCCCAGCATCCTATTTGCTTTACCTGCTGCCTTGTCACACTGTTTCCCTACCTTGAGGTCATCAGAGATGATAACCCCAAGATCCCTTTCCTGCTTGGTGCATGCTATATCCTCACCCCCCAAGCTTCAGTGGCTCTTATCTGTTTTCACAACAGATGAACAGTGTCTTAAAGAGTCTAATGAAACTAGAACATCTCTAAAGACCTCCGTGCCAGCTCCCTATAACCCACTTTGGGGTAGGAGACGTGGCTCTTTTCACAGCAGGCAGTCCTTTTGTGGCAGGTGCAGGGGGACTCAGACCAATAAAGCTTAGCCTTCTCAGCCCCAAAAGAATATGTAGGTGCCAAAACCCTCTGTGCCACCATCTGAAGCTTCAGCCTTGGTTTCACTTTAGCTGCCCATGGTGGACTGCTGCTCCCCAGTAGGAGGGCACTTGACCCATTTTTACTGTCAGTGGGAATCCGTTTCAATGGACAAGTGGGTTCTTAGGATTATCCAAGAGAAGTACTTCCTGTAATTATCAGAAAACCCTCCCAACTAAACTCCCAGAAGGCAACTCCCCTTGTAACATGGCATAAAAAAGAAAAACGAAATGAAGCACTCAGATAGGTGCAAACACACCATGTGGTACAGTAGAAACCATGGTCTAATACCATAGTAGATCATGGTTTGTGATGTAATACCTTGACAATCCACTACAGGCAAGAAGCAGTACACAAGTGAAAACAATATGCAAACAGTTTTCAGTTTGTAGTTGTCTCAGCTTTTATTTTTTTTTTACTCTTTTCCCCTCCTGTTCACGGTTCGAGGAGCCTCTCTCAGGCATTCAGCCAGATCCTGCCCTGCCCGAAGTCTGCCTGTCTGAGCCTTCTCTCTTCTTCCCCTCACTTCGCAGCTGGCACCCCCAGCTTAACCCCTCCAGGGTGGGGCTGGGCCACCCCTCCTCTTTGGGTGCACTTGCATACATAGACTCCACCTGCGGGCGAGGGCCCGGGTGGAGGAACCTGAAAGGCCAGACAGGATGTACCCAGATGTAGGCATGGGGGCTGGTGTCATCGCCTACCCCAAGGACTGGGTTTTCCCTTGTTCCGTGGTCTCCCCCCATCCATGGTGCACACCTCGCTGCACTGGTGCATGGCAACCCTGCCTGCATCAGCCACACTGATCACATGCTGCCCAACATGCTGCAGTGCCACCAGTCTCCACCGGGGGCTGCTGGCATGCTGGGCGTCCACCTCCCTCCTGGGAGGAGGCCTCGGGGCACTTTCGATCCTCAACCTCTCCCTGCCAACCCCTGGTGCCCAAGCTCGCTCCTGAACCTAGGTCACCAGCATAGCACGAGGTGTGGCGCCCAGCACCTCACCCTCAGCGCCACCAGGCCAGCTTATCTGCTCCTCTTAACTCAGCACTTATTACCCCGCTTAACCCCCTCTAACACCTTCCCCCTTTTCTCCACACCCTCCCCCATCCCTTCTAGCACTTTTTTTTACCTGAAAAATGCCACCGGCTGCTCCTGTTTTTGTTGTCCCTACCTAGCTTCATAATCCTGTATACCTTACTCTTCCTATGGCTCCTAATACCACAGTAAATGTATGCATGTACAGTACTATTCTGTTTGAAAATGACTGTAACCTGCTTGTTCTCCCCTATTTCAATTTGTATTGTTCTTTCAAATTGTGTTGTTTTCATATTGACATGTCTCCTACTGTCACTCAACCAATGTGGAACCTTTGTAAAAGAGTCTTGGTTCAAAGGTATTTGTAATTCTAGACTTAATAAGTAAATGAGTAAAATAAAAAAATCTAAGAAAGCGTTCCATTCCTGTAGCTTTTTCCTCAGCATATTACAATTGCTCTCTCTTTTGTTTACTCAGAGTTCAAATCTAATTTACAGTTAATATCTCTGTTAAATACCTAGTCTAACATATTGTATTTAACAGAGGAATAATTTCAGTTTTCTTTTAAATTTCATTTGAAACATGTTCAATAAAACCATCCTCCCATTTTTGTTGATCTGCCAGGCAGTTTAACGCGTTCAGTATGCTAAACTGACAACTGATTTGTGTGAAGTTTGTTTGCATGACAGAAAGATCAGTCGGTCTGACTAACCCAATGCACAAATAGTCCTTTTCATGAAGAACACAGTGGAGCATGAGAACCATGTCTTTATAAAGACCACCTGTTAACTATGATTAAACATTTGCTTTTAATGGACGTTTGCTTGGACATGTAAAGAATATCTGTTTGCCAAATGTTTTACCATGTTCCACAGGTTGTCCTATAGTACGTCTGTGCTGACCCTCATCTTTAAGCAGAAATCCAAGTTTTAACTCTTTTGTTTTTGTTTCTGTCTCCCCCTCCCCCCCCAGCCTTAAAGGAGGTTAAACTGTTGTATATTTGTTTTGAGGTTATAATTCATTTTTTTCAGTGATCTACAGTTAATGTGATGAAATCCTGGGGCTCATATGCTACAAAATTAAAAAACATTGGGCCATCTGTATGACCAAATGGTCCACTGTACAGACATATATCTGGCCAGATTCCTAGGTGTGACAGACAAGTCCATATTCAGATAGATTCCGTGAGGTTCCTGGCATACAAGTGACCTCCTTCACACGTACAAGATGGAGACCACTGCTGGAGGGGGCATTACCATCACATTTATTTAACAGTGTGTATTATTCTTAAAACAAATGTGTGGATATCTGAATTTTTATTTATTTATTTCTCGGAATTACAATACCCTTGAGCCAGAGACTCTTTTACAAAGGTGCCATGTCAGGAATGAACAATAGTTACAACAAAATGATATTTGCAAAGTACAGTGACCATGATGCTGAGACAGTTACATATATAAGAGCTTAACAAGAGTAAGAAATGATTACAGTTGGTACAATCGAAAGGTAAAATAAAGAGGTGCTGTCAGTAGGATGACTTCGTCACTAACAAGAAAGCAGGTTGCAATAACAGCAGATGGGCACACAGTAACATTTAAAGATAAGACTGAGAGAAAATAGAAAGGGTTACAGGTAGGTAACAGTATTTAATGCATTATCAGTGCAGTCAGAAATTGATGGGGGAGGGATGGAGTGGCAAAACCTGAGGCAACAAAGGTCAGGGTTGACTAAAACCTAAGAGGCTGGTAAGCAGGTGAGAGACTGAAAACTTAGTAGACAGGATGACGAGTAGATAACAGAAAGGGTGGGAAAGGAGGAGTAGATACCAGAAAGGGTGGGAACGGAGGAGTAGATACCAGAAAGGGTGGGAAAGGAGGTAGTAGGGATGAACAGTGGGGGCACGAGGAAGGTTAGGCTAGGACTGCAAGGGTAGCAATTAGATGAGTCTTTTTTAACATTTAAAAAAGAGTCTACCCTCATATATTTCTTTGTATAGTACAAATATGGGATAACTTGGATCTCACAATATTCTAAAAGATGGGTGTATGAATGTGGACTACTGTTTCAATAATAGACTCCTGTTTTATCAGTCTAACTCCTCTTTGCTGTTCCCAAATATCTAAAATATGAAAGCATCTCAAGGGAGTATGGGGGATATACAGCTTTCAGTATGTTCCTTGCCCACCACCAGAGGTTTGCAGATTTTTTTCAGCATAAAAAATTGTCATGGAATTTACATATTTTGCAGGCACAGCATTTTTGCAAAATATTTAAATGTATTTCAAAATTCTGCCATACACAAATTTCTCAAGTAGTGGCAAAAAAAAAAGTAGTTGCAGGGAAAAGAATCTAAGCTGAGGTGATTTTTTTTTCTTTTTTTTTTATCTCTCATGGGGAAAAATTTAAATATTTTTTGCAAAACACTAAGATTTTAAGTAATGGAAAAAAAAATTCTCATGGCATGGGAAGGAACTCTCAGGTTGTGGGAAGAAACTTTGCAAATTGCCAGCTTCATAAAATGTGGATTTTCATGAAAGTTTTCTGCATTTCACAAAATCTTGAGGAAACAAAATTTCAGAAATTTATTTATAGCCATTCCCACCACTTCTCCAGAAGCATAAAGAAAGAGGCCCTAACAATGATCTGTGCTGGGCTGCTGACTTAAAGGGACACGGTCAACCCTTTTGCAACACATTATTTCTAGCTGAAAACCCACATTTTATGATTGTTTACCTTCTGTAAAATTCATTGATGTTGCTGGTTACTTCATCTGCTTCTTTTCTAAGTAGAATTGATGTGTGATTATACCCAACTTTGTTTTGTTTAAAATCCTTGCTATGCTCTTCTTGCATATTTCCTGAACCTCATTAACACACCCCCAAACAGTGTAGCTACTCATGATGCAATAGTGTCCTCTTCTCCCAGCACATTATGAGAGGCTAGACTGTGCAGGGGTGTTCCCAGGTCCAGGAAAGATGCAAAGGAAGTTAATCAAGGAATGTAAACAAACACGTTTTTGTGTGGTAACACCAGTATGACTGTCAGTCTGTTTTTCACTTTTAAAAGGAAAAACAGAATCATAATCAAACAGTCAGCTACATCAGGAGTATCTACAGCATGTAAGCAATCATAAAATGTGTTTTAGACTAGGGACAATTTGAGGGCTAAGGTGGTTGACAGTGTACCTTTAAAGTAAGTTGTTTTAAAGAATTTTAAAGTGAAACCTGTTAGTTTGCTAGGGCTACAGTATGTACAAGTATACTGACAGTTATTATAACCAACTTTATTGAGAAGAAAGAAGCACAGTTGCATTCAGAGAAGCCAGGCAGTTATTGTTTGCTGAGATGCTATAGTAGCAGGTGTGAATTTGATCCACTGTTCTTTCTAGAGAAAATGGCCATTGCTCTTACATAAAGAGCTGCTTTCTGACAGCCAATGTGATTCTGATGGGAGTGATCCCTTTGTCACTAATGTCACTAATGTGTAGGAGCAGGAAAAGGCACAGGGCCAATTAGCAGCTCCATTAAATTTCCATGTAGTATGTCATGTTCCCACCATTAGCGATATAATTGTCTAGCCTTTTTTGAATATATCCTTAGTTCTGCTTCTAACTACTTTCAGTGGTAGTCTGTTCCATTGGTTCTCCACTCTTTGTGTAAAGAAACAAAATGCATCCTTTTTATTGCGTTAAACATTTTACCTTTTAACGCCAATGGGTGTCCCCATGATATTGAATTAATGTTCTTAAAGTCAATGTTTAGTTCTGTTATCAAACTGGTACGCTGCAATATGTCATATAGTAATAATCAATCTCCCCTTTTTCTTTGTACCTCCAAGGTGTGTAAGATAACTCTTTTCAGTCTTTCTTCATAGGAGCAATTCTGCAACCCTTTCACAATTTTCATCATTCTGAGTTGAACTCTTTCTAATTTCCTAACATCTGCCCTTCTATAGGGTGACCAGAGCTGACCACAGAAATCAGGTTGTGGCCTCACATACAATCTGTAAAAAAGCATCAAAACATTAGCTCTCCTGCTTTTTATGTTTAATATAGTATGGTATGGTATAGTATAGTATAGTATAGTATAGTATAGTATAGTATAGTATAGTATAGTGCAGTGGTTTAAGGCTCTGAGCTGTAAACCTTAGACCTGGGTTTGAATCCCACAGCCCCCACCTGCATACTGTGTGATCCTGAGCAAGTCACTTAACTGTCTTGTGCTCCCAGGTTGCACCAGTAAACAAACTTTCAGCTTAGTGTGTCTCTCCTGGTTAAAACAAATATATATGTTTCATTTTATTGCTCCCATTACTCTGTTCACCTTTGCGACTGCATGTGAACATTACTCTCTGAAGTCTGAATTTTGGTCTATTATTATGCCTAGGTCCCTTTCCTTAACTTCTGATTTTAATACAGTGTTAACATGTATTGCTATTGATTATGTTTTTTTTCCTATATGTAGGACACAAGATTTCTCTAGATTAAAGGACATACCCCAACAGTAGGCCCATTCAGATATTCTTTCCATATCTAGTGGTATTTTGTCAGCTGGTTCTTGAGTAGTACATGGACCTCCAAGTTGTGTGTCATCAGCATACTTAGTTATACAGTTATGTATATTATCCCCAGGTCAGCAATAAATAGTTGGAATACAGTAGGACTGAGAACTGAACCCTGGGGGAACCTGCTGTTGACCTTCCCTTCCGCTGACATATAGCCATTGATAGCCACAGCCTGTGTCCTATCAGTATGCCAATTAGTTATCCATTTGACTATAAAATTATTGATATTGAGCATTACTGGTTTTTCTGCTATTGCTCAGTGTGGGATACATATTGAAAGTCCAACAATATTATGTCCAAAGTGTTCTCCTTATCAAGAAGGTTACTTATGTATGTGTTTATAGATACACACAAGATTTGTGGGGCATGAAAGTCCCTTGGTGAAACTATATTGATTTGTGTCAAAAGTTTGGCTCTCATTGATCTGATTTATTAGTATGTCTTTTATGATGGATTCTAGAACTTTACAGGGACCTGAAGTTAGGCTAATTGGACGGCAGTTCTGCACATGTTGTTTATTTCCCTTCTTGTGTATCGGGGCAACTTTTGCAACCCTCCAGTCTTTAGGAATTTCTCCTGTATTTAAAGATTTTTCAAACGGCTGACATATGTTTTCTATCAACAGTTTTAACATTTGTGAGATGATTTTGTCTTGCCTTGGAGCACCATAGGCTTTTGGTCCTTCTATCTTTTGACTAATGGTATCTGTGTCAATAATAAAGTTTCCATTGCTGATCTTATTTAGTTGATAGTCTGTGATATTTGATTTTGAATGAACAGAGCCAAAATAACTATATATATAAATATATTTGCCATCTCTACAGGGTCTGTAATGATGCTATCCATATAAGGTATTGCAGTTATGCCTGACTCCGAGTGTCTTAGTGAATTAATGTAGCTGTAGAATTGCTTGCTGTTATTTTTGTTTGCTGAAGCTGCGAGTTTGGTCTCTAATTTACATTTTGCCTTATTGCTGGCATTTTTACATACTCTTTGCCTTTTTTTAAGTTGTCCCTGTTAGCAGATGTGTTTTGTTCTTTATACTTTGCATATGCTTTATTCTTGCTTTTAATTAGTTTCATGATCTTCCTACATAGCCACTTAGGTTTCAGACTTCTCATATTGTACTTCTATAATATATATATATATATATATATATATATATATATATATATATATATTTATTAGAGGCAAAAACTCCATTTAATGCATTAGTTAGGGTTGTTCCACAGTGACAAAAGTGAGGAAATTCACTGTTAGGGTTGAAAACCCCCTTGGACCCCTGCCCACCCCCAACTGGCATTGGGGTGTGCATTGGATCATCAGCTAACTCTCACCCCATCACATGTGTAAAGCAGCAGAAGTATAGGAGAATGGGGTGAGAGTTAGGACTGATGACCCCAATGCACACCCCAATGCCGTTGAGGGGTGGGCAGGGGTCCAAGGGGATTTTCAACCCTAACAGCAAATTTCCTCACTTTTGTCACTGTGGAACAACCTAACTAATGCATTAAACAGAGTTTTTTGCCTCTAATTTCCTTCTTTTGAGAATGATAACGCAGAAATAGTGAATGGGGAATGAAAGGAGGAGCCAAAGGCCTTTTTGGGCCCCATTCCCTCCACATGATGTCTTGAGGCATAGTAACAGGAACAGCAATGCAAACAGAAGCACTAACAGTGGCGCACATGGTAACGCAAGCTCGAATAAGAACAGAAAGGGTAACGCACACGGTGGTGTAGACGGGAATGGTCTGCCACGTGATGTGTTGTCACAAAGTAACATGGTGCCTGCAAATGAAAATTTCAATGGGCATGGCGACACAAACTAAAACAGAAAGAGAAATAGTACTGTATACACAAATTGCAAAAAATAACAGAAACACAACCGAAAATGAAAACACCAAAGATAACGCACATGGTGGCGCAGACGTCAACAGTAAGTGAAACGGCTACGGAACCACAAGCAGAAAGGGCAACAGTAACAGTAATGTAAGTGCACAGGCTGGTTTTCCCCAAAAGCTACATAGAGAAAGACAGTGAGTACAAAGAATATATGCATAATAATGGATATCAGAGCAGAAAATGAGGACTTGGAATACTAAATAGGTTATATCTCAGGAACCGTACGACATAGAAAAAAAATTTAAAACTCATATTATTTACAACTGTCCTAGCTAATTTTGTAGGGCTAAGTGTTTTTTCTGACAAAAAGTCCGTATCTCGCACTGTTTCCGAGATACGGGCCCTGAAAGGCACAGTGAACACCGTAATGTTATCCTATGGGAAAAAAAGAGAAGTTCGGAGCACCATAACTTTGCCTCCCTGCAATATTTTTTCACCAAACCACCAATGGGCACATCTGTGGGCTGTTGGCTGTCTTCCTTCCAAATTTCAGGAAAAAAGACCAAACCGTTATTTTGCAGCAGGGAGCCAAAGGATTCCTGTAATGCGTTGGGCGCCGTAATGTTATCCTATGGGAAAAAATGTCAACTTTGGAGTGCCGTAACTTTGCTGCCATGTAAGATTTTTTCAATACAACACTGGAAGGCACATCTCTGAGATGTCGGCTGCGTTTCCTCCAAATTTCAGCCCAAAACTCCCAACCGTTCTTTTGCAGCACAGTGCCAAAGAATCGCTGTCACTTTCCCACAGGTAGAAAACTACTGTTGCAATTTGCGAAAGCTTTCGCAAAAAAGTTCGACACTTTCGTGAGCTCGAAAGTAATTTGCGAAAGTACTTTTTCCAAAAATTTGATAAACATATTTCTGGGGTGTTTTACCACAAAATAAAGACATGGCAAGCATCTGCAGGGTCCGACTAGGTGAATACAAAAATAATTAGGTTGCTAGAGGGTCCCAAATTTAAATGCCAACCATTTTCCTGATCACCAACTGAAAACAAAATGGCTGATTTGTGAAAGTAACAGGCCCATTTGCGAAAGTAAAAATGCATTTGCGACACTGTCGAACTTTTTGTTAATTTTTCCCATTGACTTATAATGGGAAACTGTTTTTTGAATAACTTTTGAACCGTTTAATATTTTTTCATGAAATCTTCAAAAGGCACATCAGGGACCCCGGCCGCATGTTCCCTGAAGATTTCAGGCCAGTCATGCAAACCTTACAACCTGTAGGCACGACCGTAGAATTCCAGAAAAAGCGTAAACTCGTGCACAGATTACGCTTAATAACTCCGCAGCTGTATATCCGACCAATACGAAACTTGGCAGATCCCAAGGCCTATGGTTCTTGATTGTGTATTCCAAATTACAGGAAAATCCGTCAAATGGTTGCAAAGTTATTAAGATGCAAAGTTTTGGGGTTTAACATAGAAATGGCTCCTCAACCCTAACTATAGTGGCACTACCGTGCCACTATACTATATATATATATATATATACTGTATATATATATATATATATATATATATATATATTTTATATATATGTATATATATATTTATAAACTATAGATAGGATTGTATGCTTAAGACACTCCCAACATTTGCTAATGGAATTTTTATGAAGAGTTCAAGCTTGTTAATTTGTGCCATGTCCTTGTTCATACTTGCCTTATTGGCTTTCTTGAATAGGTAAATTTCTGTACATCCTTTTGGTCTTAAATTTGTACTTTGTATATAAAACCTTATACTGCCATGGTCACTGTTACCTATCGGGAGTATTATTTCACAATTTTGAAAAATAATAGTATCCGAGCTGGGGCAACATACTCAAAAGGTTGTGCCCAGTGCAAAAGATTTGCACCAGGATTGCATCACAATAGTGCCAGTGCGCCATATTCAAAAGTCGAAATAGCGGCAGCACAACGGTTAGCGCTAAAATATAATGTATGCAGGGGATGTATTGAAGGGCGGGGACATGCATACAGGTGCTCCGGGATATTCAAAGGTATAGCATCATGTTCCAGGAGTTAGCATGGCTGCTAGTGTATCAAATACCCGCTGATGGAAATCAGGTCTTAACTTGCGGCAAAGTAAGGACTGGGGGGCATGAGCACAGAAGCCACACAAGCTGCAAGGAGCACTTGACGCATGTCTCCCTGGTAGTCTAGTGACCCCCCCAGCCCCGATCCCCAATCCCCAACTCAGTATGTTGTTAATTATGTCCAATATCCATGGTAGTCTAGTGGTACCCCAGCCCCAATCCCCGATCCCCAACACAGTATGTTGTTAATTATGTCCAATATCCCTGCAAGTCTAGTGGCCCCCCCGTCTTGATCCCCGACACATGTTGTGCATAGGACACACATTGCTTCAGTAGTGAATTGCCCCCCTTTCCCCAGTCACCCATAAGAAATTTGGAATTATCCTTATCAGTCCAGTGGACCACACTAGCCCTGATCCCCCATATCTAGCAACCCCCAAATACCTGGTGGTCTAGTGGACCCCCCCACAGTGCTTACCACCCCACTCCCCCTTCTCATAACTGAGCCGGCCACTGGCTCAGCCCACCACGCACCTCTGCAGCCAGCTGCCGACTGAGCTCTGAATGAGCGCATATTCAGTACATGTTCATTCAGAGCTCAGTCGGTGGCTGGCTGCAGAGGTGAGTGGTGGGTGGAGCCAGTTGCTGACATGGATCAGGGATGGGGGGAGCAGGGTGGTAGGCACTGTGAGGTGGGGGTTGGGGTCCACTATACCACCAGGTATGTAGGGTGCCAATTACGGGGGATCGGGGGCTTGAGCAGTCCATGGGACCACCGGGGTTATTGCCTTATTTATGTTTGGAGATCTGGGATGCAGCAGTCCAGGAGAACACTAGGAATAATGCCATAATACTGTAAAATGGCTACTGTAAACTGTAGATTTAATATCGCTATGTTCGCTGGTAAGACTGTCCCACAAAATTTCATTGACAGCAATCACAGACTGATGCTAAAAAAGATAGGCATGCAATTTCTTTAGAACATGACGGTATCAATCTATGCAGCCTGTGACCACAGACATTGGCATCTTGTGCAAACAAAATTGCTACCTTTATTGCAATAAACCAAGTCAACAAAATCAAGTAAATGAAATAAAAATGTAAGTCAGGACAGTAAAGGGCATAGCCAATGTAGTCTGTCCCTCCGCTCACTCCATGACTGCAGCCCGACAGTGTACAGTATCAGTCAGGCAAGGGCGAAAGTTGCAGATTCCACTTTTGCAGAACTTCCATGAAATTTCATGAAAATGTTTGGAACTTTCACCATTGGCGAAATTGGTATGTTCTGCAGATTTTCGCCCATTGCTGTGGACTTTTTGGCTGAACTGCAGAATAATATGTTAAACTGAGGAATTTATTCCATCTGCAGTTTAATGTAGTATTTCATATCCCAACTCATAATAAAACAGACTGGTGGCATCTAGTCCCCCCCCCCCATCCTCCTGATTGTGGGTCCCATGTGAAAAAAGAAATCCCTGGTGCCTAGTGCCCCCTGCACCTGCCGATCATGGGTCCCTTCCATGTAAAAAAAAAAAAAATCCAATCCATGGTGTCTAGTATCCCCCCCCACAGATTGTGGGTCCCATGTAAAACAAAATACAATCCCTGGTGTCCAGTGGTCCCCCACACACTGATTGTAGCCCCCCAAAAATTATAATTCCCTAGTGTATAGTGGACCCCCTCCCTATCCCGATCCTGTAAAAAAATGTAATCCCAATTTCCTGGTGTCTAGTGGACCCCCAACCCCCCACACAGACAGTTAGTCCCCCATTACCCTACTCCTCAGCACCCCAATCCTGAGTGGGCCACCAGCTCAGCTCTCCTCTCTCCTCCACAGCCGTTGGCTCACTGAACTGTCAATGAATGAGGCGCATACTTGTATGCAAGCATGCATTCGTTCACTGACGATTCAGTGGAAACCATAACCGTGGGCGAGAGGAGGAGGCTGGCCTGTGGCCCGCTCAGGTCAGCGTGGGGAGGGGCCAGTGGGGACTCAACTGTCTAGGTGGGGTGGAGGCCACCATATACCAGGGAATTGGGATTATGTTTTTTACAGGGGATTGGGGATAGGGAGAGGAGTTCACTAGACACCAGGGAATAGTACAGTAAGGCTGGAAAAATGGATGGACTGCCTTCATTTATTAAGGGGATCCTGACTAGGGAAGGGGGGGCCGCTAGACACCAGGAAGTTATGACTTTTTTGGGGGGCCTCGATCGGCGGGTGGAAGGACCACAAGACACCAGGGACTCAAGAGTGGGTTTTTTTTTTCTCACCCAATCAAGGGTGTTGGGGGACCAGTAGACACCAGGATTGATTTTTTTCAAGGATACCTGATTGCGGGGTGTGGGGGTACTAGACACTAAGGATTGGAGGAGTTTTCTTATAAGGAACCCTTGATCAGTCGGTAGGGGGGCACTAGACAGCAGAGAGGACCACATTTTTGTGTTTGTTTGTTTTCTTACATGGGAGGAACCAGCAATCAGCGGGTGGGGGTGTGGATTAATGTATTAAACTGCTGGGAAAAAAAACCTCGGAACTGACCAATTACAATGATCAGTTCTGCAGATTTTTTTGCAGCAGTTTAATACATTAACCCACAGCTGGTACATTTATTCCGCCCTTTTAAGGTTGAATTTCCGTGAATGTTGCGAAAATTATTTCTGAACTTTCACGGAAATTCCCCCGGTGAAATTTGTTTTTCGCACACCCCTAGTCCAAAGATAAAATAATATCAGTACATTCAGTTGTTCAACTTTGTCTTTATTAACTTTATCAATGTAAAACCTGCTGGACACTAATGAAGTGACGACTGTCAGAGGTACATGTAATTGACAATTCCCTAACAGTAGGATCCCTTAATACTGTAACTGATTGCAGGCTGATGCAGTTGGGGCACTCATCTCATAGTGATGCACAGCTTCAGCTGACTGCACCAGAACCCAGAACATAGAACCTAGATCACACAAACTGGGTATCCATTTTACAATAAGTAAACAGTTTATTTTGACAAGTACTAGCTTCAATTGATTTTACCAGAGTTAAAAATTGAAAGACGGCAGAAAGAACAGCAGATCAGGTATGCACACCATGTACTGGAGCCAAACTTCTGCAGGTACAGTACTGTATGTTAAATTTGGATGCAGTTGTTTGTTGTTTGTTGTGATGCAGTGTCACATTCAGAGCTTTGACAGTATTTATGTGACAAATGAAGGACAGCTTTACATTTTAAATTTGCACCAACATGCTGCAGAACAACTGTTTGTGGATCGCGGTTGAAATTACTGGGAGAGCGAAGCTGTATTTGCGCACAGTGCTTTACAGAGCTGGACCAACAAAATTTACTTTGCATTACAATTAGCAGTTGTACAATATATTATGGAGATCAGGGATGGGGGTGGGGGGCACTAGACTACCAGGATACATGACTGTTTGTACCTACCACTTGTGTCGAGGATCAGGGCTGGGGTGGGCCACTAGACTAACTGTGAACTTGTGTCTATTTGTGACCCCATGTGTCGGGGATCGGGGAGGGCCACTAGAGCACCAGGTTATGTTTACAGGCACATGTGTTGTGGCTTTGGAGATCAGGGATTGGGGCTGGGGTGCAGGGCCTGTTTCAGGGTTTTGGGCGCCCCCAGCAGGATTACTGATGTCATGGGGCCCCCCTACATGGCTGTCCTACACCCCATCTGTTAACAGTTAGCAATACACATTCTTGTAACTACTGTACATTTCAGTGCAACTAGTGGTATCTCTAAAGTTTCTAGTGGGAAACAGCAGTGTCAGTGCATACTGTTCCTTCTATCACGTCCATTGCTGCCCATCTGCCCTCACTGCCCAGGTTATGGCTTGGTATGGCATTGCATGCAGTCATGATCCCACATCAACAGCTGTGCACAGCCCTAGGTTGCTGTTCTATGGGGATGATCAGGTAACACACTTATAAATATTTCAGTTGAACACTGCTGCTGTGTACAGACGTAGCATGCAGCTACGAACCTGTTGCTCAATGTGACATACAGGTGGAGCTGTGTGCACCATGCAATAGCGCTCGGGCAAACTACATGGTAATATATGCAAATTAACCCATAATGAGATGATAATGTGGCTGTTTGCACACGGATTACCTAAGTATGCTCATTTGCATAGGAGCTTTGAATATAGCAAACTTTTGCCCCAGGCTGATGTGTTTGCACTGGGCTAATGTGTTAGCGCCGTGCAAATGGGTTAGCCCCAGGCAAACCTGTCAAAATCATAGCACAGTTCTGCTGTGTCTGGCCTGCAATGTTGTTTGCAGTTGTTGTGCACCACTTTATTGCCATCACACACACTGACCACCTGCTACAACTCTGCCTTACTCCACTTCTGTGTGCACTGGGCTGTTGTTGCATTTTGCATTGCCCAGTTGTTATATTCAGAGCTGTTTTATTTGCTGGGCTATTTTTGCACTGCACTCAGCCCTGTTTGCACGCCTTCATTTGCATGCTATATTCAACTGCTTTAGCACCCGGGCTATTCCTTGGAATATAGCATGCAAATGGTTCCGAGCTATTTTTGCATAATGGGCAGTGCTAATTTTGCCCTGGGCCTAAGTTTTGAATATTGGGCCCCTGATAACTAAATCTAATATATTGCCTCCTCTAGTTTGTTTTGCACATGTTGTAATAAGTCATGTTCTAAACAGGCCTGAAGGAAGTCCAAACTTTGTTATTTGCAATTTCATTTGTCCAGTTCAAATCGTTGTAATTAAAATCGCCTGTTATAATGGTGCACCCTATTTCACAGGCTTTCATTAATTCCTCTATCAATTCTTTGTGTGTTTCATCTAAGGTGTTAGGAGGCCTATAACAAAGTCCAAGAATAAACTCATCTTTAGAATTAGGATTAACCTTCAGCCATATTGTCTCTGTGCATGAATTGTGTTTACTTATTTTTTCTGATATTTCAGTTGTTATTATGTAATTAGATGTAAATATAGCAACGCCACCTTCTCTTTTGTTTTATTCTATCCAGCCTAGTGACTTTAAATCCTGGAACACTTTTATCTCAAGAATCTCTTTCTACCCATCATGTTTCTGTAATTAGTGCTATATCGATGTTACTGCTAGAGTTCAGAATTGCTTGGAGTTCACCCATTTTATTATTCAAGCTTCTAATGTTGCTCAGTAGGCATTTTATGTGTTGATTCCTTCTTCCAGTTTTCACTATTGTTTTTCTATTGACTTTGGTTGATTCTGCATCATTTTGTACCTCTCCCCCCTTGATGTTAGTTTAAAGGGATTATTTCCAAGTGGGCCTGGATAAGTTTTCCAGAATGTATGCCCTATTTTTATTCAATGCAACCCATCTTTACTATATAAGTGATCCCTTTTTTCAAAATGTAGCCAAGTGTCAACAAATCTGATGCCCTCCTGGTTGCACCCATCTTTTAATCTGCTATTTATTCTCATTATAGTTCATTTTGTTTCTCTTACAGCTCTGGGGACAGAGAGGATTCCAGAAACTATTACTGCAGCTCCTAAATCTTTCAGTTCTTTGGCAGTTTCTATAAGTTCTAGGCTTATATCCTTCTTGGGGTCTCGTCCCACATTATTAGTTCCAACATGCAAGGCCACAACTGGATTTCTCCCCTTGTTTTTGATAATATCCTGGTACCCTTGCACTGATATCTCTTATCTTTGCACCTGGAAAGCAGGATACTGTCCTATTACATTTGTCAGGACCACATATCGCTGTATGTCTAATGATGGAATCTCCTAATACTAAAAATTGCCTTGTTTCATGAGGCGACTGCTCTTCCCTCCCATTAAGAGTATTTTCATCACCTGCCAAAACACTATACTTGTTTGACAGAGGAAGATTCTGAGTGGGAATAGCTCCCCTTCCCTTCCTTTGCCCTTTGTTAGATCCAACCAAACACCATTCATTGCCTCGGTCATCCCCTGGGTTTTCTCTACCTCTCTTGCTATGGTTTTCTTCTGCATTATGTCGTCGAGGCACAGGTAAGGAAGCATAGGGAAAACCAAGTTCTACCCTGTCACACATTAGTGCCTCTTTGATTTTGTTAAGCCTCTCTTGTTCTTTTTTTGTTTACTGGGGTTGCAGGTGTGTTAATGTTCATTGGGTCAGCTTCTAAAGCAACCACAAAATTCTCAATTTGTTTTATCTGTTGCAGATTTTTTTATTCTATTTATGTAGTATTTAACTTATGTCAAATAGTATCACATGCCTCACATTTAATATATACGAACTCATCTGGACATGCTAGGGTTGACTTTTCCACATACATGTAGCACTTAGCACACTTGACTAAAGAGTCTTCTTGGCACATCAGTTTTAAAATGTCACAAGCGTGATCCATTACAGCGTAGTAGGAAATGTTTGTAAAAGTAAATGCAGTGCTACCTACAGTATTTAGTAGTAGTTTGTGTGAAATAGATACTAGTAACCCCAAATCGGATGTCAATTGAATATCTGTCTTACCCTTGTGTCAAAACAGTATGGGGATGGGCCCTCGTTCCTTGCTCACTGCTGGCTATTGCAAGAAAATCTACTAACTTACACAATAAGAAAAGGAAGAAAAGGAGGGTGCAATTTACAGGTGCACTATTTGAACAATTTAGGAAATGGGGGGGGCTAGGTTGACACAGTGTGAACTCTAAGGAGTGAGGAGAGTCTAGTTTCTCATTTACAGTATCTGTTCTCAACTCACTAGCTAACTGAATTCAATGTAATAGTGAACTTGGTGTACCAGTGTTCAAGGTGCTGGTTGAGAACAGCTAGTTTGATGCATACTTAATGCAGAAAGGGTTCTCCGAAAAGCCTTTTTCAAACACAGGTATTACGTACTCTGTTTTTGCCTACAGTTCAGAGGTGCTGACTCTAAAAGGGAATCCTAGTGTGCTAGTATGTCCTATACTTACCTAAGCTTGTCACCATGTTAGGTAAGGTGTTGGAATACCCACACAAGCTGCCTGTATCCTGTAAGTTTTTTATTCCGCATGTCCCCACACGTGTCTGCTGTGTCTCTACGTGCATCGACGCCCACTCACTGTCATTTGCTGAGCACTTGGTTCTTCGTAGAATGTGCCCCAGGAATGAAGGACTGGGATCACTTTCCATTCCTATCTTCGCTAGACTTTGTTTTTAAATTAAGTGGTGTAGCAGGTGCTTAGAAATCTTATGAAACTCCTGCGGTGTGCTGTGTTACAAAAGTAAATAAACCACTAGCACCAGTGTGCAGGAGAAAAACTTCTAATAAACATGAGTAGTTCCTGGGGCTGCCAGTGAACTACAGAAATCCACCCCTTCCTAGATCCTGCCTATAACTTCCTTGTTTCCACTGAGGCACTATCTCCCTTCACGGACTGCACAGACTTAGCAAATAAGTAAAGTAAAAAAAGAAACCTCTCACCAGCCCAGTGGCACTGAGGATTGAGGTGCTAGATGCCACACCTTGTGCAACGCCAGTGACCCGAGTTCAGGAGCAAGCTTGGGCACCAGAGGTCAGCAGGGGAGGGATCGAATTTAACACCTGCTGGGCTGCTCTCCTGTCCCAGGGGAGGGCATCGGGATGCCTGGTGCTCCGGTGATCCCTGGTGGAGATCGGGGGCACCGCAGAAGCGTGGGCGGCATGTAACAGCATGCCCGATGCTTGCAGGGTTGCCATGCTCCAAGCATCGGTGCGTTTACAGGGAAAGGGACAGAAAAGGGAAAAACCAGCTCGCAGAGATGGGTGTGGCACCTATCCTCCATGCCCAGCGCTGGGTCCGACTTAGCCAGGCCTCATCACCCCTCCACCTGGGCCCCGCCCACTTGCCAGAGTCTGCCTTACTAAGACAGCCCAAGGAAGGAGTTAGGCTACCCTCCCCAGGCGAGTCAAACCAGGGGTGCTGGCAGTGGGGGGGGAGAGAGGGCACAAGACCACAGAGGACCTCAGGTGGGCAGGCACAAGGAGAGGATGCCTGAGAGATTTCCCTCGAGCTGCGACCCGAGGGAAAAAAACTTAAAAAAAAACAAACATCTCAGGCTATGCTGTCTCACAGCAGAGCTGTTCTACACTTTGTTCTTTACAGAGCATGCCTTGGAAGTGCTGGACTAGGGTCACACTCCATTCCTAGCCTTGTTAGACTTTGTTTTTAAATTAAGAAGTGTAGCAGGTGTTTAGAAATCTTATGAAGCTCCTGCGGTGTGCTGTGTTACAAAAGTAAATAAATTACTGGTGCTGGCATTCAGGACAAAAACGCCTAACAAACTGGAGTAGTTTATGGGGCTGCCAGTGAACTACAGAAATATGCCCTTTCCTATGTCCTGCCTGTATTCTTCCCAGTTTCCATGGAGACACTATCTCCCTTCATGGACTGCACAGACTTAGCAAATAAGTAAAATATGAAACAGCTCAGGCTACGCTGTCTCACAGCACTTCACCTTCGCCAAATTTAAAAAGCTAACATGCAAACCATGGCTGTGAGGTTAAAAAGAGGCTAAAATATGAAGATAAAATACTGCATATACTATATTACCTATTATTATTATAATAATAAACTTATTATTAATAAAATAATATATAAAGTAACCTTGCTTACTCTTAATCCTCACAAAATGTGGTAGCCCTGATGGCCTTGATCCCAAACCTCTATTTCTCTCAGCCCCTGCCACTGCACTGCCTATTATTTTATTTCTCAACTTTTCTTTTTCTTCTGCTACTGTTCCTGATGTCTGGAAGCAGGCTGATGTCATTTCTATTCTAAAAGATGGTGATCCTTCTTCTGCTGGCAACTGCCATCCTGTCTCTCTCCTTGCTACTCTAGTTAAGTTATAGGAATACCTTCTACTATCTCAACTCTCTACCTTCATTGACTCCTCCTCTTTCTTCAACGTTTTCAGTCTGGTTTTAAGAAATCCCACTCCACCTCCACTTCCCTCTTGCGGCTCATTGACTCCATCCTCACAGGTATGGATCAGCGCCTGATCATGTCCACCATTTTTGCTGATCTTGCTAAAGGTTTTGACACAGTGGCACATCCCCTCTTCTGGACAAACTTAAAGCAGCAGGTCTTTCTGACTGTACAGTCAGCTGGTGTCTCACTTACCTTGGAAGTAGGTCTCAAGCAGTCTGGATAGGTAGCTCCATTTCATCACCTTTCCATATCTGCTCAAATGTCCCTCAAAGATCTGAACTGGGTCTTATTCTCTTTTCCACATTCTTAAATGACCTCCCCTCTGTCTGTTCTTCTATGTCCATTCATATGTATGCTGATGATACAGTTTGTTTCCATCTGGCTCCTCTTCCCATGATCTTATCTTACAGCTTTAGCTGGATTTTGACAATATGCAGCATTGGTTCCAGTCTAACCAACTATCACTCAGTGCCTAAAAACAGTCTCCATAACTTCTGACACCCATCAGAGGCTTTCCAGACTCACCCCTCTCCCTTCCTTTCACACCTTTGATGGTGCTATTATTGAGGTTGTATCCTCTTTTGAGTACCGTGGGATCTGGCTTAACGGTCATCTTGATTTGTCAGTTTATATTTATGCCATACACCAGGAGCTCCACCCTATGTTTGGTGCACTGTACAGGAACAAAGTAAGTATCCTGCTTCCTGTCTGCCATACAACTGTTTTAAAGATGATTCTCTCTATTTTTGACTAGGGTGACAGTCTATAGTGAAGCTCCCAAATCCTCCATTGCCAGACTGAGCCCTCTATTCCACTCATTTTGTCATTTTGCTTTAGATTGTTCCCTTTGTGCCCACCATTGCTCACTCTACTCTGCTCTTTCATTGTCCTCTCTTGATGCCAGATGCCTTTTCCATTGTGCCTCCTTTATGTCTAAATTCTGGTTTGGTTCCCTTCCTTCCCACATTACATTCCTCTTACCCTCTCCCTTGGCTTCCTCCTACCCTCTATTCAATAATACTTCCTTTCCCTCACTGTTCCTTCTAGAAAATCTACTTTTGGTCAATCTGCTTTCTCATACCACTTTTCTACACTTTGGTCCTCCCTTCCCTTTACAATTTGCTCTGCCTCTTCAGCTTTCTCCTTAAATTCTCTCCTTTATGATGTTTTCTCCCTCCTGTAGCTGTCCATGACTCTCTTCCTCACCCACCTCCTCACTAGTTCTGCCCTGGCAATTTGTTTCCTTCATTACCTGTACATACGATATTCTGATTTGTCTTCCATTTTTGATTAGACTTCTTGATATATTGTATTTGCTGTATATGATTTTTCACATCTCCTACCCCTAGGATGCATCTGGAAATGAGCTGTTAGCAGTTCAGTATGTCTTTCCTGGTGAGACTTTTGAAATACGTAAATAAAATAAATGAAATGAAACAACATTGGCTTGCTCACAACAGGGTCAAAATTATTATTTTCCCACCATAAACTAGATTATGTTATTAAAACGACAGCATCAAGAGTTTGCGGATACTGTAACATGCCACAATGCGAGCAGCACACAGTGCTTAACTTTGATGTAGAGTAGGTTTGTAATCAACTCCTTAAAGCTTTTAGGATTATGAACAAGACCACTAATTTGCAATAATTAAAGTAATGAAATTCCATTCGACTTGAAATTCTGGCAACTGCACTGGTGATTGTTAATCTAGTTTACAGATTTTACTAGGATTCTACTGTCATTCTTTTAGTGTGTGTATAAATAATCAGAATAAAAGATGGCTTAATAGACTGAGCATTAAATGAACCAAAATGGACATAATACAGGAAGCAATTATAAGAAAAATACAAGTTCTTTAGATTTACTGATCTAGAATGAAATGCCAAATTCCGTGAAACTCTTCATTTTTGCCAGTGTGCAAGGAGTCCAAATTCTGGAATTCTACAGGGTTTTCCGGCAAAAAACAAAAATCGGTAGCCTTTATTATGATTAAAGTTAGCAATGTTTATGACTTTCTAGTTAATATGTGGTGGTCATGGTCTTGTTTGTGGCTTGCCCATTCACAAAGAAATTCTCATTGCTGAAAGCTAACACTTCCAGTTAGATTCCTATTAGTTTAGCTGTAATGTATCACCTGATCAAGTGATCACAGAGTAGCAGATTAGAACTTTCAGAGGCTCTGAAGCCACAGGCATGCTTTACTACAATATCTTATTCAGTGTGTGTCATTGCTGACTAAAATGAAATAAATCAAAAATATTCATGTTGTCCCTGCTTAGAATGAGATACTGAAAATGACATTTGGATGTCTCTTTCTACTCTTTCAGGCACTACACTATCCGTTACCGAGAAAAAGGGGAGTCCGCTAGGTGGGATTATAAACAGTCCTCCTATAGACGAGTATTGGTGGAGAACCTTGTGCCAGATACAATGTATGAAGTTGCAGTTCAAATTATAGAGGGAGAAAGAGAAGGCAAATGGAGTGTTTCCGTGTTTCAGAGAACGCCAGCATCTGGTATGTGCTCAAATTAGACATTTTTTCAAATATTTTGAGTATATGTAACCTGAGGTGTAAAATAAATGCTGTCTGTATTTTATCTATAATACATGCAAGGTTTAATATAGTATGGCAGATGCTATATAATAAATCCCAAGTAAAATGTAATAATATAGCATTTGATAGCTGCGAACTAACATATGGCTTGGAAATGACCTCCAGTGTGGGTAAACTACTGGAAGTCATTATCAGGTGGTAGATTTCTTAGAGCAGCATAATACAGGATAAAAAGCAGCATGATTTTGTTATGGGCAGGGCATGTCAAAGTAGTCTTGTTGACTTTTTTGTTATGGTGACTCAGGCAGTTGAGGGTTTAGTGGCTGATTTAGTGGTTGATCTCCTTTACCTGGATTTCAGTAAAGTCTAAAACTTGGTGCCACACTGGCCATTAAAATGGTGAATCTTTGCATGGCGAAGAACTGATTACTTGGATTGGAAATTGACCAGTGAGGAGGACTCATAGGGTGGTCCGAATGGCAAACTCTCTGGCATCAAGTTCACAGGGAGGGATTAATTATATGAACATGGATGTGGAGAGAGTGGATAAGTACTGTTTTTGGCAGCTGAAATTCAATACCAAAAAGTGCAAGGTAAAGCACATATGGATACATAACTCAAAAATGGAGTACTGGATTGACTGGGAAAGCGTAGGGCACACTAAGGAGGAAAGGACTTGGGAGTTATCACAAGCAACAGCCTAACATCCTCGTTTCAGTGCAGCAAAGCATATGAGGAAAACAGTCAAATGCTGGGTGTATGGGAGGGGCTTTGACAACAGAAGGCTGGAGATGGTCTTTCCACTGTATATGTCCCTGGTGAGGCCTGATCTGAAGTACTGTGTACAGTTCTTGAGATCACAGGTCAAGGAGGACCACGGTGACAAAAATGATACAGGAACTGCAAGGGCAGTGTATGAGCAAAGGTTGCAAAGTCTGAATATGCACTCCCTGAAAGCCAGAAGACATAGAGGAGACATAAGTGAAATATTCAGTTGTCTGCTGGGAATAAACAGAGTGGAAGTCTCAGAGCTTTATACAGTAAATGGGAGCATGAACACCAACAGGCACAGTTACAAGCTGTTAAGGGTATCTGTAGGTGCAGCAAGAGAAAGTACTGTACTTCAATGAGAGGGTGGTGGATGATTGAAACAGCTTGCCCAACAATATGGCACTATAAATGCTATAACTATTGTGGGGTTCAAGTCAGGGGGAGAGAGGGGTCAGGGGATATCATGGCCTCAGAGATAAAGCCATCTATAGAATGCACACAGAGGAAATTTGTGAGCAATGCAAAGCATTTCAATCTTGAGATGTAGAACTTCTCAGCCATTAAAGGTACTGCATTTCTTACAATATCTAGTCACCTTCTCACTCTATCCACAGCATTTATATTCCTACTCTCAGAGCACTTTATTATTTTTTTTAACCAGGGCATAAACTGGGAGCCCCATATTCGGCCACAGCCATTTGACCCATGCAACAACAGCACCTGGCAAAATATAATGCGCGGTCATCGAGGAGTCCATTTTCATACAGGCAGTGCACATTGGCTGGCTGATGTCTCAGCGACAGGCATTGAGCATATACACACTGTAGAAACAGCTGTTTCTACAGAGTACATGTGATCTCTCCATATCATTCAGCTCACAGTTGAGTCTGTGCCAGTCACTGTCTACAGTGCTGCACAAAGACAAGGATGGCCTTATGTTGGGTGAGACAGTGGTGGAGGAGTGGTGAGTGCTTAGTGGGTGGATGGGGAAGGGTGGGTTATGACTATTGTAATGGAAACTGAATAGGAATAGTTATCACTGGACTACTGTGGAAGATATGTTCCTTGAAAAGCATGTGAGAGGGGGATTCCACTGGACTATCATGGAAAATATTACTGTACTCAGAGATCAGGCAGGAGAGGGGTACCACTGGACTACCAGGAAAGATCTTATTTTACTATTGGATCAGGCCGGGGGGGGGGGTACCACTGAACTAAAGGAAGATATTTTACTTGGGGATTGAGGATTGGGGGGTACCACTTGGATATCATGGAAATATTATTGTGCTTGGGGATCAAGCAGGAGGGTGTTACCACAGGACTACCAAGGATGGTATTATTTTACTCTGGGATTGGGAAGGAGAGGGGAACCACTGGAGTACCATGAAAGGTATTATTTTACTAACAGATCAGGCCTGGAGGGGGTACCACTGGACTACCATGGAGAATGTGTCATCTGCACCAGATGATGTGTACTACTGTGCATATTGATAAGAGTAGGGTCTTGGGAGCATTAAATAGTGTTACCTCTGCAATCTTTCAGAACTTCCAAAACCCTCTCAAAAAACCACTGCACCCTGTATGCAAGGGGGTTCCCTCCTTTGCATGGGCACAGTTAGCTATCTATTGTGTTTGGCACTGTGGGCCACTTTAAATATGGCCCAAACACCATTCTGCCATGCTATGTCTGGTTAGTGTGTTCTATCCCCTCAATATGGAAGACAGCTCAAGTGTTTCCACTACTTAAGGCAGGTGATCCCATGGACCTCAACAACTATAGGCCCATTTCCATCTTACCAGTACTTTCCAAGATGCTTGAAAAGTTAGTAAACTTTCAGTTAAGTGCCTACCTTGATACCAACAATCTCCTTAACCCAGCTCAATCTGGGTTTAGATCTATGCACAGCACCATCTCTGCCTTAGCAAAAGTTACAAATGACTGGCAGACTGCCTTAGACAAAAAGAATAACACCTGTGCTGTGTTTCTGGATCTAAGCAAAGCCTTTGACACTGTGGACCATGAACTACTAATCTCCCCACTGAACTCCATAGGCCTTGACTCACTCTCTCTTAAATGGTTCAGATGCTATCTCTCCAGAAGATTACAACTGGTCAAAATGAAGGTGACCTATCTACCTCTAAACCACTCTAAGGTGTACCCAAGGCTCCATCCTGGCCCCATCCTCTTTGCCATTTACATCAACAATATTGACTCCAATCTCTCACAATCTAATATTCACCTTTTGAGATGATACTGTACTATATGTCAGTAATCCTCACCATCAAAAGCCTGTGAGCTTTTACAGTCTGAGTTCTCCTCCTACAGCACAACTTATTAGAAAAGAAATTACTACTAAATGCCAAGAAAACAAAGCTATGTTCTTTGCCACCAAGAACTGCTCTTCCACTGTCCCATCACTCACCCTCCACAATTATCTACCATCCTTGGTGAAAACCTGAATATGTGGACAAATTCAAATATCTTGAGTCTGGATTGGCAATAAACTTGATTACACTAGCCACATTGAAGAGCTCCTGAAAAGCTTAGACAAAGACTTGGCCTATTTTATAGGATCAAACACTACCTGACCAGAGATTCCAAACAAAGGCTAATCCTGGCATCATTCCTATCCCTCATTGACTATGCTGACTCTCTATGGCCACTGCTCCTCTCCATTTAAATAAATTACACACCTTGTATCATAGAGCTATTAGATTCATTATAGATCTTCCCTCCAGCACCCATCATTGCTCTCTACAATGCAGTCAGTTGGACATCCCTGCAACACAGAAGAAACAAAAATGCTGCTGTCTGGATCTACAAAGCTCTGACAAACAAACTCCCTTCCTACATCTCAGACTGTTTCAACGGATCACATCCAGGCCTTACACCCTAAGGATCAATAAACTCATCATGCTGAAGATTCCTATCACCTGCACCCGGTATGGAAGGGCTGCAATCAGCTATTCCTAGCACTTATTTGGAATTCTCTCAAAAGACCTTTGAACTTGGATACCCTCATTCCTTTAACATCCTTCAAAAACTGTATACTAGTCTATTCCCAGAATCATGCAACTGCTTCCATAAGGCCTAGTCCTCCCACACCCCTCCTTCCCCACCCTTTTTTTATGCTACCCCTATTTCTCTATCGTCTTCTAGCTTGTTCTCCAACCAACTTCATACAAAAATGCCCACCCAAGTCCAACTATCTGAGCTTTATCCCTACTATACTGTTTGTTTCTTTCCTTTTAATATGATTTAGGTTTATTGTCATTTTGCCTTTATATATGTAAATATTTGTATATCTGTCTCATTCATAAATCATTGTATTTGTGTTTATTCAGTACCATGTTTTTGTGTAAAATTTGTAACCTTATATTGTTATGACCACTAGGTCCATCTTGTAAATGAGCTATGCTCAATGATGTTCGCCTGAATAAATAAAGATTTTGATTGATTGATTGATTGATAGTGTGGTGCTAAGCCTGTTAGCACCATGCTAACCTTTTAAATATGGAGCCCTTTGTCTTGTGACCCTTTCTCAGAAATGCATGGGGACTAAGAGATACACAAGGTATATATATATATATATATATATATATATATATATATATATACACATACATAATTTAGAACAGAAAATTTCACATGTACTCCTATAAACAATACAAATATAGTATGTTAAGAATTGCATTTGCATAATTCTTGACTAAACAAGCACTTAAAAAGATTGTACTTAAAGGGAGCTCAGCAATCTGTCATATTTACACTAGTCAGTAAATCATTTGCAAGCTTTGGATATATATACTACAGGGGATCTTTTTACAGCTTTTGTTTTCATCTTGGTTCCACAAATTTTCTTGGAATTTCAGCTCTGCTATGTTTCCTGAAATGTTTTAAAAAGAATAGAGGGTTGCTTTTGTATTAAAACTTGTTTTAAGAGTCTAATTGAATGAAGCTGAACAATAAGTATGCCAGATTCCAGGGACCCAAATACCAAAAGTAGTTCACTTCTGGTATAAACTATTCAGTAGCATAAAAGAGCACACAGAATGCTGTGCTTTAGTAACTTTTATAAAATGGGCAAAGAATGTCTTGCTTCCTGATTAATGTTTACAGAGTGATAACCCATGGACTTTAACTTCTTCCAGCTATGAAGAGAGACCACAGCCAAATATCCATGGCTGTGAGTATGAAGTAAATAAAATACACCCACTCCACTCACTCTGATCACACCAGTCGCATATACCACTCTGGCTGACAATAAAAGGCTCCCACTCAGTTTTCCCCAGCTCCAGGCAGTGTAACTACTAAATGACACTTAAAAAAAGAACAACTGTCCACATCAGCACACAAAGTGCATCCAGATCCACATACTGTATCTGTTTTAATCCTTACCAGGCTATATTTGTACAGGACACAGGCAAGCATTCTTAAGGCTAAAGTCAGGCATTCCTGTGCTTCCTGTTGGTGGCTACCATGTGCAAGACATACTTTACCCTATTTCTAACACTGCTTTGTAATTCAATGTTTGTACGCAAGTTAGTAATGAGTTTTACTTGTGCAGCTTCATTGATAGTCTGGTAGAATCTGAATGCTTATATTGCTGATTGAGATAAATAGATGCTTTGTCCATTCACACTCTCTGCCCCACGGGGAACTATCACCTTGTCAGAGTACTGTGAAGGCAAAGGAACCAACTTGAGGAAGGTTCCACCCCTAGAGGTGCCAGGGGAATATAAGTCCTTTAGGCTAAAGGTACCTTAGGAAGGAGACTCGGGAGAGAGAGAGAGGCGTGTTGCTGAAGGGGGGATGGCAGGACAAAGAAAGAATGCATCTGAGTGAGACTGCAGGGAGCTGCCTTAAATAGCTCACTCAGGAGCCATGATTAATTGCTCCCACTCATTGAACTGCAGTCATAGCCTTTGATTTTAATGTGTGTACACAAATTAGTGATGAGTTATGCTTGTGCAACTTCATTGATAGTCTGATAGAATTTTAATGCTTATGTTGTTGACTGAGATAAATAGATACTTTGGTCATTCACACTCTCTGTCCCACGGGGAACTACCACCCTATCAGAGTACCATGAAGTCAAAGGAACCCTCTTGACGAAGGTTCCACCCCTCGAGATGCCACAGAAATATAATTCTTTTAGGCTAAAGGTACCTTAGGAAGGAGCCCCAAAAAGGATGAGCAGCAAGTGGTGAATGCAGAAACTGGATGAGCACTGATTGACAGCAGTAGTGATGACATGGAACAGGCATAGGTAGGATTGTGCATTGACTAATGATATCAATATTGATATCAGGCGGGGCATGAATTCCATAAGGAGAGAGGAACTAGCAAAAGAGAAAGAAAGCCACCATCCAACCCTAACTCAACAGCAGAAACCTATCTGGGTCAACATGTACTATATAGATAAAGTACATGAGGGCTACCTTCTAAGGGCTACCTTTATGACCTTCAGCACAGAGGAGAGAAAAGGAAAAAAACCCTATGATGGGGAAACCTCTGGGGAGCCAAGGCCTTGGTTGCATTCCCTCAAGACTTGGGATGATACTGTATTAATGATGGCTCACTACTGCAATTTAAGAACCCAATTTAGGGGATGATTTTTTTAGAGGAAGGGCACTCGCTCTATCCTTCTAATGAAAAAAGTGTGGGGGTGCTGTGAGTTGATGGCCTCTGCAGCTAAAGGGGAACCCTGATGTGGCCCACTCCCCAAGCAGAAGAAGACAGCAATCACCACTGAAAGGCACTCACCTGACCTCCAAGCAAAGGCCTAAAGGAGAAGTCAAACCCAGGAGGATTAAGGCTGAAGCCACACCCAGGAGGAGTAAGGCTGAGCCCTGGCGGGGTGAGAACTGGAGGATTGTACAATCTTCATCCATGAAGGTCAGGAAGGACAAGGGAGGGTATAGAATGGACCCCAGGTGAACCTTAGGTTACAGTAGGCAGAATATTTTTCAAAGGTGCTGCTGATGCTGAGAGAAGCTAAAGGAGCCCCCCTGGGACTTACAGGCCCTACCCTCCAGCAGCTGAGGTCTTAAATGCTACACAAGAGGTGTCGCCAAGGCTGTTCACATGTCCAAAGACTTCCTCCAGCATGGAGGACCTTCTCACCCTTATGGTAGAAAGAGAAGGACCCCTTGCCCCCGGCAAGGGACCCACCCTCAAGATGTAGACTTCAAGGGGGCAGAGCCATGCTAGGTAAAGAGAGGCAGGGATAAGACTGAGAGTACAGGATTGGGACTACAGATGGTAGAATTGAAAATAGCAATTAACAACATGCAAGGGAGTGCAACTGTTAGCAGAGAGTAAGTTAAGAGACTGCATGAGGTGAAGTGCAACTATTAGCACTGAGGACAGTGAGACAGCATGAGGTGGGAGTAACTGTTAGCACTGAGTCTAGTAGAAGACAGCATGCTAAAGCTATAGAGAATGAATAAATGCCTTTGGGGAATGCTACAGCATATGGAATCAAACCATCAAGCAGTGTGCTGCTGGTGTGAGTAATGAAACCACTGAATTCAAAAGGGAGTGGTTGCCAGGTGTAAGCAATTAAGGAGTTTAGATGAACAAGAGCCTGCAAATGGTACAAAAACAGTGTAGGTAAACATGGAGATTGAAAATGGTACAGAAACAGAGTAACTCTAGAGCCTGAATAAGCACAAATAAAAATAAAATGACAACGGCTGGATGCTGACAACTAGGAACCCTGAAAAAGAAACAAAACAGAGACAAACAGAGACTGAGAAGAAAGCTTAGCAAGAATAGGTGACTAAAAAATGTAAAACAGTGGCCAGGAGGCAAAAGCACAATACAGACCTAGAAGGGTGCACAAGGCAGCAGAATTCCCCCAAAGCATGACAGAAGCAGGAGACAAACACTGGGAGAAGGGGGTGGGGGCTCTGGCAGAGCCTTTGGCTGCAGCAAAGAAAGAATGCATCTGAGTGAGACTGCAGGAAGCTGACTTAAATAGCTCAGACAGGAGGCATGGCTAATGGCCCCCACCCATTGAACTGCAGTCTTAGCCTTTGAGTTAAAAAAAATGAATTTAATGTATTTATTTATTTTAATTTTTACTTGAGTACCCATTATACATGTGTGATAGGACACTCCAGGACATTGGTTGTCATGAGGTAACCATATGTCTAGGTGCAGAAGGCATGGTGCTGCAAGCTGAGTGACTCACCATACACCTAGGCATGTGGTAATCACCATGGCAGCCAATGTCCCATTATGCCTTTTTGCTTATACAGTATAGATAATATTGGAGCTTTGTGAATTCTCAAAAAGGATTACCAATGAACATTTTATAAGCTAACTTAAACTTAATTAATTGTTTAAGAGTTTCAGCCAAAATTGTATAATAATCCTTGGGAGTCACAAGGTAAAAATTGCTAAAGACTCTCAGTTCATACAGCAAACTATTAGTTTAAGAAGGCTTTGAAAACTTATTTATTTAGTTGTGCTTTCAGAGACTGTTGAATCTGAACCTGTAATTTTATCGTATTGATTTACCTCAGATATTTTATTGTTCTATCTATGTTTTAACTTCTGTACAGCGCTTTGATATCTGTTTGAATTGCACTTTATAAATAAATTATATTATTATATTATTATTATTATTAGTAGTAGTAGTAGTATTAGTACATTGAACACAATAGATAACTGAATAAAGTGGGTTATAGTACCTGTAAAATAATATTTCTTTGAACAGAACTTATCCTTTGCAATTGTTCACTTGCAGTTGCATGGGCCATGGAAGCTTGCAAATTTCAAATGATCAGGATGAATGGCTGCCCAGCCATGCATATTCCTTGCTCAACTAAATGGTCTTGCTAGACACCTGCAAGAAGGGACATCAGAAACTAGCATGTTCAGGATGAAAAGAAACACATCTCTAAAGAAAGTTCTGGTCCATGAGAAAAAGTGAAGGCCAATTAAATATTTTAGATGAGATCAGACGAATGTATCATAGCATCCTGATTTCTTAGGTATTGGAACTACTGCAGGGGGTAGACCGGGCCACATTCTTACTGTCTTTCCTGTCAAGAACCATTGTAGCCAAGTCACCTGCTGTTACTCTGCCTGTGCCTTGTGAGGCTGAATGGGGAGTGCTGGTACCTAGCAGTTCTGGTATTGCACTCTAATTTTTCCTTCTGCTCATACTAACAATGAGACTATGTGCCCTAATCTCTCCCACTCTATCTCGTCTCTACCCTCATTTTTCATATGCCAGTGGTATCTACACTAAATAAGTAACGTGAGCTCTGATGTGCTCAACAGGACTGTTATTTCAAAGCCCTACACAAATATTAAAGGATCAGTGTCACAAATACAGTGGCACTCATGAGAGAGTCCCGAAAAATGACTGGCACACGGAAAGATATGCTGCTAAGAAAAATGTAATTTATTTCCCCTCTGGATAAATTTAAAACCAGCAATCCAGGAAATGCAGTGCAGACAGCTAGCCAAATCACCAGTAACAGAGGGTTAAGCCCTAGCGTTTCACCATAGTGGCTTCATCTGGGGGCAGAGACATCAAAGAATAACAGTTGTTTTATAGTTCCATTCATCTGACGTCATATGTCTGCTAGCCAGTCACTATATCTAAGAACAAATAGTAACATAATTTACTTAATAAGTGTTGTAAACATGACTATACTTTTAAACAACTCTCCAAAAGAGTGCAATAACCTACACTAAAGATAATTCAGTTTGCTTACTCAATATGCAACATGTTTGTTAACAGTAAACATGAAATTGTAAACTGATCCAGCCTGATAAATCTTATAACTCATACAATTCAATCTGCACAATACTGCTTCAGTTCATCATAAGATTTGCAAGGCAGATAAAAGATAGACCCACCAAAGATGCTTTTTGACCATCCTGTAATTGCTTCACTTACAATTTGTGTACAGAATTCTGGGAATCTACAGTGACAGCTGAATCCAGCTAGTGGCAGTACAGAGGAAGAAGACAGATGGAGATCCAGTGCTGGAATGCACTCTGAGGCAGAGGAATAAAAAAAAAAACAAAAAAAACCCAAGTAAATATACATTGCAAAAAAAAAAACTGTACAACTATCACAAGCTCAATTATATCCTCAGTGGTCAGGGCAGTTGTTTTAATGTGGGAGAATGTGCAGTAAGGGACTATTGGTGGGAATCATAATACACAATACTCATACCTATACTTTAGTTGTAAATGTTTGCACAGATTCAGAAACTAGCAATTTCAGCATTAGAGTACTCATATAAACTGGTTGAGGTGGGGATTCTAGCATAAATTATGTCAAAATGTATCAAATGTCATTTAAGAAGGGTTTAAGATCCCAGTGTTTAAGTCTCTTGGATTCAGAGTTTGTAGTTTGAATGTTCAGAAGCTCCCCCTTCTTAACAGTAGGTTCAGCCTGTTACCCCCCAACACACACACACACACACACTTCAGGCTTTTCTGATCTGCATTGTGGTGTTCAAAGAAATGTCTGCATATAGTGGTGTTCACTTTATTATTCTCTATAGATCTCACATGTTCTTACATTCTCCCCTTTAACATCCTAGTAGTCCTACTCACATATTATAAATTACAGGGGCACCAGAGTATATAAATAACAAATGTTGTTGTGCAAGAAATGATGTCCCTCATCTTAATTTCATGGTTGGTGTTCTGATAAACAAATGATTTAGCTTTTACAGAAAACTGGCAGACATTGCACCTTTGTCATTTAAAGTATCCGTCAGAGAGACCACTCAGCAAATTGACTGTATACCAGCCTTCTCTTAAGTCTGAACTTTTTTCGAGTGACCATTGTGGATTGTCTTACCACTTGCCCCGTTGCTTCATCGCTATGAAGTATAGGCCAATTTCCCCAGATAATATTCCCTATCTGGCTGGTCAAGTTGCTGACTCAGTAGAGAATGTTATAGGGCATCCATCCTTCACAGACTCACTTGTTTTATTCTTTGTTAATATGAGGAACTCCCCATCTTTCTAACTTCATAGTATGCTTTCTGTAAAAGCTCTTCCCCAGGAACGGACCCGAGTCGTCGGAGGGCTGGCCGGGGGAAGAAGGATTGAGCATCCTATGGACTGCTCTCCTTCTCCGGGGGAAGGGTCAAGGCAGCATCCGGAGCGATGGGGACCCCTGGCGGAGGCTGGGGGCACTCACGCTGCCGCGCTTACATCAGGGAGGAGGCGGGGCGGACGCTGGCGTCATTGCATGTCCCCGCCTCTGGGAGGGAAGAAAACCGAGGAGGAAAAAAGAAGGAGAGGGAGGTCCTCTGTCAAGGTGAAGCCTCCCCGGAGGCTTCAATGCATCCCTGCCGCCGCCGCACTCCCAACCAGATATTGGTTCCACGGCACTGGAGTTGAGGGGTTTGGTGTCATGGCCCCACCCTCCGGGGGGGAAAGCCGGGGGTGACCGGGAGGGGTGGCAAATGGGCAGGCGGTTGAAGCTCCGGGGGCCGTGACCAGGCTGAAGGAGGACGGAGGACCCCCACAAAAAAAAAAAAAGCTCTTCCCCATTTCCCTTTTCCAAGAATTTCCTCTTTCAAAGAATCTGTTTTTCAGTTCACTGGCTTGTATTTCAAATTCTTTCAATTCAGCACAATTTTTCCTGATGTGGAGAAATGGACTGTGAGAGATGGACTTCTTGAGTGCTGTGGGATGGGAGCTGTACTATTTCAAGAGTGTATCAGTGGAAGTGGCTTTCCTATGACTCTTAGTAATTGCCTTATACCTAGTCACATCACCTGTAGGTGGTACATCCAAAAAGTTAACAGAGGCAGGGTCAATCATGGCAGTAAACCTTAAGTTAAGATTGTTACAGTTAAGCCAGTTGAAAAATTTATCTGCCTCCACCATAGTTTCCTCCCAAATACAAATGGAGTCATCAACAAACTGGTGCCAACATTTCAGTTTCTCTATGTATGGGGTTGTCACTTGCTTATAGATTATTTTCTCTTCTCACAGACTGAGAAATAAGGTGGTGTAACCGGTGCCATTGATGTTTCCATTTTCTGCACCACACCTGCTCCGGCTACCCGGTCAACACTGCAGGTGTCAACGGGTTGGTGTCGCTGTAACAGTGTCGCTGTGAAAGCGTCGCTATCACAATGGTATACCACCTGGATGAAGCAGTCAGTGTCAAATTCAAACATGTTATGACATAGGACAAACTCTAATGCTTTTTAATGAACTCTACTGGTATTTGTTCTTTTAATGGACTTTTTTTCCAAAAAGTATGCACAAGCCTTTATACAATCCTGGTGATGTATTGGTGTGTACAGGGATTCCACATCTACTGAAAGCCAAAGATAGCTTTCCTTCAATTCTACAATACAGTAATGGTATGTCATCTTCCACGGAAGGAAAAGCAATTATTTTTACATTTCTTACTTGAAAAAACTGAGCACTGAGGTACACAACAGTACAGTTGTTTCACAGTTAAGGCAGCACAGCCATGGGCTGCTGATTGTACTGAAAACTATGGGCTGGGTGCTGTCCAACAGAAAGGATATACCCCTCGGACACTCAATAGCACTTGTAAAGATGCACTTGACTGCCAAACTTTTGGATGGCTGATGTAAATAAAATGTATGTCATAGAGGGAATTTGGAGTCATTATCTTTGTTGTCAATGAACAGGCACAGTTTGAGAATGTAATATTGCAGCTTTTTATCATAGAACTGACATGCTCACTTTAATATCACAACTTAATCTGATTCAGTTTCATTTGGTTTGTAGGTGTAACACCCCCCCCACCCAACACACACACACACACACACACACACACACACACACACAGACACACACAGCGAGACAAGGCTGAAAATAGGCAACATTGTCAAGCCTCCCTGTCCTGGTCAACAAAAACTAAATAAAATCCACAGAAATAGAAACATAAAATTTGACAGAATACAGCCCCCCAGGACAATTGCTAGGTCCTGGGCATCTCATGGACAGACTCGATGGACCCTGGGTCTCCTTCTGCCATCATTTTTCTGTGTTTTAATAAGGACCACTTGGCCCACCCAGTTTGTTCATAGAGACATTTCTCTTTAAAACCTTGTATAAATGCTACATATGGATCTGGTAGCACCACCCCTGATGAAGCTTCTGTTCTGAGGTGAAATGTTGAGGTATCATGGTTGCACTCTTGCTCCATCCATGAATAAAGACAGGATCTGCTGACATAAAATACGTGAACATTTCTTGATTGTTATTTTATTGGTTTTGCAGTGGAGTGCAGCTTTACAAGTGCACTTCAGTTGTTTCACAGATCTACATAAAAAAATCAATATGTTGTCTTGCATAGACAAAACATTACTTTTTCTATAATATTTATTACTTGAAAAAATATGCACTGCTTGAGTATTAAAGTGGACAATAAGACTGTTGTTTCAGGATGAGAATTGCAGAATATGGTGCAATGTTCCATGGGTGGTGGCTCTGCTGGTGGAATATGGTACACCAGGATCATTCTGGTTCCAGGGAATTATACAACAGGACAGTAGTTTTAAAACCCTATGCAAATAAATGACTGTTTTCTGACATAGCCCCTTAAATATTTTTTTCTAAAATATTTCTTACTTTAAAAAACATGTGCAGCCAAAACAATGAGGTGCACAACAGGAATATTGCTTCACAAGTTTTTTTTTCTTTTAATAATATTTCTTTTTGAAAAACAAAATCAGCCAGCCCAGTGGCATTGAGGGCTGAGGCGCTGGATGCCTTAACTCATGCTACACCGCCGACCCATGTTCGAGATTGAGCACAGGTCACTGGCGTCAGCAGGGGAGGAGAGGGATTGAGCATCTGAGGGACTGCTCTCCTTCTCCAGGGGGGGTGGCCACCAGTGGTCAGTGTCGATTGGCACACTGATGCTTAGAAAGGGGAGGAGAGGAGGCAGACACTTGAAGGAGCGCATGCAGATGTGTGTACACTCTTTCCTTAGGGCGTCATTGCATGCCTCCTCTCCTAATGGGAGAAAACATGAAAAAGAGTCCTGGGTGCGGCACGATGACAGTCGATCCCCACAGGCCCCACTCCTGTGAACAGTGGTAACCTCCACACTGAATCCATTCCGGGGGGATTGAGGGATCCCCGCCACCCAGCCATGAGGGGGCAAGCCATGGAGGACAGCGGATGGTAGGCCGCGAGTGGGGGATAGGTCTGAGGGATCTGGCTTGAAGGTGTTCCACCCGGGAATAAAGAAATTAACTGTAAAGAAAAAAAATCATCTGACTTCTAAATTTGCAGATATTTAAACCTTTCTTTATTGAATTTTCAAATAAACACAATAACGATATTACAGGTAGGCATATACTTGATCACATAAGTCTACAAATAAGCAACATTTTGCATTAAGGTAGGATAAAAATAAACTTTTAAGATGTACATTTGATACAACCTAATGATGATATATCCAACTATATCCAAAGTAAATATGTCAGCAGAATGTGCTACTGTATATGCTATCATGGGATATGAACAAACAAGAATATGTAAATCTATGAAATAAAGTATATTATACAATAGCAAGAAAGAATGCTCATTGATCAGCCTGGGGCTGGACCTGTGATGTTATCCCAGCATAACATCATAGATCTAGTCCCAGCACACGGACGACCACATCAACTATTAATGGCATCACTCCATGTAGCCCACTTCATTGACTCCTGCTCAGAAGCCGCCTTCAGTATCCCTGGCTCCTTCATTGTTAAATAAATTTAAGCCCACCCATTTTGGGCTTATCTTCTGGGCTATGGCCCCATTGCTGCCCTGCTGGTGTCCCAATCAATGGTGCTGGGGGGATTCAAGCATGTCTTGCCCGTCCAATCTTTGCAGCTGCAGCTGCCAAAGTTTGTGTTCTTGGCCCATTGAGAGGGCCAAGGTCATGTTTCTTTGTACCCGGGCACTTAGGGAGGCTCACGATCAGTCTGGAGAGTAGTGGAGACATGGACTGAGAAATGTAATGGCCACCATGCACCATGTGCGCAAGGAAAGCCAGCGGGCCTGAAAATTTAAAGGAGCTGTTTGTCCATTAGTGGGGCTGCCAAAAAGGCTGCGAAGGGGGGCAGTGTGTTTTGTTATGTTTTGATATGATTGTGTGATGCTTAGTGATCTCCTCGAAGAGGTGTCCCCCCTCATGCATTTACTTTTTCCCATGCCCTTCCCCAATTAGGTAGGAGCTAGTCTTTTTTTTAAAGCTAAATTACCTCTGCATTTTGTTAAGAGGAGCTGGTGGTTTGTTAAAAATAGGGACTTGGTTGGGAGAACAACAGAGGCTACATCTGAGCTGCTGTGAACAGTGACAAATTGGAAACATAGGCGATGCCATAAGAGACCCAAAGGATGGCACACCCCAACAGTACAGCACCCTCCTAATACTGCACTCAGGTGCCAATGTTTTAGGTTCAAGTCCAATCCTGGTGTGGGATGAGAACCCATGATCTTCTGGTCCGGAGGCTGATGTGCTATCAACTGAGTCACCCAGACACCTCTAACAGACCTTTTCAGACCTATAGCTATATGAGGGGATGAGTTACAAACAGCCAGATATTTTTATTTTAATTATATTTCACATGTACATAAACTGCACAGTGTTAAGCCCCCACAGCATTCAAATTAAAAACCAAAATGTCTCCAGTTTTGGTGAGTCCATAGACACTGAGGCCATGTGTCAACTTTCTAATCTCTCTCTTTAAGGAGGCTGTTACAAGTAGCCACAGTTTTCAAAATAACATCAGTAATTAAATTATCAGATGACCTGAACGTGGCCAGACAGTGCTACAAAGTAATTGGGAGAGCTAGTAGGATGCTGGGGTGTATAAGTAGGGGCATTACCAGCAGGAAGATGGAAGTGGAGTTGCCATTATATAGTTCTTTGGAAAGACCCCACCTAGAGTACTGTGTCCAGTTTTGGAAACCACTTCCAGAAAGGTCGTAGATAGGGTGGATGCCATCTAAAGAAGGGATACCAAGATGGTACGGGGTCTACATCAAATATCCTATGAGCAAAAGCTAAATGAACTAAACATGTACACCTTGGAGGAAAGGAAAGAGAGAGGGGGGATATGATTGAGACCTCTAAATACCTCACGGGGTGAATAAGGTACAAGTGGGAGGTAGTTTTCAGAGGAAATGGTGCTCCAGAACAAGCGATTTTGATATGAAACTGAAAGGGAGTAGGTGCAGAAGAGATGTGAGAAAAGACTTCTTCACAGAGAGGGTCGTGGATGCTTAGAACAGTTTTCCAGTGGAGGTAGTGGGGGTGAAAACAGTGGTCAGATTCAAAAATGCCTGGGATGAGCAAGAGAAAATCATAAGGGGTAGGTAAGGGGTGGAAAAGAAAGTGCTGTAGACCTGGAAGGGTCTGCAACAAAAGCAACACAATGAAAAAGGGTAGACTGGATGGGCCAAGTGGTCCTTATCTGATATTAGTTTCCCTGTTTCTGTGTTTCTAAGTCAAATGTCATGAGCTTTTCTAAAAAGCTGTGGAATTTTGTGATATTTTGTAAATGCTATATAAATACATTTTGTCCAGCCATACACTAGAGATCCTATCCAGGAGGAAGGAAAAGGCTGGATAGAGTAGTAATAAGGTAGCATTCATAAGGGGCTCCATAATAAAAGTACAGTGGTGCCTAGCATCAGGTGCCTTCATGTCAGTCAGTATCTTGAGTCAAAAATGGCCAGGTCATCACTTTGCACTTGCCTGTCATCTTGCAGTTTGCCAGCTAACCACTAGAGGTCACTGACTAAATGGCTTGTGATGGCACACATATGCACTGCATTGTTTCTGTACAACGCCACATGCTGATTGCTTAACAACCATGGCACCAAGTAACATCAAGAATTACTGCTAGCGGCACCTGAGGACACTGTGACATAAGTATCTGGATATCTTTAGTTGTAATGGATCATGATGCAGGGCACCACTGTAGCAGGAGTGCTGGAAAGGCACTGCAGGACCAAGATGCTAGTGCAGGTAAGGCAGTTTGCCTGCCTACAGTAAAATTCAAATGAATGGGATCCATACCCAATCCAACATGGATTGTAGTTCTGCCAAGAAGGAGGAGGTACAGTCATGCCAATGGAAAGGGCAGTCAGGGGATTTAAACTTAAGGTTAGGGGAGGTACAGTAGCTTGTACAGGGATCACTGGTAGAAACATAGAAGTTGACGGCAGATAAGGACTGCAAGGCCCATCCAGTCTGCCAGTAGTAGGAGTTAGATGTATGGATTCTCCAAAGGAAGGGCAGCAGAGATGGTTAGTGAAAGAATAGCAGAACCCTAGCTGAATCAATGAAACACAGAGGGACAGTTCTCACTTGAAAGCACTTCATATGAGAATCACAAATAGCAATACTGAGTGGTCTGCAAGCCCAAGGTGCTTGGAAATCCAGGACTTACTGTAGAGGCAGACAAAGAGATTTGGGGGAGGGGAGAAAATGACTGGCGCACCAAGTAGGAGAAATTCTGGCTGTTCCAAAGAGATAGGTACCAGAAGTCCAGGTGGGACACTGTACTGGCACTGGCTAAACAGGCCTCCCCCAGCTAGCCTCGGAGCTGGAGGGGGTGGTTGCTGATGGGATTGAGGCATCTAAGGTATAGTTCCATGCTGCTGTAGATTCAAATGATGTGTTATCTAGAGTCATGGCTACATCTGTTGCTCTTCGGAGAATGGCTTGGCTCAGATGTACTAGCCTCTCACAGGACACCCAGGCTAAGGCCATGGATTTTCCTGTGGTGGGTAATTCTCTGTTTGGGGAGCAGACAGAGAATTACATGAAAAAGATGGATGAATATAGGACCACCTATAGGAGTGCACAGGCCAAGGAAAGGCAGGCAACTCCTCAAAGGCAGCAGGCTAGGGGCAGAGGCAGCCCTTTTCATAGGTCTTTCTACCAAGCACAGGCCTCTTCTCCCTTTCCTCAGAGGGGGTTCTTCAGAGGGATAGGAGAAGGGGGATGAGCAGGGCTGCATCCATCCCTCAGCCTAAGGCTCCTGCCAAGCAGACACCCTGACACTCTATATGTGTATAGTTACTTTACCATAGCCTTGTTACCATCATTACTCCGTCCTCCCCACTGGTACTATTTGCAAACACTTTTGTTTCCCCTAGCCACCCATTCCCTTCCAGTTCACCATCTCCCTTTCCTAAACACTTTTCTCTTCTCCATACATCACTATTACAGTCACACTTCTTTTTTAAAACACTATCTGTTTTAATTTTTTGTGCCTTTCCTTTTTGCCAACAACATCTCCACTAACTGCCCCTGCTCTTGCTCCTGCTTGCTCAACTAACACAGTCCTACTCACAGGATGATCAGCCACCCTCCATGCTCCCCAGTTTAAAAGCACTACTTCTCATTACAGAAGGACAACACTCTGATAATACCCCCAACCAGTCACTATGGTATTTGGCCCTTTTAATTTATTACCTCAACAACTGCGATACTGTTCTCTGTCTGGGACCCCACTTGCTCCTTGCTCCTCTACCATGGCCAAAACCTAGCCAATGTATTCGCTCATTCCACAAGGTCCACTGAAGAAAAGTAAAAAAAGGGCTAAAAATTAATATCCTGAACCATGATCACACCAACAAAAAATCTAAGCCGTTCTCAGACTGACTGCCCTCTTGATTGTTGACAGGCCCCATGTTATTCAAAAAAATTTACAGTAGCCATAAAAAATTAAACAACAAAAATGCATGTCGGGGTATCAAAAACATCACAGCATCATTAGCAAACCCTGCCAATCACTCCTGTAGGTATAGCAACACAGAACCGCAGTATACCTTCATAACTTTGGAGATTTTTTAAGATTTTGCACCCATGTTTTCTACATAGAGTTTTTTAATGGCACCACTTCAAGATCCTGGTAGGTGAATTTTTTCAAGTCCTACCTCAAAGATGATTTCAGGGAGTGACTGTGAAATAACCTTTCTGGCTGGTTTTGAAAAATCACACCTATCACATTCATGAGGTAGTATGAAAAAATGGCTATACTGAAAATTTGGGGTCAAAATATTCAAAATTACTAAAATTATTAGTGAATGTTGAAAAATGTCACTATACCTTCATACCTACAGGTTTTTTTTTTTTTAAGATTGTGGCCCCAGATTTTCAACATAGTCTTTTTATGACCCCTCTTCATGAATCTGCTACTGTAGGTGCATTCTTTCAAATCATACCACAAAGGTGGTTTTGTGGGGCAACTGTGACACTATCATTCAGGCCAGATTTAAAAGCTTTCACCTACTGCATTCATGAGATAAGTACAAAAAAGGCCAATTTGAAAATCTGATAAAAAAGCATATAACAAGCATTTGTCAATGCCAAATGTTGCTTGCTTGTATGTGCTGTTTAGGTATTTGGAAGTCATTGACAAAATATTGAAAATTTCTTGAACTACGGCGTCGCATTAGGAACTGCATAGCATACACTAAATAAAACAGTCATTTTAGGAATGTTTTCACCAAATTTTCAACATAGCCATGTTAAGACCTTTGCTCATGAACAGTGTCACTGTGATTTTCTTAATGTGTCCCAAAAATTGATTTCGCACACCAACTGTGCCATTGTGCGCTACATGGGAGGAAACACATTTTGGGTGAGATGTGAAAAATGACAGCTGTACTGCTCATAAGGAGGTGTGGTAAAATGGCAATGTTGAAAATTTGGAGTGAAAATATTGAAAATTCATGAACTTACGCGCATGTGTAGGAACTGCGCAACGCACATTCATAAAACAGTTATTTTTGGGAATTTTTTCACCAGATTTTCAGCATAGGCTTTTTGAGATCCAACCTTATGAACACTGGCAGTGTCATTTTGTTAATGGGTCCCAAAAGGTGATTTCACGCAGTGACCACAAAATCACCCTTCAGGCCCGATTAACGCCATGACAGTGCAATAATTCATGAGGAGGGGTCCCAAAAACCCCATGTTGAAAATTTGGGCTCAAATTCCCAAAAATGCCTGAGATATGCAACAAAGTTGAAAAAACCCTATTTATTCCATTATACAGCTTACCGGCATTTCCTCAGTTCGCGGTTGGCTTTGAAGAGTGCAGATGTGTTCCGGTCCACGATGATCGTCGTGCCAAGCTCCGGAGGTAAGTATGGGGTGAGGGTGTGGGAAGGCAGGGTGCACAGTAGGTGGGTGGGTGTGGGTTGTTGGGGGGTGGGGAGGCAGCGGGAGCGTTTTCTTCTTTACAGGTTTTTGTTTTTTTATTAAGACGACATGGGACGTTTGCCATGCTGGGGTGGGCTCCCAGCGTGGCACCTGGAAAGCTTTTTTGGGGGGTGTACAGCCGTGGAGTCGATGGGGGATTGGGCAACCCCGTCGGCTATGACAGTTTTTGCCATGCTGGGGTGGGCTCCCAGCGTGGCACCTGGACAGTTTTTGTGGGGAGGAGGCATGGAGCCGACGGGGGATTGAGCACCCCCATCGGCCACACAGTGTGTGCGTGGAGGGGGAGCACATCAGCATGCAATATGAGTGCTTGTGTGTGTGTGTGGGGGGGAGCTCTGCTCACTGAAGCAGAGCTCTCCCTTTCAACTGTATGCCACTGCATTTTCAACTGCTGTCATAGACAGCTGCAGCAGTGATTGGGGAACTGGGGCCGCGCCTGCAAACACACTGACTGAATTGGAAGACGGGTGCCACACCTCCGAAAACTCAGATGATGGCACTATGTTTCTTGCACATGCGTGCAAGCAACATAAAAATGACAAAGCTATGATATAAGTTCAAAATACATTGAAAATTTATTGACAACACATACCCTTTTCTACAGTTCCTGGACCGTGTTCAAAGAAGGATGTGTTTTCTTAGCAGAGTGGATTATCAGTGCTGGACTCTTTTAAGGTGAGTGAGGGTTGTTGGGGAGAGGTGGATGCTGAGTTGGGGGGGGTTCTGTTTAGGGTGGAGGGATTGGTCAAGAAAGGCCACAAAATCTGTCAATGCACAGTTCAAACAACATGAAGCCTTGCTGTATTCTGACTATTGCAGTTAGCCCCAGCACTCAAACTGCCCCGGAGAGTAGAGGGTTAATTTCTATGCAGATCATAGAACGTTGAGCTCGAGCTCAGTTCAGATCTCTGTCTGCTGCACTTTGAAGTGCAACTGTCAGATTCTTTACTCTGCCTAACTGAAAGGCCGCTCTGGAGAGTTCTCCTTTGCTCACTGTTCGAAAGTCGGTTAAAGTCCTCGGTTTTACCAATTATTTTTTCGCAAGTTTCGGTTCAGATCTCTGTCTGTGGTACAGTAAGTACTAGGTAGTGAACTAGACATAGTAAACTTGTGGAAATTGTAAAAATGTATTTTTCGACCGGTTTGGCTGAACAGTCCATTTGGTGATTTATATATTCTGTCTCTGTTTTTAAACTTAGAGTGTGGTTACCGGTCCTTATCAGTTTAAGAAACAATGCATTTTCTTGTGTTTTTTTTTCCAATACCCGTGACATGGTTAGAAACCGATAAGGGTGTCTTGCCTGGTTGTTTGCCATAAAAAGGATAAGTTTGTGGTTAGGATGGCTACATCTGAGAAACCCAAAGGAAAAACTGGGCCCACTGGGTTTCAATAAGCGTGTGGGGAGGTATTTGCTAAGGCTGATCCCCACACCACCTGTGTTTATTGTCTGGGGTTTGACCACCTTGATTCAGACTGCCAAATCTGTAAAAATTTCCCTAAGTCTACCCTGGAAAAAAGATTAGGTAGGCTCAGGAGTAAGGAGGCCGTGAAGTCCGTTGACCCAGATGGCCAGCCTGGTTCAGTTCCGACGGGAGTGCCCTCTGACCAGGGCAATACTTCTTCAGGCAAGAGGAGACCCAATCCTGAGGGATCAGTTCCTACAAAAAGAAAAAGAAAGGAAAAATTGGCCAGTTCAGATCCAGAGACCCATTTTCTGACTGCTGAAGAGATTTCCAATGCGATAAGGATTGTAGAATTGCTTCACCTGGTTCCGTCTGATCTGGCGCCTTCTGGCAGGCGCTCGGTTTGGTCGGTTCCTCCGGTTCAAGATTATGCCCCTGAAGACTTCTATGAACCAGATTTGGAGGGGGATGAAGGTTATGATGATGATGATGATGACGATGGTGTGGGAGATCTGGTTGAGCCCATTGAACCGGACATCTCCCCACACAGACCTTCTGGTGTTTCCCCTCCTAGGCTTTCTGAGTTCCCTTCCCACTACATGTTTTACAGGAAAATGGCAGAAACCCTCCGGCTCCCTGTGGAAGAAGCTGTAGAGGAACAAGAGGAACCTGATTATGCAGAGGTGATGGACATCCCAGAGTCCACGAGACTGTCTATTCCCCTTCATAAGTCTGTTGGAAACAGACACAAAAGATTTTAAAAACTCCAAATTCTGTCTCTCCTGTCGACAGAAGGATGGAAAAAAGGTACACCTTATCAGGTTCAGGTACAGAGTACTTGTATCAACAATGCAGCCACGTTGGGGTTGTGCAGGCTGCAGCCTGTGATAAGGCTAATATACCCTTGGCTTCACACCCCCCAGACAAAGATTCTAGGAAGCTGGATGCCATGGCAAAGAACAGTACATGGCATCCGCCTTGGGACTCAGGCTGGCTAATTATATGGCCTATGCAGCCAGGTACCAGAAGTCCAGGTGGGACACTGTACTGGCACTGGCTAAACAGGCCTCCCCCAGCTAGCCTCGGAGCTGGAGGGGGTGGCTGCTGATGGGAGTGAGGCATCTAAGGTATAGTTTCATGCTGCTGTAGATTCAAATGATGTGTTATCTAGAGTCATGGCTACATCTGTGGCTCTTCGGAGAATGGCTTGGCTCAGATGTACTAGCCTCTCACAGGATACCCAGGCTAAGGCAATGGATTTTCCTGTGGTGGGTAATTCTCTGTTTGTGGAGCAGACAGAGAATTACAAGAAAAAGATGGATGAGTATAGGACCACCTATAGGAGTGCACAGGCCAAGGAAAGGCAGGCAACTCCTCAAAGGCAGCAGGCTTGGGGCAGAGGCAGCCCTTTTCATAGGTCTTTCTACCAAGCATGGGCCTCTTCTCCCTTTCCTCAGAGGGGTTTCTTCAGAGGGAGAGAAGAAGGGGGATGAGCAGGGCTGCATCCATCCCTCAGCCTAAGGCTCCTGCCAAGCAGACACCCTGATGTGTCAGCCCGGACCGACTCCCACATTCCTGTAGGAGGCAAGCTGGCTTACTTCGTCCAGGACTGGATGTCTGTTACCTCAGACAAGTGGGTCCTGGAGGTGGTAAGCCAGGAGCTGGTAGTCAGCTTCAAGAAATTTCCAAAGCTGAGGGCCAGATCTTTTCCACCTGCAAGCATCTCCGAAACCATTGCCCTAGAGGCAGAGGTTTCATCTCTACTGACTCTAAAGGCTATAGGGAGAGAAAGTTCCTGCATTGCACAGGGGTAAAGGTCTGTACTCCAGGTATTTCCTTACCCTTAAAAAGACAGGGGAGTGGCGACCCATCCTAGACTTAAGATACCTGAACAAACATCTTTTAAAACCAAAATTCAAAATGGTGAGTCAGAATAATCCTTCCCTCTCTAAGGCCAGGGGACTGGCTAGCCTCCCTGGACTTAAAAGATGCCTATGTTCACATTCTCATCAGGTGCTCCCACAGAAAGTACCTCAGGTTCAAATTGCCTTCAGGCAATTATCAGTTCAAAGCTATGCCGTTCAGCCTGACATCAGCTCCAAGGGTATTCACAAAATGTCTAGCAGTAGTAGTGGCCTTTTTAAGAAGGAAAAATATTTTCACATTTCCATACCTGGACGACTGGCTCATTGTGGGTCAGTCCCACAGACCAGGTCAAGTCAGACCTTCAAGTGACTCAGCAAGTGCTCACTTCCCTAGGATTCCTTCTCAGTCTTCTCAAGTCAGTACTCGAGCCTTTACTGCTCCTCACCTTCATAGGGGCAGAGTTGGATACACTCAAAGCAAGAGCTTTTCTTTCCATGGAAAGGACAAGGACTATTGTAGAACTGGCTTCTTCATTCCACCTTCTGGTCTCTCAGCCAGCAAGGCACTTTCTTCAGCTTCTGGGCCACATGACAGCTTCTATAGCAGTGGTAAAAGGGGCCAGATTTCAGATGGGGGACATTCAGTTTCACCTGAGGGCCTTTTGGTCTCAGAAGAAAGATTCTCTAACCAAATTAGTTCCAGTGACCCAAACTCTTATCCAGGCTCTCCAGAGGTGGCAGGATCAGGGCAGACTCAGGCAAGGAGTCCCATTCATCAGTCAGTCTCACTCTGTGGTCCTAACCACGGATGCTTCTCTATTGGGGTGGGGAGTCCATCTGGGGGCTGTCACAGCCCAGGGACTGTGGTCCCATCAGGAGTCCCTTCTTCATATCAATCTCTTGGAACACAGGGCAGTTTTTCTGGCCCTGAAAGCTTTCTTTCAGTCAATGCAGAACAGGGTGGTTCAGGTCAGGACAGACAACACCACCACCACCACGTGGTACTTCAACAAGCAGGGAGGCACTCAGTCCATGGCCTTGTGCATGGAAGCCATGAAGTTGTGGTGCCTAGCTTATTCTATGCAGACCTCTCTGATAGCAGTCCACCTTCCAGGGAAGGACAATGTGCATTGAGCAGGATCTCCCAGGGCCATCATGAATGGTACCTGAATCCTCTGGTGTTGAAAGTGATTTTTTCAAGGTGGGGCACTCCAGAGATATATCTCTTTGCAGCCACAGACAATCATCAGCTTCCTCTGTTTTGTTGCAGACCCCCAGTCTTGGGCTCAGTCCCTCTGGATGCTCTGATTTTGAACTGGGAAGGGAAATTTCTATATGCCTTCCCTCCCTTTCCTCTACTGTTCAAGGTTCTGGTCAAGGTGAGGTCACAACCTTGCAAAGTGATTCTGATTGCTCCAGACTGGGCCAGGCAGCCTTGGTACCCCCTGTTGCTGTCCCTAGCAGTCCATCTTCCCAGGTCTCTTCCCAGGAATTACAACCTGTTAACCTGCCCTCAGGGGAGGATTTGGTACCCCAATCTTCAGTCTCTCAATCTCAAGGCATGGCTCTTGAAGAGTTAGAGTATGCAGATTTGCATCTGTCCCAAGAGTTTCTGGATAGTCTCAAAGCCTCTCAAAAGCCTGCCACCAGAAAAAATTACAACTCCAAATGGAAAAGATTTAGCATTTGGTGTTCCAAGAAGCATAGATCCCCAGACGCTGCTGAATTGTCTACAGTTCTGGATTATATGGTTCATCTTAATGGTCTAGGCCTCAGACCAGCTACTCTCAAAGTACATTTGTCAGCTGTTTCTGCTTTTCTGTCAGTGGAGAAGCCTTCCTCACTGACATCTCACCCTGTATTCTGTAAATTTTTCAAGGGATTGCTTCATACCAATCCCTTCTTTAAGGATCCTAGCCCTGCTTGGGATCTTAATGTTTGCATTGCTCAGCTCATGCAACCCCCTTTTGAGCCTTTGTCTTCAGCAGAGCTTAAGTACTTGACTTGGAAAACTGTGTTCCTGGTAGCTATTACCTCTGCTAGGTGTATCAGTGAATTGCAAGCTCTGTCAGTGGAGCCTGATTTTATCTCATTCCATAGAGATAAGGTGGTCCTTAGAACTAATAGGAGGTTTTTACATAAAGTGGTTTCAGATTTTCATCTGAACCAATCTACGTTTCTCCCTGTGTTCTTCACTGATCATTCTTCTTCAGGAGAAAGAAGTTTACACAGTTTGGATGTTAAAAGAGTCCTTAGTTACTGCATTGAGAGTACTAAGGCTCACAGGTTTGACTCCCTTCAGTTGTTTCTCACTTATGGGGAAGTGGGTAAGGGCAAACCTGCCACTAAGAGAACTATTAATGAAACAAAAGAAAAGCAACTCCAGCTAATGTTCCAGTGTGAAGCAGCAAGCAAAATAACAAAAAACACAGCACTAACACTTCTTTGACAATTTCTGTATTAGACTCACATAAATCATGAAAGGAGTAAAATGCAGTGGCACCATGCAAGGTGACAACAGCTCCCAGAACACAAACAGTCTGACCAGTTTCACGCCAAAAGCGCCTCCTCAGGGACTAATTTGGTAATCACAATTAATCATTTAAATAAGAAAAACTCTTAAAGTGACAGTACAATACTTATACCATTAATACAATTGTGATGAATAAAAGTTAGTTAAGTAGTACACCACCCATACCAAAGAAACAAAAATAGTTCTAGTATGAGTGCAATGACCTAAAATGCAAAATAAATGCCCATAATCTAAATTTTATAATGATAAATGGACATATTGCTATTAGTCAAAATACTTTTTTTTAATAAATGTAGTGGTGATTGTAGAGTTGAACAAGTACAAGGCATTGAAATAGGACAGATTCCTACACAAAATCGGGAAGGACATCTTCAGCATTTTAAATGCTCCCAGACTTTTAACCCACCACCTTCAGCTGCCATTATGGTTTTTGAAACTGCATGTCTAAATGACATTGATTCTTTTTTTGAGAAACATGACAGATTTGATTTCTGTAACCTGAGCAGTAATGAAAAGCAAGCATTAACTGAATTGGAAAATAATCCATTGATCACAATCAAGTCCGCGGACAAAGGTGGAGCTGTTGTGGTTCTCAATACTGAAGATTATGTACTGATCATTGGGCTGTCACTGTTGAGCCCACTGCAGCCTGACCCAACAGTAACACACCTCTAAAATGCCTTTTTTTGTAACAAAATATTTGCTACGCATACAAAATCAAACATTAAAAGCAAGAGTGTGTGTGTTGAGGGGGATGAATTTTCCATAGTGTAGTGCTCTCTCCACAGTCCCTGATTGCCCACCCGACATATTAAATTGATTTTTCATAGTGTAGTGCTCTCTTCACAGTCCCTGATTGCCCACCCGACATGTTAAATTAATTTTCCATAGTGTAGTGGACCTTCCCCGGTCACTGATCACCATCCCCAACAACTGGTACAATAACCCACAAGAGACAGGGCTATCCTAGTTCTAGTACTGATTAATGGGGCAAGGATCACAGATCACCAGGTAGAAGGTCACCTGGGGGCCAGTGACTATCACATGGTATGGTTCAATTTGGCCACTGGAACTAAATCACCCCATTCCAAGGCAAAAATATGGGACTTCAGAGGAGCTGACTTTGATATGATGGCCAACAGAGTTAAGATAGCCCTGGCAAGAAGAAATACAGGTGGGGGAGTACAGGCAAAGTAGGCAAGCATTAAGGATGTAATATTGAAGCAACATCCCATTGTGTTAGGGAGAAAAGCAAGAGCAAAAGAAAGATGAAACCGCTTTGGTTCTCAAAAACAATAGCAGAAAAGGTCAGAGTCAAATGGTTGGCCTTCAGGAAATTCAAGGGAACGCAGCAGGATGAAGACAGAGAAGCATACCTAACTTTCCTAAGGGAAGCAGGGAAGTAGGGAAGGCAGTAAGGCAGGCAAAGGCCCAAACCAAGGCAACACTAGCACGAACAGTAAAAGAAGGGGACAAGACTTTCTATAGATACATTAGTGAAAGGAGAAAGTCCAGCGGGAGTATTGTTAAGATCAAAGGGGATAAGGGGGAGTGTGTGGAGGAGAACCAAGGAAAAGCATCTATCCTAAACAGATACTTCTGCTCAGTATTTACTGAGGAGAAGGTAGGGCAGGGATCACAGCTCAGCACCATGGACACAGGAGGGAGAGGGGTGTGCACAAGTCCCTTCACAAAAGAAAGGGTCCTACAAGAGCTCACTAAGCTCAGGGTGGACAAGGCAGTGGGACCTGATGGCATACATCCCAGGGTACTAAAGGAGCTAAAGGTGGAATTAGCAGAGCCATTATCAGAATTGTTTAGTGAGTTTCTGAGCACAGGAGAGGTCCCAGAAGACTGGAGAAGGGCTCATGTGATCCTGCTCCACAAGAGTGGTAGCAGGGAGGAGACAGGGAACTATAGACCAGTCAGTCTTACCTCAGTAGTGGGCAAGATTATGGAGGCACTCCTTAAGGAAAGGATAGTGCAACACCTGGAATCCATAGAAGCACAGGATCTAAGACAGCATGGGTTTACAACAGGAAGGTCCTGTCCAACTAATCTCATAGATTTCTTTGACTGGGTAACCAGAGTGGTGGACCAAGGGGGGTGCAGTTGATACCTTGACTTCGGCAAAGCTTTCGATACTGTTCCACACAGAAGATTGATTAATAAGCTGGGTAGGCTCAGGGTGTGTCAGAAGTTGGTCAACTGGGTGGCAAACTGGTTGGTGGGAAGACAATAAAGAGTGGAGGTAAACAGTATACAGTCAGAAGAGATGCAAGTCACAAGTGGGGTACCTCAGAGATCAGTCCTGGGGCCAGTCCTCTTCAATATCTTCAACAGTGACATTGCACATGGACTGGAGGGTGAGGTTTGTCTGTCTGCAGATGACACCAAGATCTGCAACAGAGTAGATGATCCAGATGGGGTGGGCAAAATGAGAAGAGATCTGGATAAACTGACAAAATGGTCAGAAGAGTGGCAACTGGGGTTTAACACAAAGAAGTGCAAAGATCATGCACATAGGGAAGAGAAACCCTGAAGTCACCTATAGGTTGGGAGGGGGGAGTTGCTGGCAATCACAAGGGAAGAAAGAGACTTGGGCATCATCATCACATATGACCTGAAATCATCTAAGCAGACCACTAAAGCAGTAGGTAAAGCTATAGGGATGTTGGGGTATATTAGTAGGAGTATCACAAGTCGTAAGAGGGAGGTAATAATTTCCTCTTTACAAGACACTGGTTAGGCCCCATCTGGAGTACTGCATGCAGTACTGAAGGCCGCACCTGCACAAGGACATTAACAAAAATGGAGGCAGTCCAGAGAAGGGCAAATAAAACGGTGCAGGAACTGCATCAAAAAACATATGAGGACAGATTAATGTAGCTCAATATGTATACCCTAGAGCAAAGGAGAGAGAGAGAGGTGATATGACTGAAACATTCAAACATCTTAAGGGCATTAACAAGGTGAAAGAGTGTAACATGTTTCAATATAAGAAAAATAGCAGGACAAGAGGACACAGCATGAGATTAGAGGGAGGCCGATTAAGGGGTAATGTGAGGGAGTCTTTTTTCACAGAAAGGGTGGTGGATGCATGGAAAGGCCTATCTCAGGAAGTGGTGGATATGAATACAGTGCAGGGCTTCAAACAGGCATGGGACAGGCATAAGGGAGCAATACAGTTGAGTATGAATAGATAGGCCATTGACAATGTAAAGACGTATGGCACATTCATAAGGTAGAAAAAATGGGCAGACTGGATGGGCCTTGTGGTCCTTATCTGCCATCAACTTCTATGTTTCTATGTTTCTATGTTGGAGGAGTGCCAGTTTCAATGGAGTAGGTGCTTTGCTTCCACTCCTGCTTGTATATACTAGCGTATCCGAAGGTCAGCATAGTGGAATGGTGGTTGGGGGGTCATACCCAGTAGTAGTAACTATGGAGGTAATGGAAGTGAATTTCCTAGCACCAGTTTGCAAGTAGCCAGAATTTCTTTCCAGTATGTTTGGATAGTAGGACAGCTCCACATGATATGGTGAATATTGCCCCCTGATAAATTACAGCGCCAGCAGCAGTCTTGGGATAATAGGCCCATGGCATGAAGTTTAAATGGTGTTCTATATGCTCTATGGCAGGGGTTCTCAAATGGTGAGGCCAGCCTCCCTGGGGAGGCTCCAACCTGTTCCAGGGGAGGCTCCAACCTGTTCCAGAGGAGGCTCAAGCGAGTCTTGAAAAAAGTATTATATATCACTTTTGAACTTTATGAATTTTGTGTGAAGGGATAAGGCAAACTGAAAGAGGATAATAGTAGGTGAATTTATGTATTTATTCACAAGTCTGTGACCAGGGAAGGTACTGTACACTGAGCCATGGCTTATATCAGGTGTACCAAGGGAAGGGTAGTGAGAGAATACAGTTCAGAATGTAACTGCAAAACACTCAAGCAATACAAAATGAATAAAGGTGCAAACAAATTAACAACAAACTAACAATGTAAGGAACAATTGATCAATTAGACTGGCAGTAGAACTGTGAAATACAAGAATTAGCCATACAGGTACTAGGAATAGGAGCAGGAGGGAGCAAAATTAACCATGAGAAGTTGCTTAAGAGCAGGGGAGAGGCAGAGGTCATCAGGAAGGTTATTCCAGTTAGAGGGCAAACGGAAAGCAATCTGATCCATGAAGGTATGGCAGTAAGGGGTAACAATGGTTTGAGAGTCAAAATATTGGAGCAAGTAGGTTGTCCTGTTGGGAGGGGGGTTACAATAAGCTTAACATGAGAGCCAGCTATGCAAAGAGGTTTCAATTTATTCCTGATGTACCTGTGAAAAGTAGGCTATTTTCTATGGGGAGGCCCAAAAATATTTCAGTATTTTGGGGGAGGCTCAAGATCTTTTCCATGGCTTAGGGGAGGCTCACTATGACAAAGTTTGAGAACTGTTGCTCTATGGAGAATCTTATTCTGAATAAGTAGGCTTCTATTATCCAGACTGGTGGTATATTTGACTCCATCCAGGAGTTTTCCCATACTTGTGGGGTAAGTGTAATACCTATGGTAGACTCCTGGTATGCTCTAGCAGACTGCATCTGATCTGTAATTGCTCTCCGAATTTGTGTATAAATAAAATTTGCCCTCCCTTTTCCTTTAGAAAGCTCAGCCATGGTTGTATATCAAGGTCTGTGTCTTGTTTGGTTAAGTTTGTTTTTTTTTAATAGAGGGAATAGTGCACTGTGCAGTTGGAGAAATCTCCAGAAATCTGATTTAGCCAGGGAAAAGGTGGCATGTAGGTTATTGAAGGAGTCAAGGGTTAATGTCCTGGGGATCAAGAGGTCCTTTAGGTATAGTATGCCTTTTTGTGCCCATAAAGACCAATGAAGAGTCTTGCTGTCTATGCGGACTAACAGGTTATTCCATATAGGGACCCACTTAAAAGGAGAAACAGAATACCTGATGTTTTTTACTAGCCAGTGCCACGGCTGGATAGAAGCAGATATGGTGCTCCATTGCTGCAGGTGGCGAGGAATAGATTAATATAGATAAGCGAAAGGAGGGACTCTTGAGCAGAGGAGGGATTCAATGGTAAGCCACACAGGGGGGAGGATCCAAAGAAGGTACAAATCACTGACACGTTTGTGCACTTATAAATAAGTTGTGGCATCCTTGAAACTATGGGAGATTCCATCCCCCTTAGCCCAATGCGACTGAAGCTTGAGTCTACTAAGCCAAGGGGCTGTGCCATCCCACAACAAGAAACCTATTAATGTGTCCAGTTTTGCAAACCAGAGCAAAGGTAGTTTAATTGGAAGGTGAGAGAGATAATGGAAGATTTGGGGGACAGCCATCCTCTTAATCGCTGCCATTTTACCCACTATGGACAGGTGTAATTTCTTCTAATGTTCAAAATCTGTAGTTAGATTTTGCAAAAGCGGGGTAGTGTTAGAAGCAATGATCTTGGTAAGATCATCAGACAGGTGAATGCCTAAATGTTTTATAGAAATTAAAGACCATTTTACTCCAGCCTTTACAAACAGATCAGGGGTATGGGTCTTGTTAAGTGATAGAGCTTCCGTTTTCCCTTGATTTATTTTAAGGCTGGAGATCAGAAAGAATGTCTAAAGGAGATAAATGAGATGGGGTAGGCCATCTGGGGCATCCGAAAGGAAAATGATTAGGTCATCTGCATAAAAATTAGTGCAAAAGTCTGTTCCCTTGATAGAAATACCATGTATATCCAGGTGGTTCTGATTAGCAATCACCAGGGCTCAATGGCTAGGACAAATAACATGGGGGATAAGGAACAACCCTGATGGGTACCTTTATGGAGTACAAACGGGGGTGACAAAGTGGAATTCATTAGTACTCATGCAGTCGGAGCTTGATTTAATGTTTGCACCCATGTAGAATAGTATGGCCCAAAACCCATCTAGTGTAGGACCTTGAAGAGGTACCCTCACTTGACTGAGTCAAATGCCTTCTCAAGGTCAATGGCAACTGCGAGTGACAGGTTGGTGAGTTTATTAGTGGTTGCAATAATATTACTGGAACATTGTAGGGTTTGGAATTTCAGCATTAACTGATTTTACTTATTAGGTTAAATACTTGTTTATCATAATGGTTTTTAAAGTTGTATGTAGGCTACTCTGTTAACTGATATGGGTAGACTGTTTAATGTGCTGCTCAAGTGGGACAGTAGAAGATGGGAAGGTAAACTGCAAAATGAGGACACAAACAAGGTCTGAAGACTTAGAGGAGGGGAGGCACTGTTTAACTGCACTTTAGTAAATAAGAGTTCCCTCTAGATGTACTGTGTCAGCTGCTATGCATTCCTCATGGGTATTTACTGCCAAAGGGAAGTTATACTTAGGCATATGGTCCAGGTCAACATTAAGAATGAAGAACTGTATAATTACTGACTTCTGCCTACTGATTTTATTGATAACGGCTGAAGATGTTGAAATTAACCCGGGGCTCCAGTGCTTTTCAGGGAGTTCAGGAGAGAGGGGTTTGGGAATGTTATGTCTAAATGTTAAGTCGTCTTCAAGTACACTTTGAAGAAATAAAGGTATGGCTACAAGTGGGGGGTTATGACAAAGTGGGTTTATGTGAAATATGGCTAAAAGAACATGTGACAGACAACCAAATAACAATAGAAGAGTTCACAATATGTAGACAGGACAGGGTGGTGAAGAAAAGGGGGGGGTTATGTTTCATATAAAGGAAAATCTGTTTGTAGAAGAAGTTGCAAAAGGACCTATTGAAGGAAGTATTGATTATTTAAGTATAAGGATTGGGTTAGGAGCCATTGGTTGTAAGCATTTAACCTGTTTTTACTGCCCCCAAGCTACAAATTAGCAGACTATCAAGCATTTGATTTTTGGACTAATATCCACAAAAATAGAAAAGAGCACATAATATTAGGGGACACTAATACGGATTGGAAAAAAGAGAAGGAGTTAGTGAAAGTAAAAAAGAATATGAACTTAGGCCATTTTGTTCAATTGACAGAAACCCCAAAACATTTTAATTATAAAATGAATAGCCACTCCACCATTGATTGGTTAATTACCAGTAGGCCAGAAAATATGCTAAGGTCTAATTTTTTATCAGATTGAATTTCAGACTATTGCCCCATTTTTTGCATTAGAAAGATGCAAAAGCAACCATCTCCACCGAGGTTTATTGAAACAAGCATTTGCCAATGCTGGATGCTTGCCACTGGTATTAATGATGTAACTGGTCAAGATGCAGGTCATGGGCCATGCCGGAAGAGTAAGCGTTGGACCCGGGGGCGGGGTGGGTGGCAGTTATGGTGGGGGAACAACTGAAAAACTGAAGGTAATTTAAAAGCATAAAAAATACTATTTTCACCATTCTCTGCTTGGAGTGGGGGCTGGGCTCTCAGTGTAGCGGTTCCTCTGCAGCAGTGCTGCTGTAGTCTGGAGTACTTGGGTGACTTCAGAAAGAAACATGGCTCTATTCCCACCAGTCTGGTGTGAGAATGTCATAAAACTGAACTGCAGGCTGTGATAGAGCTGTGATCTACATTAAGCATAATTGGAACTCCCAGGAACATATTTTTCTAACCTCTCCCCTTTTCAGTCTTAGTAGTCTGCTGCAGCAGTGCCATTTTCCTATCCTATTTATTTTCCATTTTATGCTTTGGTAGATTGACCACCTACAATGCCTAGGTAGTCTCCCCTCTCACTATTCTTTCTCTTACATTTTTTTCTTTTCTGTCCATATGTGGTGCTAAAGTGCCTGCCCTGCTAAATTAAATGCTTGATATGCATATGAATAAGAAAATGCATCTGACACCTTTAGGTAAACTTTAGCAAAACATAATCTTTAGACACAATCAAGCTTGTATTTCACATTAGTTCTGCATTTCTCCTCCCCATTATTTATAACTGAAACAATTTGCATGAAAACAGGATCTTTACTCCAGAAGAATTCATCTATTCCTGCTACTTTCTCCCTACCTGAAAAAATAATGCATCCCTTGTGACATCACAGGTACTCCCATGACAACAGATTGTGATGTCACAACAGATGATTACGACCTGAAGTAGGAAGTAAGCTATACAGGCAGATGCACTCTAAAGGAACTTTTAGGGTCTAAAGATCATGTATTCATGCACATTTCTACAGTAAGAAATGATGGGGAGTAGAACTATATAGAATATATATGGAATGAAGGCAGAATTGCACCTATTTATTTTGTTTTTTAAAGTTTTCTTTGAGGTGTCAGTAGCTCTTTAAGAAAGTGCTAATAGTGCTTTAGCAATCATAAAGTACCAAGCATGTTTGCTGGCTGTTGATATAAATAAAGTGCAGAGGATACTTTATGTATTTAAAATCCTGATTCTAAAAAGCCTGCAGTGCCTGAATTCAGGACAGAAGCAGTCTACAGTAGCTGGAAGAAGGTTGGAACTTAATGTAAAGAATGTGAATTGTAAAAGATAAGCCATTGTATGACCCAGACATTAACCCTTTCCTGCTCTGACAGAGAGACACATAAGACCAGCTGTGCTTGCTAGAGATGATTTATGAATGTGACAGTCTGCACAATGTTTTGAAGTCCATGCACTTCATGCCTAAACAGTGTCGCTGTCTGGCTTGCAGATTATTGGTCAAGCCCCTTGTAAACTCTCTTGCATTGGATCACTGCGACATACCTCTCAAAGTGCTCTACTATAGCAAAATGCTTTGCCTGTGGCAAGCATAACAAGCATTTGTCAATGCCAAATGTTGTCTCGCTGGCATTGGCATTGGTAGTGCAGGAGTTAGAGATGCATAATAGGAATGGCAGTGAAGTATGGAACTGACGTCAACCTCACCCCCACCCTGCAGAGACTGACAGGTGTTGGGGTGTGCCTTTGGGTCATCAGCTATAACACTCATGCCATTTTACCTCACCCTATCCTGACAAGTGTCATGGTGTGCTTTGGGGTCTTTGGGCCTTATACTTACCCCATTCCATAAGGAAATGCACTGAGATGGGTGCAGTATAGGAGAATGGGGTGAACGTTAGGGCCAAACACTCCAAGGCAGACTTCGATGCCTGTCACTGGCTGTAGGGTGGGGATGGGGGTGGAATGGCATGAGCATTACAGCTAATGATTCGAAGTCACACCCCTGATGCCTGTCAGTCTCTACAGAGTGGGATGTTACAGTTGGAAACCCTAACGCTGTAGGTGTTTGTTGGTATTTTCAGTCCAAATTTTCAACATGGGCTTTTTGTGACCCACCTCATGAAGAGCTGCTATATCAATTTATTAGCGAAGGTGGTTTTGCACAGTGACTATGCCATTTTGGTGACACAGGAATGAAAACACATTTTGGGCAGGATGTGAAAAATGACAACTGTATTGTTCATGAGGAGGTGTAAAAAAATGGCAATGCTGAAAATCTGGAGTGAAAATATGAAAAATTGGTGAAGTCATGAGCAGGCATAGAAACTGCACAACACACGTCTATAACCCAATTATTTTGGGGTTTTTTTTAACCACATTTTTAACATAGGCATTTTGGGACCTCCCCTCATGAACAGTGGCACTGTGATTTTGTTAATCTGTCCCAAAAGTTGATTTCCCACAGCGACCACGCCATTGTGCACCAGAGGTGTGAAAACACATTTTGGGCGGGATATGGAAAATGGCAGCTGTACTGTTCATAAGGAGATGTGAAAAAATGGCTTTGTTGAAAATCTGGCATGACAATATTGCAAATTTGCAAAGTTACAAGGGTGCATGGAAACTGCGCAACACACGTTTGTAACACAGTCATTTTATGGAGTTTCATCACCAAATTTTCAACATAGGCATTTTTGGACCTCTGCTCATGAACAGTATCACCATAATTTTCTCAAACTGTCCTGAAAACTGATTTCGCACAGCGACCACACTGTTCTGCACCGGACGTGTGAAAACACATTTCAGCCAGGATATGTAAAATGACAGCTATACTGTTCATAAGGAGGTGTGGGAAAATGTCAATTTTGAAAATCTGGAGTGAAAATATTACAAATTCACTAAGTTACGAGCATACGTGGAAATTGCGCAACCCATGCTAGTAAAAGAGCCATTTTTGGAATTTTTTTCACCACATTTGCAACATATGCTTTTTGAGAGGCCCCCTCATGAACAGTGCCACTGTAGTTTTGTTAATCTGTCCCAAAAGGTGATTCTATGTAGTGACCATGAAATCACCCTTCAGGACCGAATAACTCCATGACAGTGACTGAATTCATGAGGGGGGGGGGTCCCAATAACCCCATGTTGAAAATTTGGTGCCAAAATTCCAAACAATATCCCCGAGATATGCACCAAAGTTGAAAAAACCCTATTTATGGCATTATACAGCTTACCGGCATTTCTTCAGTTTGCAGTCAGCTTTGAAGAGTGCAGATGTGTTCCCAGTCCACCAAAGATCATTGCGCCATGCTCCGGAGGTAAGTATGGGGTGAGGGGGAGTGTGGGGAGGCAGGGTGCGCAGAGGGTGGGTGCAGGTTGGGGAGGGCCACTGGAGTCGATGAGGGGCTGTTTTCTGCTTTTCAGGTGTTAGAAAAAAAAAATTGCAGGATGTTTTTTCTTTTACTGGGGCATTTGGCATGCTGGGCTGGGCTTCCAACATGCCACCTGAGTGTTTTTTTGGAGGGAGTTCTGTAGCTGAAGGGGGATTATGCACCCCCATCAGCACACAACAAATGGGGGGGACATTATGCTAACAGAGAGTGAGCTCCCTGTCACCAAATTAAACTGGTAAAGGGGGAAATTATGCCAAGGGGGATTGGGGACCCCCTCGACACACACACACTTCAAATGGGATTAGATTATGCCGACGGGGAGGGCTCCCCATCGGCAAATGAAGGTGGGTTAGGGCACTCTGTGGCAGCATGCCGCCATGTTTTTTTTTTTGTAAACTGGTTCACCAGGAAAGGCACGCTGTGTGAGAAGCATGGCTCTCATTGCAGCAGACCTTTTCTTTGATCTGGTGGCCAGTTTATGTGTTGCTGGTGTCACCACCTGCAGCTGCCATACTGGGGAATGCGGGACGCACCTACTGATGTGTGCCCTGCCTTTGTCCACAGTGACCGCACCTCCAAATCTGCTACTAATGCAATATGTTGGGTGGTGCATAAGTGGGAGCCCACATAAAAAGGTGCATAGGCAGAGTAAGCACTGAAGGTTATTTGAGGGATTTGGAAATGACAGATGGTTGGGATAATGAATTCAACTGACTTAGATGGGATGGTAGAATAATTTATAGGTTATATGTTGTAGCTGTTTAATAAACATACACCAATAACAAAACAAAATAATATCAATACTATATTTCTCCTTCCTGATAACATCAACGCTATATTTCTCCTTGAAAGGCTAGATTCAATTGCAATTCCACTTCAAGTGCTATTTAATAAATCTTTACTGGATAATGAAATTCCTGATGTTTGGTGTAAAGCCATAGCTACACCAATTTTCAAGAAGGGGAATAAGTCCAATGTTCAGAATTATCAACCAATTAGTCTGACTTCCATCTTAGGAAAAGTTATGGAACATTTAATTAAATCAAGACTGGAGAACACAATTGAACAACTTGATATTTCTGACAACTCACAACACAGTTTTAAGTCTGGATTTTCATGTACCACTAATCTCATATCTTTCTATCACAAAATAAGTAAGTTACTGGATAACAATATACCAGCCGATGTATTATTGTTTGATTTCAGTAAGGCATTTGATCATGTGTCACATTCCCTGTTGATTAATAAACTTCATTAACTGAGAATTCCTTCGCTTTTGGTTAATTGGATATCTCAATGGTTATTCAATTGTACTCAATTTGTTAGAATTAATGGAGCATATTCTTTTTCTGGTAGGGTTACAAGCGGAGTCCTTCAAGGGTCCGTGCTGGGGCCCATCCTCTTTAATCTTTTCATTCTTGATATGGACATTATCTCTAAAAACTACCTTTCTAAATTTGCAGGTGATGCAAAACTTGGAGGTAGAGTTGATACTTTAGTTAATATTCAACTCCTTGAGCAAGATCTATTCTCTATCGAGCAATGGGCCAAAAAAAACTCAGTGTTCTTCAACATTGATAAATGTAAGGTTTTACATTTTGGTAGGAACAATACAGTTCATAAATACTATTTAAACAACCAAGAACTTAATTCATCTACTTGTGAAAGAGATCTCGGCATTATGAATGAATGAATGAATGAATGAAACTTTATTTATATGGTGCCTTTCTTAAACCAAGGTGCCTTACAATAATTCAAAACAACAACCAATAAATAATAAACACAGATCGATAAATAATTCATACTAACTCTGAGCTCCGTCACAATAAATTAATTAAAATTTATCTTTGACCATATATAGGTCATGAGGGCCTATTTAAACTCCTCCACGGTCTCACGCTGTTGAAGCGGAAGGGGTAGAGAATTCCAGAGGGTTGGAGCAACAAACATAAAAGCACAGGCACCTGATGACTTTAAAAAAAACCTAGGGGTCTCTAGCAACCCCTCATCTGCCGAGTGGAGAAATTGCCTGGGGTGGTAGGGAACCAAAAGCTCTTTCAAGTAGTCTGGACCCTGTCTGTGTAGGGCTTTATAGGTCAAAAGACCAATTTTAAAGGTGATCTGCCACTGAAACAGCAGACAGTGCAGATCACGTAATAACGGTGAGATATGACAGGTACGAGATGCACCCATCAACAATTGGGCAGCAGCATTCTACACCAGCTGCAAGCGGCAGATATCAACCCCAGGAAGTCCTAGATAAATGGAGTTGCAATAATCTAAGCGTGAGGTCACAAAAGCATGGACCAACGTAGGAAGGTCAGCTGGTGGAACAAGGTGCTTAATCCTGGCGATGTTCCTAAGATGATGAAAGGAAAGTTTGACAAATGCTGACACCTGCATACGCAGTGTCAGTTCGTTGTCAAAAATCACCCCCAGGTTCTGCACCCATTCAGAGGTAGGGAGCTGGTTACCTCCCAGAAATATACTTGAGGATAAACCAGCTCCCATCCCCTCTACCCTGCGACCTGGGTCCACAACTAATACCTCCGTCTTCTCTGAGTTCAACTTTAAACAGCTTGAACTCATCCAGCCTTGGATTGTTGTGAGGAAGCTATTAATGACTGAGAGAGCTCTATCCTGGTGAGGTGCAAAAGAGAGGTAGAGCTGGGTATCATCTGCATAGCAGTGAAACCTCAGCCCATACCTTCTTACAATGTCTCTGAGGGGCAGCATATACACTGCAAACAACATGGAGGACAGCACCAAGCCCTGGGATACCCCACATAACAGTGAGAGTGGGCAGGAAGAATTTAATCCAGATATCACTCTCTGAGTTCTGTCAGTGAGGAAAGATCTAAACCAATTGAGGACTGTCCCTGACAGACCACAGATAAACTCCAGGCACGCGAGAAGTACCCCATGGTCCACAGTGTCAAAAAGCTGATGAGAGATCAAGAAGAATGAGAATGGAACGATTCTTCTGATCTCTAGCCATCAGGAGATCAATGAGCACCCAACCCAGCACTGTCTCAATACTATGCCTCTTTCAAAAACCAGATTGGAGGGGCTCATAGATGTCATGGATGGTTAAATGGTTCTCCAATTGTGCTGCCACCACTTTCTCAATAATCTTCCCAACAAAGGGTAGATTAGAGATTGGCCTGTAGTTAGCATGGCAGTTGGGGTCCAAGGTAGCTTTCTTCAAGAGGGGGTGTCACCACCGCCTCCTTTAGGGAGCTAGGAAACTCACCTGTATCCAAGGAGCACCAGACTATTTGTGCTAGAACTGGGCTGATAGTCTCAAGACAACCTTTTCTCAAGGAAGTTGGGCCCAGATCCAAACTACAGCATGTAGGGTACATACTCTGGATAATCCTCATGACATCAATGAACTCAGGCCGGTCAAAGAAACTCCAAGCGAGACCGGAGGGAGCAACCAAATGCCGATCAGAAGCAGCTCCAATAGAGGGAGCAGGTCAGAGTGCTGCTCTAATGTCGGTCACCTTATCTGCAAAGGAGCGAGCAAGCTCATCACACTCTAATTGTGAAAAGGCTTCCCGAACCTGGAGACAGGCTGGGTTGCACAGTCTGTCAATAGTTCAAAAAAGCTGAGCTGGTCAGTTCTGAGTAGCCGCAATCTCTCTGGATAGGAACTCTGCCTTCTTACGAGAGATTGTGGAATGATAGGATTGATAATGTTCTATCAATCTAAGATGGTCAACATCAAGGGCAGTTCTCCTCCAACAATGCTCTAATCTTCGTCCTTGTCACCGCATCTCCTTCAAGGCCTCATCAAACCATAGAGACCGAGGTCAAATGGGGAGAGGACAAACACAGACAGGAGCAATTTGATCCAGAGCTGAGGAGATGGCCCTATTATAGGCCAGCACCAAAGCACCAGGGTCATTGCTCACTTCAGAAAACTCTGATAGGTCAAGTGCTGCTATCAGGCCCTCAGAGCTAATATCTTGTAAAGACCGGCACTTAACCATTTCCACAGGGGTAGGCCTACAAGGGGGGGGTGCTAAAACTGAAACCCACAGTGTAATGATCAGACCAACTGATGGGTTCCACCCCCACATCAGTAGCCTTAATCCCCAGGAGGAAGACTAAGTCCAGAGATTGACCACTCTTATGTGTGGCAGAAGAAACCACTTGTGTGAGACCCAAAGATGTCATTAATTGGAGGAAGTGTTGTCCAAACTGCGAATATTCATCATCGACCCAGGCATTGAAGTCACCCAGGACCATCAGCCTGGGACACTCAAATGCTATGTCGATGATGAAGTCAGCTACTTCCTGTAGAGAACGCTTCTCATTCCCAGGTGGATGGTAGATGAGAACTAGTCTACATCCCACACCTGCCACAACGGTGAACTCAAAGGACTCCTCCTCCTCCTCCTCAACTGGTACACGTGTGAATCCCAGTTAGGTCTTGAAACAGACCGCAACCCCCCAGTGGTCCAACCTCAAGCGGTGTAACACCGAGGACCCAGCTGGAATTGCTGCCTCCAAAATTGGACCGGCATTGCCATCCAGCCAGGTCTCAGTAATCCAAGCCAGATCCACGGACCCCACTAAGTCTGCAATAACTGCAGTCTTGTTCCTAATGGATCTGGCATTGCACAACATCGCTCGGGTTGGACAGGTTACTGAAGTGAAACAGACTACTTGCCCAATGCCATTAATAGTAGAGGTACCCTTGAGTATGGGAACCAGACAAGGAGAACCTCGTTCTTGAATCCATTTCGCCCCAGGGTGTCTTCTGGTCTCCACAACCACAATCCGATGTCTCCGCTCATTCGGCCTCCACTGTCCGCACCCCCAAAAACCCCTCCTCCCCCTCCATACAATCCCCAGTGCTCTATAGCGCTGGTAGGTTGACAATTGTAATGGCATGTAATTATGATCAATTCTACACTGTCATCTAGTGACCACTGCAGTAAAGTAGTTAGAACATCTAATATAATCTTGAGACAGAGTAACAAAACCTTTATCAGCAAATCTGAGCACTATTTAGTGCCACTATACAGATCCTATAAGACCTCATTTGGACTACGGTTCACCTTTCTGGAGTCCTTATCTGAAAGCTGATATAAATCGTCTTGAGCAAGTTCAAAGGAGGCTTACAAAATCTACCCCCAGACTAAGCAATAAATGTTACGATATCAGACTCAGGGAAACAAAGCTCTATCCATTATTTTTGAGAAGGCAAAGAGGTGACCTGCTACTTATGTACAAGCCAGTACATAATCCCAGGCTACTCAATTTATGTGGACCAACATTGGTCAACAGGAGAGTTGTGGGAAGACTACATGCCAAGCAATTAAATATTGACTGGGCTAATACCAAAAAATACAGCAATTTTTTTCAAAATAAGAGCAGCTAAATGTTGGAACTCCTTGCCACAGACAATTGTAGACGCAGCTAGCTTTGATTCCTTTACATCTGGTTTTGATTCTTGGCTATTTGCACAATCATTTGTATAATATCCCACTGTTGTGGGAGGACAATCTCGATAGGCCTTGTGCCTTCTTTTGTCCCATACTATCCAGTAAATCCAGTAAACAGAGAGTAAAAGGAAAAGTTTCACTCTGGCTAAAAAAAGATCCTCAGGGATTTAATTAAAGAAAGGGAGGGGCTGAGGAAACAGTACCTAATTAAGAAAGATGGAGTAAGTCTAGGTCAGTATAAAATTTTAAGAAATAAAGTGAAAAGAGAAACAGAGACCAAATCAGCATATTATCATCAAGCCCTGTTAAAGAATATTAAGCACCCAAAGAAATGTTGGCAGTCATTCAGACAGATTTGCAATCCCCAGGATGTAATTGGTATTAAGGGCAGAAAAGATGGGGACTTGCTGATTCAACAAAATGGGGAAATGGCTGAGAGATTTAATGGATTTTTTATTTCTAAAACTTCTAGCGGTAGGGACATTGAGAACAGATCAGGTGGTGAGGGACCCAGTTGTACTGCAGGAGTACAGGAAAGTAAGGTACCAGTTTTTAACTTTAATGGAATAGATGAAAGGGAGGTACAGGACCTGCTACTAGGTTTAAAAGAGGAGAAAAGTGGTGGAATAGATGACTTATAACCCAAATTGCTCAAACTGTCAGCTGAATATATAGTGGTCCCTATAACTAGATTGTTTAACTTTTTTCTTGGTGGGGGGGACTAGTGCCCCTGAAATGGAAAGAATTGGGAGTGATTCCTATATAAAAATGGAGGGACAAGCTTGTGATGTCAAATTACAGGCCTATATATTTGCTATCAGAGGTTAGTAAACTGTTGGAAAAGTATGTATTTCGGCAGATGCTTGACCACTTGGAAGAGAACAAATTACTCATAGAACAGCAGCATGGATTCCAGGCTGGACAGGCCAACGTAACAATGCTGGCTGGGTTCTCAGACACCGTGTTGGTGGTTAGTGAGGGGTGTGTGCCACCAGTGCTGTGTTCGTGGACTTAGCCGGCACCTTTGACATGGTGGATCATGAGTTGCTCTTGTGCAAACTTGGCAAATTGTGGGTTAGGGGGACAGAGCATGAGTGGTTTAGGAGTTACATAGGCTATCACAGTCAAAAAGTAAAGATTAGGGATCTACTTTCAGAACCTATGAAAGTGGAGGCTGGTGAACCTCAGGGATCAGTGTTAGGGCCATTGTTATTTTCAGAGTTTGTGAATGATCTCTCAAATCTATTTTCAATCACAAACAGCATAGTTTATGCTGATGATATGTATTTTGGGAATCAGCATCAACTAGCAGTGTCATACAGGTGTGTCTGCAAAATAAATACAATATATTGGCCCAATGGCTTAAAGAGAATAAGCTGATATCAAATGAGACCAAAACAAAATTATGTGATTTGGAACTTCACAAAAACTGAAAAAGAGAACAATTTACAAATGTTTGGTCAGAACAGGGTATGCCTTCCTCTGGTTTCTTCCTTTAAATATTTAGGAGTTCATCTGGACCCCTGTTTGACCTTAGTCCCCCACATTGAAAAAGTAGTAGAGGATTAATCAAAAGCTTGGGTTCTTATATAGGAACTTACACTCACTGACCGACAAAGCTAGGATAGTTATAGTTAAACAAGTGTTGATGCCCACACTTGAATATGGAAGCATAATGTTCAGCCACAGTAATAGGATATTTGAGTCAAAATACATGACCCTATTTAACAATATTTGCAAATTTGCACTTCAAGCTCCACCACAGATGCACTATTGTGTGCTATATGAGAAACTGAGAGTTTTATCACCAGAAAGGAAACTTAGATAACAAACCGAGAAGTTTGTATTCATGGAATCGAGACCTGCTGACCCCCTAAGTACTTTTTAAGGTACTGGTACCAGTAACTAGGGAATGAACTACAAGGAATACTGGGGAATTAAATGATGTTGTTCCTAGGTTTAACCTACAAATGAGTAGGAAAGCCTTCTCACTGTAGGCACCCACCCTCCTAAATGAATAGGCTCATTTGATAAAAGGGGTATACACTGCAAAGCATGTTAGGCAAAGGCTGTTTACACTTTTAAAGAATGGAAATGTTTGTAACTGTATGTGAATGTACTGACTATATGGTTGACTGTAATGATTACATCTTTGGTTGTATTTGTCTATATGTCGTTCAGTGTCAGGCGTGGCTGAAAAAGGGCTGTGACCAGTCCATCTCCTGGTTAAAAATAAAAAAAAAAAAAAAAAAAAAATGGATGGATACCAGGGAGTGGAGATGATCAGAGGCTAATCTGCCTTTTGTAATGCCCACTTGGGCTGACTGAATAAGCAGTGAGAGGATCTTATCTAAACGGAGAGATAGGGCCTTCGCCAGTATCTTCGTGTCTGCATTTATCCAGAATACAGGGTGATAACTAGCAGAGAGATGAGGATCTTTCCATTCCTTGTGGAGCACTGTAATTATTGCTTCCTTAAGATCTGGGGGAAGAGATACTGACAGATGGGATTCTGAAAACATTTTATAAAGGTAGGGACTAATTACAGGGGCCAGATGGGCATACAGATCTGTGGGTATGCCTTCCCCTGCAGGAGATTTGTTCTTATTTAGGGAGTGAGTAGCTGTCTGAATTTCTGATAGAGAGAGAGGAACATCCAGTGAAGTTCTCTGTTGAGGAGTTAGGTGGGAGAGAGATAGTTTGGACAGGAAACTGTCAATTTGGGGTGCATGGTCTACTGCCAAGGAGCTGTACAAACTGTTATAAAATTGAGTCGTGAGCTTAATTTATTACAGTTTGATTATGCTGAGGGGTGCCAGAGGGATCTTTTAACTTTGAGATGCGGTGTTCTGCCTGTTGTTTCTAGAGATGTAGCGATATTTTATTTCACTGGCGACATTCCGGCAAGATCACGAATTAAGCCACATGCAATAGTGCACAAAATTCTGCACATTCCGTAAAATATATTGCAGGTGTGAAATGCAGAATTTCACCTGTGAAAATCTGCATTTTGCCAGCAGAATTTCACATTTTGCACCTGTGAAATGTTTCGTGAAATGCGATTTAGCACAAAAATTTCTTGGAATGATATTCATGATTTCCCACAACTCTAGTTGTTTCCTTAGGCAGTGGGACAACAGATGTCCTGTTTCTTCCCCCTGCATCCCCATATTTGTGTCAGGTGCGTATTAAAGCTAGTTCAGCTTTCTGGGCCAGTAATGAGTTTAGTTGAATAGGGATCCCCAACAGTTAAGCCAAACAGGATTTCGTTGTGTGGGGTTCTTTGCCCTTTTAACTTCTTGGGCTTTTTGGACCTCTCTCTCTTCTATGTTTTGCTGTAAGGCCCACAATCCCCCCTTCCCAATTGTCGCCTTGAAGGCCTCCCATAATGTGGCAGCTGAGACATCTCCCATGTCATTCTGTTTAAAAAATCTGGTGGTTTTCTCTGAGACCCACCTACGGAAAGACTCATCCTTCATAAGCAAGGGGTCTAACCTCCATTGGGAGGACCAGGGGGTCTCTGGTCCCCAAGTCAGTAAGGAGGAGACTTGGGTGTGATCTGATATAACCAGGGGTTCAATGTCACAGGTAACAGTAGCAAGTCTAATCTGCTGGCTGAGCCATGCACAGGGGAGATGTCAGTAAAGTCCTTGACTGTTGGGTTAAAGGACCTCTATAAATCTGTGAGGAAGTGACCTTCCATCAGACAGATCAGGGCTTTAGCCACCCTAGGGTGAGGCCCCACGGTATGGAGAGATCTGTCCATATCTGGGACTAAGGTTGTGTTATACTCCACCCCTATTAAACAGGGTGCCATGGAGGGGGGCAAAGTCTTGCAGTTTTTGGCTAAAGGTGTGGTAAAAACTCATGGAGTCTGAATTGGGGCCATAAACAGAACTCAAAATGAGGGGACCTTGTGGAGTAGTATGCTGTAAGAGCATGCAGCGACCCTTGACATCTTGCTCCTGATTCTCTATTTTTCAGAGTAGGGATTTATGTATTAGTATGGAAACCCCTCATTTGGAAGATGGTGCACAACTGTGTGCCTCCAGCCCCACCCACTCCCCATGAAGCTTGATGGCTTCCAAGGAAACCAGTCTGCTCCTCTGAAGAAAAGCTATATTTGCTCATAATTGTTTTAGATGGGAAGGAACCTGTTTCCTTTTAATGGGGGAGTTAAGACCACATACATTCCATGTGACACATTTAGGGTCAATCATGAGGAAGGTTGGATAATGTTATGAATCGAGGAGAAAGGGGTCTATGACAGGTTCTGAGACCCAGGGATATAAGTCAGGAGGAGGATGTTGGGGAGTACCCAAGTTATAGTTCTATGCCCATCCTGGCAGTCTGGTTGTCCTCTGCTTCCCCTGATGCTGTCTTGCCCTTCTGTTAACATGCCCACTTAGGACCTTCTTCCCTGTACCCCCCACCCCAGCTGCCAATGTCATTTCACAGAATCTGAGATGGTGACCAACACTGTCCTCCTCTCTCCAGTTCATCCAGTCACTGTCTAAACAGCATTTGTGAGCATGCATACTGTAGAAACAGTCCTTTTATTTAAGAATGCAGAAGAATACCATATGAGTATCTTCAGTAGAACTGGATATACAAATAAGTAATTTGGAGAATCTTCTTTTGATAGGATCCTGGCATGTTAAATCATCCTACACAGAAGGTTTACTAGAAGTTTAAAAGCTGCATACATACATATCTATGTCTCGGTCTACTCCTAATAGTAAAACCAGCTTCATAAAGCAGGTTTTTATTCTTCTTGCCTTTGTTTAGTTTTACTGTGTATAGTTAGTTAAGTTGACATAAAGTGACACACAGTCAAACCTTTCATCACTTCATCTCAAGTTATGTATTATTACAGTGGACTTACTATGTCAGTTGTTCTAGCTCTTTTGGACTGTGGCAGCCCAACGCTAAAGAATTCATATAAAATTGCAAACTGGGACTTAATTTGTATATAATGATGGATTTTCGTGCTATGTATCAAGTATATACTGTGTTTCTCTTTAGTGTAAAATGTTAAATCACAGAAAGAAGTTTCAAAGTCTCATCTGGCAAAGCAAATGAGTCTTTGCCTTTCCCATCAACAGAATCTGAAGTCATAGGCCTAGATATTCAAACTGCACCAGGCTGTGGCGCAAGCCTGGGTGCAGTGCAACTTGGCTGCGCAGGGGCATTGACTGGGCGATATTCAACAGAGCTGCACCATGGCACAGCATTGTTGAATATCGCACCCTGGCCACCCGCAGTGTGCATGGCACAGTGGCATTGCACCAGTGCAAGTGGCCAGAGTGGAGTAGGGGGATGCGCTAGTGCAAGTTCTGTTGCGCTATGCACAGCAACCGCGATATTCAAAAAGTGCACATGCAAATGAGGCCATAATGTATGCAAGGCACAAATGGTGCCACTTGCATGTCATTATGGCCCCATTTGCATGCAGGTGCGCTGATCCCCGGCGACGTGTGCCTGGTGCCCTGCCAGGCTGCAGCCATTGGGGACCGATACCCCCTGCCCAGCGTGGCAATGTGCTCCACAGCCCAATCGTGGGCTTCAGTATAAATAATGGATTTCCTATGTCCCTGGTGGTCCAGTGGACTGCTGTCAGCCTGATCACAGGCTTAAGTATAAATAATAGGATTTCCAATATCCCTGGTGGTCAGTGGACTGCTGTCAGCCCGATCGTGGGCTTTTGTAATAAATAAAATTCGTCCAATATCCTGGTGTTCTTGCGTACCCCCTCCCCACCCGCCCACTGGGCCCCATGGCCTGCTCCCCAGTCGCCGGGCGGCAGCTCCCCACCTGCCTGCTGCCCACTGCCGCGCCGACTGACACCATAGGTGGGCTGCCCATTGGTCCACAGCGTGAGCCAATGGGCATACAGCTCTGTACTGTATACACATTCCAGATATGTGAATGGATCCATTCACATATCTGGAATGTGTAGTATGGTATGGAGCCACGCCCATTGGCTCACGCTGTGGACCAATGGGTGTACAGCCCTACCCACGGTGTCAGTCGGCAGGCGGCGGGCGGCAAGCAGGTGGGGTGCCATGGACCGGGGAGCCAGGGGTGGGGCTCAGTGGGCAGATGGGGTGGGCACCGCTTAGACCACCAGGGATATTGAACGTAATTTATTTATTACAAAAGCCCGCGATTGGCCTGACAACAGTCCACTGGACCACCAGGGATATTGGAAATCCTCTTATTTATACTTAAGCCCGTGATCGGGCTGACAGTGGTCCACTGGACCACCAGGGATATCGGAAGTGATTATTTGAACAGATGCCCATGATCGGGCATGGGGGGGCACTGCCACAGAGGTGCAGCCAGAGCTTGGGCGGATACCCACAGGTGGCAGCTGCCGTGTTGCGCCATGCACTACAGCAGCTCACCTGTGGGTGGCCAGCCATTGTTCCTTTTTTTTTGGGATCAACTTTGTACGGCGCAAGTAGGGGTTGTGCATGCATAGACTCAGCACATCCTGGGCTAAATATTGGGATATGCAGAGTATGCATGGACATGCCCCCCCCACCTGCGCCGCATACACTACTGATGCGCTCCGGCACATCGGAATTTGTGCTAGGCACAATTCCCATTTGAATATCATGCCAGGGCGCATCAGTGGGTTGTGCGTGGTGCAACACTGTTGTGCCATGTGCAACCCTTTTGGATATCTGGGCCCTAGTGTCTTGGTTCAGAATCCCCAAAGGTTGCAGTCTGTTAGATTGCTTCAAGGACTACTGCTTTGCTTGACATTTTTACAGAGGTGGTATGGAATTTCTAGGATGATGCCTGGGGAACAAAGAGGACCCCAGCACCAAACTTGGAACCTATAATGCTGGTTGGCCTTGGTCACCACCTTTGGAGCAATGAACGAGAGGTTCAGAGTGCCATGAGGCAAGTATACGACAGAGATCATTACACAATCTATAATACCCAAATATTGAGCTTGAGGGGCAAAGAGCATGCACTTGATATTTATATTTCTTGGAGGTAACAGTACAAAACCCCATTATGGTGCATCAGCATTGTTCTCTTTATTGAACAGGCTTTGTAGTAAGCTTGGATGAAGATCCAGAGGGCTAGCTCTCCTACTTGGCATCAAAAGGGGGGAAGAGCAGATTCCCTTGATGGGCTCTTAATGTTTTTTTTATGACTTGAAGTTTTAAACATAGCCCAGTGAGGAACACTTTGAATAATACCTAGAGTGATCTTTTGATGTACCAGTTGATCTTGGTTCAGAGCTTTTCATGTACCCAATGTTAATGCTTTCATACTTTAGATCAGTGCACTATCGAGAGGCACTAGTGCAGCGACTGTCAATATGTTGACTTTAAAAATGTAAAAGTGATCATTTATTCAATGCCAAAAAGAAAACCTTTAAATGTTTCTTCTTATCACTCATAATTTTAGGGGTCAACTTGGTCAATGTCCTTCAACTTAAACAACTGTATATTAGAACTGTATATTAGTTGTATCAGCCCAAATAGCAAAAGTAACATTCTCATTCAGTAAGAGACACACACAAATAGACCTATAAACATATTATGAATCAGTGGAACTTTAGCAATCAGAGTGAAAAAAAAGATTAAAAAAATACATTTATTTGTTTATCAGTTTAATATGACTACCTCTTCTGATGGCTTACAGTAGTTGGTATAGTCCAAGATGCTACTGCTGTTATTGTCTGTATGCATGAATACACACACTCACTTGGCTCAGTGTGAAGAGGGTGCTTGCTTTGTGTGTAAAGTTATTTCTGACATTTTCTTCAGGTCAGTAGTGTTTTCAGTGCCTGATTTATATTTCTCTTCTCAGATGTGGCAGCATATCTCTACATCTCACAACCCAGAGGCTGTTGCTTCCTATCATACCCGTGGCACACTTCTGTAATATACAGTAGTTATCGGGGGCAGCTGACTTGTTGCTTTATGTTTTTGTTTCAGGGTAGGGAACTGCTGGGAGGTGGGAGAGTGGCTTTGTCTGCAACAGTAGGTCCTGAAGGATTTGAAGCAGGGGGGTCAGTATGGCTACATAGTGTGGGAAGCAGGAGCACGTTGCTGGATAACATGAAAGCTGTGATGGGAGCAAGTGCAGTAGTCATTAGTGCACAGTGAAAACTGAACACATAATAAGAGGCAAGGGCGTTATTTATTCTGGTTGGCTGAGTTCCCTTTGACTTATACAAAGTTACAACACATACTTATACAAAGTCTCATTGCCATGGTCAGGCATAAATGACTAATACTGCCAGGTATCTTCATTCATGAAGTGTGTATGGGGTAAACTGGCCCCAGAAGATATGATGATGTGCCCTTAGCAGATTTTAGGCAAACATGGTGGGTCAAGCAAAAGACATACTGTTTAGACACAATAGTTATTTCTGCAGTGTGGAAATCAGTGTTGCTGAAAGGTGATGATAACACCAGATACAGCTGGAGTAAGTAATAAGTAACACTCTATATCTAGATATACCACAGCTTTTCACAAGTTGCCGCTGTAAAATGATTTTTACAATTCACCAGCTGATTGAAACTAGGCAGATCTATACCCACTTCACTACCATCCAGCTATTTTATACTTGAGATAATAATTCACTTGACAAGTTCACACAGTAATTTTTTTTTTTAATGAAACAGCTGTCAGTTATACTAATTGAGGCAACACTATAGGTGGTGGTTTATAATGCTGATACCAGTACAAAAGTGAGCTGGGAAAAACAAATGTGGGTGTAAATTAAGCCACAGTTTAAACCTTGTTCTCCAGAGGCAGATGGCTAGCAAAGAACCCACTAAACGACCTAGTCTGACATCAAATTTCTGCAATTCAGAAGTTGTATATACTGAGATAATTGTTAATAAAGACTATGTATAATGTTTCATGCTCCACAGCTCCCACTAGTGCACCAGAAAACTTTGAAGTGCGACCATTAAATGGTAAAAGAACAGCAGTCATTGCAACCTGGGATCACCCTTCTGAGTCAAATGGAAAAATAAAAGGTACATTTTTTTAACTACTTTATAGCATCTTATAAACATTTTATTTATAAACTTATAATCAACATCTTAAAGGCCAGCTAGTAACGCAGTGCAAAGAACAGCTTGATAGGTTCTAGCAATGGAAAAGCTGTCAGTCATTTCAGATTTTTTCCACAGCAGGATTAATTACTGTACCAAATAAAACAAACTGCAGAGGAGACACAGCCTCAGGAAAAAATAACGAGACCTAATAAATCTCAGTACTGTAGTAATGTTGGGTTTGGCTGTCAACAAATGAAGACCAAAAAATTGATGAGGCCTGAGAATTGCGTTTGATCTAACTAGCTTTAGGTGAATGTGCAGCTGCAAATACGGTATATTTGTTTCAGAAATTTATTGAATCAGGATAGCCCATCAAAGATGCTGCAACTTGCTTATAGTTGGGTCTCACTTCCAATCAGTTATACAGCAGGGAGGACTGAGGCACAGCATAGTCAAGCAATTTCATTGCTGAAGGCCATACAGTGAATCAGTGGCCATCTTGAGATCTGAACATTTTGCACAGCTGTGAGCAAAACTCAGTGGGAAAGATTGACTCCTTGAGACCTCTTGGTCTGGATTTTCAGCCCATCTGAAATCTGCGCAGGTGCAGGGAAAAAACTGCTGCAAGTGGGGCTTTACTTGTGGAGCTGTAATTTTCCCGCACTTGCTGTATTTTCAAAGAGGGAGCCAGTTTACGACTGGCTCCCCAATTTACGTCAGCTTGCTTCTGTTTTTTTGGTGCAGCCACATGAAGTGGTACACCTGGTGGAACCAGGCATAACATCTCCTGCAACTGCACCTGGTGCCCATGTGGAGCTCGGGCTGAAAATAGAGATCTGCACAGGTGCAGAGATTTCATGACATAGCCGTGTCTGCGGCATGGGACTTAGTCCCTGAACCATTTAAAATCTAGCCCCTTGTTTCTGATTTAATAAATGGCCAGGCATATAATGTACTGCACAAAGCTAAGTATAGCATAGGTATTCTTTATTGTAAACTCTTTTTAAGAATGTTATGTTTACCTTAAAATTTGAAATAATAAATCCTTGTTTGAACAGTAACATATTTTTAATGTATTAACCAGCAACAGTCATGTGTTAACACATTACTTTTAAAATAAACACAAAATAATATTAATGAAATGCTGTGATTCCCAACAAAAAAGTACAGTTGGCATCAGCAGAACTCAGGTTCATAACGCTCCCTAAAATCTGAATTTCAGGACCTTCCCATTTTTATTACTAAAGACATTTTCAATAAAAACATAATTTTCCCTTAGTCTGCATCTGTCCCTATTACTTATTCTGGCCATAAAGACCTGGTCCTCTCTTTATGGCATCACACCCTGTTGCTATGGAAATAAGTCTGACATAACAAAGAATTTGCTGTTTGAATGATCTAAGCTGGAAAAGCAGCAGGACCAGATGAAGTCTATGAGCAAACAGACTATATGCATGTAAATGTCTTTAGTAATAAAAAATGGAATGTGCTGAAATGTCAGTTTTCTAAAACTGTGGTAAGACTTTAGTTCTGATGATGCCAGTTCTCACAGATTAGAGGCAACTGGGAAATCAGTTTAAATATTAGTAGGCCAAAAATAGGACTCAATTAATGTAGTTGTATTTTTCAATTATTTGTTTGACCAGGAAACCAGTGGGGGTCACTAGTCCCTTTTTCAGCGTGGCCCAATAGTGCAAATTACATACAAAACAAACAAATGTTACAGTCAACAAATGAAATAGCTAAACAACCAAAAACCAGAACATATACAATTAGAAAGCATAAGACTATGGGCCTGATTCCAGAAGGGCATAAGGCGGCATAAGGCGAGATACGTCAAACCCCATGGCGTACCTTGCTATTTAAGCCAGGCGATACGCCAGCCCCTATTACAAGAGGTGAGATGCACCATGGCATCTGCAGGCTGCGACAAATGCAGGATGTACCAACACTTACACCGCATCCCACAATGCCTGGTGCAACTACGTGTTACAACAACAACCTAGCCCAATTCAAGTAGGGTGGCTGTCATAGCCCACAGTTGTGATTACAGGAGACATGGTGGTGTAACTAATGTAAGACAGGCCGGACCTGTCATAGGTGGCATCTGATGGCTGGCACCGTTGGATGCAGCCATTAAGCACCATGACAACGGTGCCATGCTGTCCACCTGGCCCCCATATGCACACACCCACCCCCAAACCCCCAATCATGAGGGGCCCCCTGGGGTCAGTTTCAGAGGCACCCCCTGGATGCCTGTGCCATCTATCCTGGCCCCCAGATGTCCCCTGATGTGTGCTGTGGTGATCTGGGGTGGGGGGGTTCTGGGGGACCACCTGTCGCTCACTGCAAGTTGCGACATGTGGCTGCGATATGCCATGCATGGGCTACCACCGCACATATGGCATATTTTGCATGTTGCAAGTGCTGGGACCCTGCCACTTCTGGACTGCGGCGTAGGGTCCCTGACCTTTCGGCGACCGGCGTAGCTTGCAACTGCATACAAGTTACACCAGCCATCCTGGAATCGGCCCCAATGTTATTTTGATTTAAAGGGACATTGTCAACCCCTTTAAGCCTCAAAGTGTCTCTAGTTCAAAAAAACACATTTTCTGATTGGTCACATTCTGCAAAGACTGTTGATGTTGCTGTTAGTTTGATTCTGATTCTTTTTTATTTTAAAAAGTAAAAAACAGATTGACCACCATACTGGCGTTACCATGCAAAAACATGTTTATTTGCATTCCTTGATCAGCTCCCACTGCATCTTTTCTGGATTTGAGAACATCCCAACGCAGTCTAGCCACTGATGATGCAGTGGGAGGAGAGGAGACATTTGCATCATGAGTGACTGCTCTGTTTGAGATGTTCTAATGTTCATGAAGTAAGTAGTAAGAATACATTAAGGATTTGAAACAAAACAAGGTTGGGCATATGTGCACTATTAGCATGTATTTCAGTTCTATTAAGAAAGGTAGCAGATAAAACAACCAGCCACAATAATGAATTTTAAGGAAGGGAAGAAGTCCTAAAGTGTTGGTTTTCAGTTAGAATTAATACGATGCAAAAAGGGTTGACAGTGTCCCTTTAAAACCAGCAATTGAATAATTCAAGCAGCTGGACAAGTCAGTATGATTATTTACATAGAAACAGAATTTGTCAGCAGATACTCAGCCGAATCCATATCTTCAACCTGGATACCCCTCTTAAACACCTGTGACTCCCTTACCTGAGTCCATATTCTCAACCCGATACCTCCCTCGTCTGTCTGAGCTTTCCTCCTGTTTTACCTACCCTGGACCCCCACCTGCCATCCCTTGCCACCCCCTCTCTAGCTCCCTCCTACTCCCTCCCCTCCATACTCCCCCAACACCTCCCCTTTCCACCCACTCTCCCATCTTAATATTCTCCTTCTCCTAATCCTTTTCTCTCTCTCTCTCTCGCCTCCTCTCTTTCTCTCTCTCTTTCTCTCTCTCTCTCTCTCTAATCTACCCCTCATTCGCACTCTCCCCCTTTCTTTCTCCGACCCTTTCCGATACTCTACCTTGACAGGCCTCCCTGGGTCAGCTATGCCGTACTTTGCTAACTGGGAAACCTTGTTCACACTCTCCTCTCTTTCTTTCTCCTACCCTTTCCGATACTCTACCTTGACAGGCCCCCCTGGGGCAGCTATGCCGTACATTGCTAATTGGGAATCTTCTTCCGCTGTTTAATTTCAGTTGTCTAGGTTACTCGAATGTATTATTTATCTATTTTCTGTATTACATAGCAATCTTATGTTTTGTGTTAACTGTCAAGTTTTTGTTATGTCTCTGCTGTTTTACATCCTGACGTGGAACCTTTGTAAAAAAGTGTATACTCAAAGGCTGTGTCTGAATTTCCAAATAAATAAATATGATACGGACCGCTTGATCCACCTATTCTGCCTAGCTTTTCCCTAGATGCACTGTTACAGCAGACCTTACCTAATCTCTGGATATGCCCCCTCGCCCCTGCTTTTCTACTAAGGTTTCTTTATGCCTATCCCATGCATGCTTGAAGCCCACCACTGTTTTCACTCCAACCACCTCTGCTGGTAGATTGTTCAAGGCATCCATCAATCTTTCAAGTGGGAGTAACCAGGTCCTTTGAGTGTATTGTGGGCACAGGTGTAGGATGCAGGATACTCCTCATTTACCATCCACCCAGTGATGGGAAAGAGTTCCTGCAGGAAGTTGCGGACTTCATCATCGACATGGTGTTGGAGTCCCCCAGATGGCTGGGGATTTCATTGCCTGGATCAATGATGAACTCTTGTAGTTTGATCAAGATGTCCTCCAACTGATGACTTTGTTGGGCTTTACACAGGTAATTACCTCTGCGACCCGCAATCATGGTCACTCATTGGACCTGGTATTCCTCTTGGGGATGGAGATCTCTGACTTGGTGGTGGAACTAGTTGGAGGTCTAACCATCACACCATAGGGTTCAGTTTTGTGGCTCCCCTCAATGGACCTGCCCCTACAGAGATGATCAGGTACTGCCCTTTAAGGGGTGTGACCCCAGATGGTCTAATGGCGGTGTTGGACCTATCGGGTATGCCAAGCGAATGCTTTACTCCAGGGGAACTTGTGCATGCCTATAATATGGAGGTGATATTCCATACCTCCTGTCTGTGTTTACCCCCTCACTCTTTGCCCAAGATCCCCATGGTTTGATGGGATCTTGAAGTTGAGAAGAGTGGGGCAAAGGTTGGAGAAGAGCTGGCAAAATCAGGTCTGGCTGATGACAAACTTAGATTGATGGATTATTATAGGGTCTATCAATCAGCAGTCAACCATAAGAAGACAGAATTCTTGTACAGGGAGATTGCTGCTGCACAAAACCGACTGGCCCAGCTATTCCAGACTGTTGACAGATTGTACAATCCAATCTGTCTCCAGTCTGGAGGACTTTTTTCACAAGAGAACTGTGATGAGTTCACTCGCTTTTTTGCAGATAACGGTGCCACCATCAGATTTGGGATCTGTCTAGCTCCCCCTATTAGGTGTTGCAGAGGTCAGCAGGAGGCTACTAGCACCCAGTTTACCTGGTCTGACTTTTTCCAGCTGGTGATCACTGACGTTGTGAGGATCGTCCAGACTTTGTGACCAAGCTACTGTAGTTTGGACCCGGGCACAATGCGCCTCCTTGTGGGGTGTGTTGATAGAATCGGCCCAGTCCTTGCTGAGATAGTCTGGAGGTCATTGGAGATGGGGGTATTTTCTCATCTCCTAAAGGAGGCGGTTGTGCAACAACTCCTTAAAAAACCCTCCCTTGACCCAGACTGTCTGGCTAACTACAGACTTGTCTCTAACCTGCCCTTTGTGGCTAAGGTTATTGAGAAGGTGGTTGCTTTGCAGCTGGATGATCATTTGATCATCCATGATGTCTATGGTCCTCTGCAGTTTGGATTTAGGAAGAGGCATAGTACCAAAGCGGCACTTGTTCGTGTACTTAATGATTTCCTAATAGTGAGGGACCAGAGGAACCATTCGATCTTGGTCCTCCTGGATCACTCTGCAGCATTGGACACAGTGAACCATGGTGAGTTGTTGGAGCACCTGCAGTTTATCTGCAGACTGTCCGGTACTGTCCTCAGTTGGTTTTAATCATTCCTCAAGGGTAGGACTCAGAGAGTGGTTTCAGGGATTTATTCCTCAGCCCCTCTCCCCCTATCCTCTGGGGTACCTCAGGGCTCCATTTTGTCACCCATGTTGTTCGCAGTGTATAACCTGCCATTAGGAGACATTATTAGGTGGTATGGTCTGAGTTTTCACTGCTATGCAGATGATACTCAGCCATACATGTCCTTTGTGCCCGAGCAGGATCAAGCCCTCTTGGTCTTTAACAACTGCCTCTCTGAGATCCAGGATTGGATGAGTGCCAGCTGGCTGCAGTTGAACCCTGCTAAAACTGAGGTGTCGGTGGTGGATCCAGGTCACCAGGGTATGGGTCTGTTGGCTGGACAGCCTTCTGGGCTTTGGATCAGGGGCATCCAGCTGATGACCCCTGACCGGGTGCAGAATCTGGGTGTTACTTTTGATAATGGCTTGATGCTGAAATCTCAGGTGTCAGCCATTGCCAAGACCACTTTTTGCTGTCTGAAGAATATCGCCTGGGTGAAGCATCTGGTACCACCCGGCAATCTTCTAACCTTGGTCCACGCCTTCGTGACCTCCAGCCTTGACTACTGCAATACCCTGTACCTAGGGCTGCCGGGTGTTGCTATCTGCCGCTTGCAGCTAGTGCAGAATGCAGCGGCCAGGCTGTTGACTGGCTCCTCAAGATTGAGCCACAACATGCCTGTGCTCCACAGACTGCACTGGCTGCTGGTACAGTGGTGGATCACCTTCAAGGTCGGATTACTGACCTACAGAGCCCTACACAGACAGGGACCTGAGTACTTACAGCATCTCCTTTGACCCTACCACCTTCTTAGCCCACTCCACTCTTCTGACGAGGAATTGCTAGAGGTTCTCAGGGTTCGATTGACAACTTCAGGGGCCCATTCTTTTGCTTTTGTGGCCCCTATCCTGTGGAACTCTCTACCTCGTTGGGTGAGGGAGTGCCTGATCAACTAGAGCTTTAAGTTTGCTCTGAAAACATATTTATTCAGCATGGCTTCTCCTGATTGTTCTTAGTTTTGAGATAATTACTTAAAACTTGTATAAGATGACATTTTAAATAAGTAGTTAGAAATGTTTAGGTATTATGTTGTTGGTTCTAATTCAATTATATTGTTTTAATTGTTTGTGTTTTATTATTACTGCACTAGTGCTTTGAACAGACCCTGGAATTGCGTTTTTTACAAATAAAGCTGATTTGATTTGAATCTTTCAGTGAAGAAGTACATCCTCATATCCCTCCTAAACTTACCCCTTCCAGCTTTATTGCTTGTCCTCTTGTCCTGGTGCCCCTTCTTCTCTGAAAAATGCTCTCCACCTGTACCTTCTTCACCCCTGTGAGGTGCTCATACAGTAGGTGTTATCATGTCCCCCCTCTCCCTCCTCTCTTCCAGGGTGTAGATATTGAGATCCCTCAGTCTCTCCTTATGGATCTTTTGATGCAACCCTTGAACCATTTTATTTGCCCTTGTCTGGACTGCCTCTACCCTATGTCCTCCCTGAGATGTGGTCTCCAGAACTTGACACAGTACACCAGAAGGGGTTTCACCAATGATCGATATAGTGGCAATACCACCTCTCTCCTTCTGCTGGTGATTCCGTTTGCTATGTACCCCAGAATTTCAGTGGCCCTGCCTACTACCCTATTCTGCCCCATCATCTTGAGACCATCAACTATGATAACCTGAAGGTCTTTTTCATGCTTTTTGACCATTAATTCCTCCCTCTCCACCCCCATCCCCATTTTATACACCACCCTGGATATCTGTTCCCTAAGTGCATGATTTTGCACTTTTTTGCATTGAAACCCAGCTGCCATTCCCTAGACCACTCCTCAGGTTTTCTCAGAGCTCTACTAATTTTTTCCACCCCCTCCAGAGTGTCTACCCTATTGCAGATTTTGGTGCCATTTGCAAAGAGGCATACCTTCTCTTCCATCTTTTCTGCAATGCTGCTTATGAAGACATTGAAGAGGACTGGTCCCAGCCCTGAGCCCTGAGGTATCCCGCTGGTCACTTTCCACTCCTTTGAATGAGTACTGTTTATCACCACCCTCTGTCAGCTATCCATCAGCCAGGCCCTTACCTCGTTTACCACCTTGAATCCACTCCAAAACTGCCCAGTTTCTTTATAAGCCTCCTATGTGATTCAGTGTTGAAGGCTTTGCTAATGTCTAAGTAGGCCACGTCCACCACCCCACCGTGATCTAGGATGCTCCACTAGTCTTTCTTTTAATAGTGTTTCCATTAACTTCCCCACCACTGACCTTAGACTGACTGGTCTATAGCTGCCAGCCTCCTTCCTACTGCCACTATCCAGTCCTCTGGAACCACTCCAATTTCTGGTGAGTTGCTGAATAGAGCTATCAGAGATGCAGCCAGTACCTACCTGAGTTTCCTCAGCATCCTTGGATGTATCCTGTCCAGCCCCATAGCCGTGTCTCCTTTCAGATTTGCAAGTCCTCTCAGGACTCTTTCCTCTGTGAATGGACTTGTGCCCAACTCCCTCCCTCCCCACAGTGTTCCTGCTGCTTCAATGTTGTCTGTCCCCCTCAGCCATATCTCTGAAAACTAACCAGAAGTATCTGTTTAGAATCTCTACTTTTTCCTGATCCTCTGCGCAATCTCCCCCGCCCTTCTTATCCTCACAATCCCTCCCCTTGACTTCCTCTTTTCACTTACGTATCTGAAAAAAGTCTTGTCCATGTTAGCTACCCCTTTGGCTATCCTTTCCTCTGTTTGCACCTTTGTGCCCCTCACCACCTTCCCTGCTACCCTTTGCTTTACCTGATACACCTCTCTATTCTCTTCCCTCTGTGTCTTTTTGTTTCTCCTGAATGCCACCCCTTTAGCCTTTACTTTTAAAGCCACTTTCCTTGAGAACCACAGTGTTCTCTTTTTCATACTGTTTTTGCTCACTTCCTTTGCACAGAGGTTTGTTGTCTTCACTATGCCATCCCTTAATTTAGCACACTCTTCCTCCACCCAACCCTGGCAATCTATTCCTGCTAGGTTGTCTCTGAAGCATTCACCCATTTTTTTATATCTACCCTCCTAAAGACCAGGACCCTTGTCTTTGTGTAGTTTGTCTCTGCCACCATCTTTATGTTAAAACACACTGCATGGTGGTCACTGGTCCTGAGGTGACACTCCACCTTGACATCTGCAACACTGTCCCTGTTTGTGAGTACCAGATCCAGTATTGCCTCATCTCCAGTGAGCTCTTTGACTAGTTGCTTGACAAAGACACCCTGTAGGCAGTCTAGGAGGGCCCTGCTTCTAACAGAGGCTGTATCATGGAGGCTCCAATTTCCAACTGGCAGACTGAAGTCTCCAGTCAGCAGCACCTCCCCCTTTTTGCCATCATGTTGATATCTTCTCCTAGTGCCTTATACAATTCTTCCCCCTGTGCTGGAGGTCTGTATATCACTCCAGTGCAAACAGTGGCTCTGGCTCCTGTCACCGGGGTGACCTACAGCACCTCCAATCCATCCTTTAGCCCCAGATTCCCTTGCACTTCCATTGCTCTGATACCCTACCTCAAATACAGCACAACCCCTCCACCCTTCCTCCTCTTCCTATCCCTTCTGAACTGAGAGTTGCCAAGTATGGCTATTTCCCAGTCATGGTTCTTAATGCACCATGACTCAATTATGGTCAGCAGATCCAGGTCTGCCTCTCCCATGATTGTGTCCAGGTCAGGAATTTTATTTCCTTGACTCCTTGTGTTAGCACACAAGGCTTTCCAAACCTTATTCTCACCCTGACTGCAACTCCCTTACCCCCTTTCTTGCCTTTGCTGCCTCTTGAAACTTCCCTCACCCCCCAAGAATAGGGGCCACATAATGAAAGGATTCAAAATACAGAGTGAGGCATCACTCACCTCTTACCTGCACAACCATGCATCACAATGAGACTCCATCATCAAATGTTGCTTTCTTCTTCATTTTATTCAAACATGTAAAAAAAAAAGACTGCTGCAGTACAAATACAGACATGCCACAGGCCTACACACAAGCAGAACTGAATTAACAATCTTCATCAAGGGTATCTCTTGCAGCAGGCCACACCTACAGGACTTAGCCACCAGACACTAGGACCAGACATAAACTTTTCTAGATAGCAGTCTACCAGGTGGCCACCCACGATCGCATCACTCACTGATGTCGTACCTCCTCTATAAATGTGGGTGGCTCCTGCACCCTCTTTAACTTCTTTTCCCGCCATCAACCTGCACATGTCAGACCCTACGAAGCTACCGCTGCTTCAGCTGACCACCAAAATCTTTACTTATCTAGATTTCTTTGGTTTTCTGTCCCTAGTTCATTTATCACTTTATGTTAAAGCGATTACTTACCTTTTTTTATGCTGACAGCAGCAGATCCAGAGAAGCTTTTTTGTTTTTGCGCCTGTAGGAAGAAGATCCTTGAGAAGGATAAACATGATGCCTGCATCCACTGCTTAGGCCCAGACCACAACATACAGGTCTGTGACAACTGCTGTGACTTTAGCCAGGCCACACAGCAATGCCACCGGAAGGCTCTCCAGAGCTTCCTGCTGGTGCAGAAGTTGGCCTGCAGGGAGAAGGAGCTGCATGCCAGGAGCTCCTCTGCTTCCCCAGCCCTGTCTTTGGGCTCCTCTTCCTCTAAAGCCTGGGACAAATTAGCTGGGAAGCCCAAACACCAGGACAGAGACTGGACAGTTCCTCAACAGCTAGCTCATGGTCCCCACTTTGGCCAGTGACTGTGATGGGATCACCCTCTGCGGCAGTGGCAGCCCCCTTTGCCACCCATGACCTAACTTCCAAAGGGTTATCCATGGCAGTGCCCCCCACCAGTCTTACCCTGACGGGAGTGAGCTCTTCACATCAGGCCTGTCCTCAGCCCAGCCAACCATTCAACCCCTTCTATTCCAGCCTCTGTCCTCTACAAGCCCTCAGTTAGGGTGTTCCACTGACTTGGCAGTGACTGGGACTGGGACTGGTATGGCATCAGTGGGGACTCAGCTCAATCCCCTGGTTCTGCCTTCAGCTTCTTCCTCTGTGGCCAGGGGATCCAGGTCCCCTTCAACATTGCCTCCATCCATGATGTTGTCTCCTGGTCTTTCTGTACAGACCTCCCAGGCAGCAGGGTTAAATCTGAGGTCTCAGCCCACCCCAACCCCCTCTTTAGTCCCACTACCAATGCTGGCATTTCAGCCTCCTCTGATGGCTCTGCCTGCTGCTCCCATATAGCCTGTCATTGACCTACAGGCTATGTGGTTTTCTTTTTAGTTCATGAGCCGCATGATTCCCCCTCCCAAGCCAAGGCTGCAGGAACCTAAGGGACCCACTCCCACTCCTCAGCCCTCTACGGCACTGTGAACTCCTGTGCTTTGATGAAATCTCTGAACACAGAGAGGAAGATGAGTACCACCCCAACATCATCACCCCAGATGAGGATGAGAAGAGTGGTGGTGGTGGCTATGAGAAGGATGGAGCTTTGAGCCCTTCTTACTCCCACTCTACAGTCTCCTCTGGGGGGAAGGACATCATGGACACTTACACTCCCCAGTCCCACCCAATGACCCCTCATTTATTGGCATCATGAAGTAGCTTCAAGCAGCCATGGGGTTCAAAGCTGAAGAGCAGGACCCTGCTAGGAGATGTCTGACCCATTATCTGGAACTGCCATACTATCTTCTCCTCATCATCACTCTTCTGATGGAGCCCTATGAGGATGCCACCATGGCTGCCTGATATAGGCCCAATGAGGTCCCAGCCATGCCAAGGAAGGTGGACAAGCTATACCAGGCCTCTGCGGGGAAGCCCTACTTTGCTAAACAACCACAGGCTGACTCTGTGGTAATAAATGCTGCACATGACAGATCTAAGCAGCCTAAGCACCTTAGCTCACCTCCACTGGACAACGAGTCCAGAAAACTGGACCTGATGGGTAAATGGGTGTTTGCTTCTGCCACCCTTACCATCTGGATCCTTAATTACATTGTTCACATAGTGAAGTTCCAGAATCAACTCTGGAGACAGGCCTAGGTGGCTGCCCAAGCCCTTCCAGTGGACCCCCAGAGACAGGCTCTTCTCCAAGCCATTCAGTAGGGGTAAGATGTTGGAAAGCACTTTCTGCAGTCTGCTTACGATGCCGTTGACACCTCTGCCAGGGCTGCCACCATTGTCATCTGCCTCCAATATCACTCATGGCTTAAGGTGTCTGGATTTGCCTGGAATGTACAACAGTCCATCCTAAATGCCTCCTTTAGAGGGTATGAACTTTTCAGGGCAGATGTGCAGGACATGTTCTTGAACCTGCAGGCCTCTGGCCAGACACTATGGTCAGTCCACTCAGCTGAACAGTGGTCACAAACACCATTTCATTGTGCTTCCCACAAGTCCAAGCAGGGCACTAGAACTCCTAGTAAGTATAGAGCAGTCGCTACCCTGCCTGCCCACACCTCTACCACAGGAAAGGCTGGCTGAAGTGGTGGTGTGGCTCCAGCCACAGGGGCCTCTTAAACTCATTCCACATTCATTTTATACTAAATATGCATCACAGTAAAGGCAACCAGAAAGTACCACCCTAATACTGTGACCCAAAATGCAGATGTTGAATATACTTCACGCAAACATTAAAAACACCCATATTTGTCAACTTACATGAAACACTGACCTTTAAATAGATATTTTAGTTCAATAGTAATCAATCACAAATTTAAAGAAAATCACTTATTAATATTTGCTCCAAATTGCCCCAGATTGCTAGATTTGCATACTCATAACTTCAAGAAAGCTAATACACAGAGATGCCATTCAGAAAAAAAGAGCCACCTATACTCCTAACTCAGACTCAAAAACTATTTATATTCTTACAAAAATGTGCTACAGATATATATAAAAAAGCTACCATCCAACCAAAGAATCTGTGCAAAAGAACTTTCTAAACTCAGTATCAGACAGAGAGTGAATTTGCTGTGCTACTGGTTCTACTAAAGTACTCTTTTAAAAATAGTGTCAGTATTAGTTCAAAGTGGTGTCTACTTTAACCTGACACAAAATCAGAATATATTCCACTGCAATCACAATAGCAGCATTACAAGTGACAATATTACTCACAGGCATTTCGGTTCAAAAAATGTTTTTAATTTTTTGTTCCAGCTGTTTGGTCCCTGTCGCCTCCTCCTGCCAACTGGCGATGGGGACACATAGGTAGTTATACTGGTTTTCTTCCCTGCTCCCTCCTGAGGCCCTGGCATATGGCTGTACAAGCGTGTGGAGGCAGACTACACATCCTGTGGCACCAGCTCAGCTCCTTCAACCTCCCGCAGCTATTTGCTGCCCCCTCTGTGCCTACTCTACCCACCGGAGCACCACCCAGTGGAAGCGGAACTATGGAGAGGCACCAACCCACCCTCACCACCCTCGGGAGAGGAGAACAGACCATTGGTATGCTTGATCCTGCTCCACCTTCCCTCCCATGTTGGCACCCCGAAGACCCGAGGTCGTTCCCAAACCCGGGTTGCCAACATAGCGTGAAGCGTGGCATCCAGCACCTCAACCCTCAGCGCCACTGGGCCAGCATCAAAAAATGTTTTTATACATAAAGTAAAGCTTGGTGAGATTATCCACCACATCTGCAACCCCCTTCATATTTGGCAAACCACTGCATCCTGTTCACTCTCCACCCTTTTATATTGATTTTAGGAAACTCTGCTCAGAGTCTTTGGTTGGATGATATGATTTTATAGTCTTTGTAGCACATTTGTACAAGAGTATAAGTAGTTTTTGAATTTAGTGTTCAATTCAACACTTGCACTTTGATTCATTATGGTGGGGTGGTACTTCCTGGCTGCCTATACTGTGATGTCATATTAAATATGAAATGAATGTGGAATGGGTGGACCAGTGAACCTTTAATGAAGTGCTGCTATGACAGTATAAAACATTAGGTAAGTTGTGCTTGTGCATCGGCCCGTGGCATGTCTGTATTTTCACTGCAGCAGTCATTTTTGCAGATGTTTAAGTTAAATGGAGAGGACAACAACATTTGGTGATGGAGTCACATTGTGATGCATGGTTGTGCAGATGGGTGATGAGCACTGTCTCACTCTGTTGTTTGAAGTTTAATATTTGAGTAAGGCACCACTGAGGCAGGAATGTACTGTTCTTCTACTGTACTTGCATGACAAAAGTATTGTTTACCTAAGTTATTCTTACAATGAGAGGAATCGGAACCCAGAGATCAAAGACCTAATGGAGTGGGGTAGATTTTGTTGCTTTTGACAAGCTAATAGGAGAAGAGGTCAAGAGAATATGGGGAAGAAGACACATATAATTAAATTTAATATAGGCTAGAGGAAGAACCACCATTTTGTGGTACAAGATACAATGATGAATTCTGTGATTAACACCTGTACCAAAAAACAAATATTATTAAAAATGGACTGTAACTGGTCATGACTAAAGTTGTGGTACCATACAACAAAACATTTAAATTTTACAGATTAGAAAGCAATACTTGCTTATCAATAATTAACCCTGGAAATTAAGATAAAGCAATGTTTACAGTATTTTTGTATTGTAATCCCAGCTTTATATGTATATGTTTTGAGATGTGAGAAATATGAGAATGGAAGTTAGGACTGCTAGAAAAGGAACCCCTAGATATTTAAAATAAATTGCCACTATGATTGGCCTTGGAGATCCACCAGTCACTGTATTTATATTATCCAAAAGTTTCATTTTGTATGAAGAGTCAAAAAATATTAACATAGTTTTACTGTAGTTAAAAATAAATTTATTTTGACTTAACCTGGTTTGGAGGCAGTCAAAATCCCCTTAAAGGCCAAACACCACAGTCTAGGGAGAGCAAGTAGATACCAGGAATCTCTGTCACTGACATATAAGCAGGACTCAGACTCCTCACAAACTTTGATAATGTCATTTATAAAAATAAAAAAAACAACAAGGGGCCCAAAATGGACCCTGAGGTACACTAGCCGATATGAGTAAAGAAGATCAATACTTAATACCAATTTTTACCTTTTTTAGTACAACTGCTTTAATTTTCCACAAACCAAGACAATCCATTCTGGTCCCACTCCAATCAAAGGCCTTGGCCAGGTCCATTAACAGGGCAGAAACCAAATTATTCTCATCTATAGGGGCTAAATCTGACTCAAGAAATGACCAAGGCTGATGATATACTGTACCTTTTACAAAAACTAATCCATTGAGATTTTGAAATATATTATTATCTAAAAACCCAGTTAGATGTTCAACCACAATTTCTTTATGATCTCAAGCCAAGAAAGGAAAAACTAATATTGGTCTGTATTTTGTGACAGTGTATATGGAGAAAGGTTAATAGGTAGGAGTTACTAATGCTTTATTCTAAATAGAGGGGAAAAATACATCTTAGAAAGAGAACAAATGAATAAACGAATAATAGGGGCATAAATTACCTCTGACCCCAGCCACAGAATGCATAGCTCAAAACTGTCAGGGACTGTACACTTTGATAGTTTAATCAACTTTAAAACCTTAAGAACCTGGTTCTCAGTAACCTTTGTAAAATTATATTTAGCTTTGATAGAATCCTTCATAGAAGCAGTATTCAACTCTCTAAACCAGTGATAGGTAAAGAATGTCATGGTCACATGAATTCAGCTGTAAATTAACAAATAACTGATTAAAAATATTAGCAATATGCATATTACAGTGAGTAACTTCTACAATGTTAGAGGCATGATAGACAACACTAGGACAAGAGTCAAACCAGAACTACTTAATGATTTTCCAGAATTTGCTACAATTACTTAATGAGTCAAATTTTTTAGTTTGAAAATAAGTAGCCTTAGCTATATTTATAGCTTTTTTTGCACAGTTTTATTAAATTCTGACAATATTGCTAGTCTGAGGTAGAATAAGAAGATTTATAAATATACCAGGTCTTATCTCTTTTTAACATCATGTTAAACAATTTAGGAGTTATCCAAGGAGACTGGCCTTTATTCTTTTATTTTAAATAAGCTACCTTTGATAGTGATCCCTACGATAAATGCATTACACAATTCTACTGCAGAATTAATATCTGCCTTTAAATAAAATGAGTCCCAATCCTAACTTTTTAAGTCAGTTAAAAGTGTGTTCCTCTACAAAATATTAAAATTATGAGCCCTTTATGATAAGGGGAGGATATTCAGGAAGATTTATTTTCCAGCAGAAAAAAGTAGAACAGTGATCACTAATGTGATCAGAGGCAGTACCAAATTCTGGAATTTAATTAGGCCTTGTAGTTAATATCCAGTCAAGTAATGTATTATTAATGTTAACATTCAGCTGAGTAGGACTGGAAATAAATTGAGCAAAGTTTAATGAAGCCAACTAAGGATTAACTTTTCTATTATTACAGTTTGTGAACCTATTTACATTCATATCTCCCAGATATATGTTCCCTCTCCTGGCTGCCAAAAATGACTAGGGATTCTGCAAAAGAGAAATATTGCCTGGTGAAATATAAATACAGGAGGTAATAATGGATTACCCCATGGTACCTCCAAAATATACAGTTCTTTGGTTGGCAGGATTGTAGTAGGAGACATCTTTATCCTTGGAGAAAGTTAGTTTGTTATGAACATGAAGCACAACCCTTACCCCCATCCCTCCCATATTTTCTTCTCTATTATTTCTGAACAAGATAAATCCATCAAGATGTACTGACTCTGACAAATTGGATGGTCTTAAACCAAGTCTCACACAAAGCTATTATATCAAACCTATAGTATGTACTTCTGCCAAAGCTGAAATTTAATCTAAACCATTTTTAATGCCCATCTACCAAAGAATATATAGGACAATCAAAATAGAAGTAAACATCTTCTGGGCAGGGGTTACTCGCTATATCCCCACTCAGTAAAAGGAAATTTAAGCTACTTAGTTCAGATGGAATTTACAAGCTGTTCTTGTAGTTTTCAGTCATTTAAAATCACAATGCTTCAAAAGTTCCCACAGAGTCAGAGAGCTGCTTGGCAGAGAGCTGCTTGCGTGGCACTAATTCTGAAGTGCCACTTAACCCTGTCCCCAGCACTACATCATAAGCTCTGCCCAAGCAGATATCCAGACCAGGACACACAAGATACAGGCACAGGGCAAACCAAGGAAATCCTTTTTGCTAAAACAAGTCTCTGGCAAAACTGTACTTAAAACAGGCAACTGGGGGAAAGCTGAGTTGGGCATCGAGGCAGATGATAAACTGAAAATACTTGAACAGTTGACTTGATAAAGATGTGTGCAAATAGCTTATGGATTTCGGTCAGTTTGTGACACAAATAGGCAGTTGTTTAACTTGTATCAGTTTTTACTGCAGATATTTTCTTACTGATAAACTATATCTTTCTGCCATCATATTTACTATTTTATTTTTGTAAAACAAATATTAACAACTAAAAAATGTAAAACAGAATTTCTCACTTTACTGTTCCTTAATAGAAAGGAAACATGTGCTTTTGTTTAAAGAGCAACATTATTATATAACTACTCTGTAATGACCAGTAGCTTATGCCAATGGTGCAAATTCATTTGATACATTTTTTTTTATTTATGGCCATTTTCCAGTAAAAGGGTACAACAAGTGTGTCAGATTTGCTGTTCAGAGTTACAGGCATAACACTTCAGACTGACTTGGGCCAGATTCACAAAAGTTGGCTGCAAACTGCGACAACGGCAGCTTGTGCCAATGGCACCTGCATCTTGGACTCTGCACCCGATTCAGCATCATACATGGTCATGGAGCCTGCATCCTGTGGCTTGCAGCATCAGTCCAACAAAGGGTGCAGCCCCCAAGAATGCCGCAAGCTGTGGGATGGGCAGGCGGCAGATGCCCCTGTGGAAGTGAGCCTGGCAGTGGGTCATGCCCCCCACATGCCCAGTTCCCCAACAGAACTGGTAGAGGAGTCCGTGTGGGCCATAGCCTCCCCCAGTTCTGAGCCCCCATTAGCATAACATGGCAGCCCTTATGGACTATCAGAAACAAAGCAAAGCCCAGTTGCTGGCTGGCCACAGTGGTGAGAGGTGGACTGTGCCAGTCACTGGCTGGGTATGAGGTGGGGGGCAGGGTGGCTGGCACAGCCGGGTGGGGGGGCACTAGACCACCAGGGCTATATTGGGCATGTTGGATTACAATATTGTTTGATTCATTACTGGGATGGCATTTTGGGGGTGGGGAAAGTAGATTGGGGATTGGGTTGGGGGGGTTCCCAATAGCCCATAAAGGCTTCTATGTTATGCCAATTGGGGTTTGCAACTGGGGGAGGTGATGGCCCACATGGGCTCCTCTACCAGTTCTGTTGTGGATCTGGGCATGTGGGGAAGGGTGTCTTCAAGCTCATGTGGGCTTCATGGATATTGACTTTGGGAACGAGACTGTGGGGGGCTGTAGCTCATGAAGGCAATATCTTCTGCAACAATGGGGGCACATTGGCAACCCCCAGTGGATGGCAAAGACCACATACACCAGCTTATAGCTGGTGTAAATGTTATTTGACAGATGTCCACCGGGGGTTGCTTCTAAATCCCAATATGGGGACTTGGCAGTCGCCCTTCCTGAATAGGACACAACTGCTGCCATAAACCCCCTTGCGCCATGTTGCAGCAGGATTTATGGCACAAATGGTGGCTGATGTCCAGTCGCAGGCTGCTTTCTTGAATCCCAGATGTCACAACTCATGGTGCAAAGTGCTTTTTGCACCATTTTTTTGGGTGCAAGTCACTTTGTGCCATGCGTAACCTTTTGTGGATCTGGTCCAGTTTCGCTTTCAAACAGATTTTGTTTAAATTAAATAGTTTATTCTCAGGAAATTCATAACAAGTGAAAAATACTACAATTGGAATGCTAGACAAGTAAATGTTATCATTAAAATGAAAGGTTTTCTTTAAGATAAATCCCCATGTCACAACACTGTAGAAAAAAGTCTCACAAATTGCACAAAATCTAACACTTATAAAATGTGTTTTATTAATGTATAGTAATTTCATTATGTAGCTGGTAATGTTCAATATTTTACATCCACCCAGACGTCAAACACCCTCCATTTTACCTGTGTACTTGTGCACTTGTTAGAAAGTCAAAGCTTCCAGCTCTGATATGCTTTACACAAGTTCAATGACTCAGTGAGGTTACAGAGATGTACAAATGAGTTTTGCAGTGGACCAGAACACCTAATGAGCTGACTCTGACATTTTTATTTCATGCTAATTCTACAAGGGAGATTTGTAACAGCTGGGTAGTCAACTAAAATCCAAACACCTACAGGGACCTTAAAGGAGTAGTACAGTCAGAATTTACAAAAACATATGTGGTGCAGAGTGTTTTGCTTCGTGTGTGCAGTCCTTACATAGAAACATATATTTTGATGGCAGATAAGGACCACCTGGCCCACCTAGTCTGTTAATTTCACTACCTACCTAACTCCTGATCCTAAATGCTCAGCAGCTTACCCTCTCTTTCCTACTGATAGGGTTGCCTTCTGTCTATCCCATGCATTCTTGAACTCACCAATCGCTTTAGCCCGTACAACCTCCACTGGGAAGCTGTTCCATGCATCCACCACACTTTCTGTGAAAAAATAAACGTTTTCACGTTTCCCCTGAGTCCCCCCCCCAGCCTCGTATTGAGACCCCTTGTTCTTGCACATCTCTTTTTTTGAAAGATATTGCTATCCTAGACCTTGTTGATTCCCCTGAGGTACTCGAATGTCTCTATCATATCCCCCTCTCCCTCCTTTCATCCAGGGTATGCATACTGAGGTCTTTCAGTCTTTCCTCATATGTTTTCTAGTGCAATCCTTTCACCATTTTTGTTGCCCTTCTCTCTGGATCATCTCTATTCTGTCAATGTCCTTCAAAAGATGCAGTTTCCAGAACTGAACATAGTATTCCAGATGTGGCCTAACCAATTGTCTGTACAGTGGCATCACCACCACCTGTTTTCTACTGGTGATGCCCCTCCCTATGCACCCCAGCATCCCTCTGGCCCTCCCTACCACCTTTTCACATTGCTTGGCCACCTTCAGGTCATCTGTTATGTTTACACCCAGGTCCCTTTCCAGTTTTGTTTTTGTTAGTATCCCCTCTCCCACTTTGCATTCCTCTCCAGGATTCTTGTGGCCCAAGTGCATGACTTTGCATTTTTTCTGCATTGAACTTCAGCTGCCACCCTCTTGACCACTTCTCCAATTTGCCTAGGTCTCTTCTCATTCTTTCCACCCTGTCTGGAGTGTCTACACTATTGCAAATCTTGGTGTCATCCATAAAGAGGCACACCTTCCTTTCCAGCCTCTCCGCAATGTCACTAATGAAGACATTGAAGGAGACAGGTCCCAGAAATGAACCCTGTGGCACCCCACTGTCACCTCCCTCTCCTGGGATTGAACTCTGTTAACCACCACCATCTGTTTCCTGTTGCTCAGCCACTTTATAACCCATTGTACCACCTTGGGACCTACTTCCAGACTGCACAACTTGTTTACTAGTCTCCTGTGTGAGATGCTGTTAAATGCCTTGCTAAAATCTAGGTAGGCCATGTTCACAACCCCTCCCTGATCCACCACCTTGGTTACCCAGCCAAAGAAATCTATCAGATTTGTTTGACAAGATCACCCTGCTGTGAATCCATGTTGCCTCGGGTCTTGTGCCCCACTAGCCTCCAGATGTGCCATAATCCTTTTTTTTTTAATGTGGATTCCATGATTTTCCCCACCACTGAAGTTAAGCTGACCAGCCTGTAATTTCCAGCCTCCACTTTGCTACCACTTTTGTATAGTGGTACCACATTCACCCTTCTCCAGTCCTCTGGCACCACTCCCTCCTCCAGTGATTTGTCAAACAGAGCTGCCAGTGGGGATCCTATTACCTCCCTGAGTTCTTTCAGTATTCTGGGATGCATCCCATCTGGTCCTAGTGTGTCCTTCACTGTGTCTGCTATTAGAATGTTTTCTAAATTAGCCTGCTAGTTTTATGGCCCCTGGGGTCTCTGTCTTAGCAGAATTTTTTTGCCTTCTTGTTCCTACAGCGCCTCATGTCTCATGTGACTGTGATATATTTGGGATCATGAATTCAGCAAGTACTGGTTTAAAGTCAACTTACAACAGCAGAGCTGTGATATTAAGTAACTTTCCTTATCCAGTGAGCAGTAATGGCTACATTTACAATTTAGCAAATACTTGAGGGCTAATTCTGTAAGAAAACAGCTAGAATCTTTACTAATTATAGTATTGATGATCTGGGCTGATTTGTGTGCTTTTTATGGCTGTGTGAAGTTTGATGAAATGAAAAGTTTTAAAAGCAAACCATTGGCTTCTGCTGGCTAGAATGGACATGCACATAGAAAGCAAAAATATTGAATTAGAGCTATTTAGTGGAGGCCAGAACATCAGGCATCACTGTCAAAGGGTAAGATACCCATTTGGTTCAGTGGTATAGTAAAAAAAACTAGACAACAAAGGAAAGCCTTTTATAAAAATAAGAATAATCCATCTTCTATGAATTTTGCGGAATACAAGAAGAAATGCAAAGCATGCAAGACAACTATTAAAAAATCCAAGAGAGATTATGAACTATGGTTAGCAACTGTTTGAAAGGATAAGAGGGCATTTTTTAGTTATATCAACAGCACAAGGAAAGGGCGTTCTGTGTGTAATCACCCTCCCCCCACTACTTTATACAGTTAGCTACCCCTGGCACCCATTACTGGGTACATGGACTCAGAAACATTAAGAAATGGTACCATCCCTAGCTTTTAGGAATGTATACTAGGTTCATTCTTCTAGCAATCAATGGGTGGGGTGTACAAAAGCAATAACCTATTTGGTATTTACAAAAACCAGGTGCTGGGGAGAGAACTTTTTGCTAGGCATATGCTAGGCCTATCTTCTGGAGGGGTACCCAATAATTCCACACAGGAAGCAATGACGCAACTGTCCAGACCATAGTTGGGGTTCTAGAGTGTGACTTTATTCCAAAAGATGTTCTCTAAAGCAAGGATGGACCCCTAAGGTTTACTCATTGTGGCACTAGAAACTTGCAGAACAACAAATCGACTGTATCTGACAGAAAACTCTTTGTATTCCCACCACAGAAAGACATAGGACACTTGCACTTGTATTCCCACATATTGTAGGACATTGAACATTGCTTCCAGTGGCACTGGCCATGACCGAAAACACATTTTGCTAAGAACTAGCACCCTTCTTCATAACCAGAGAAGAAACTGTAACCCACTTCAGGAGGTAAAATTCTCTTCAGACATCTGGCCATTTATTTAAAGTAACCAGGCACCCTTACTGAACCTGTAGTCCTGAACTGGTTACTCCAGATGGGGTCTGCTCACCCTTTGCTCCCAAATCCATACTCAGCCATTCTTTCAGAGTTATACCTTAAACATTTGGAAAAGACACTTTAGAAATGCTTATTGAATGAAACTTGGCATCCAGCATTTGACTCACTACAACTGGTAGCGGAAAAACGGAAGTCTGAAACAATGTGACATAGTCATACCTCTGGACATCACACACTTCAGTCAGCTTTAAATTAGAACAGTCTCACACTTCTTAATTCACAGAAAAGTTGTGCCTTCCCTTTTAGCCAGAGAACACAACAGCACAGGTACTTGCTTCATTTAGCAAAAGTCAGAGCCTACTCACTGTTAGACATTTCAGGCAGCTTCAAACATCCTGGATCAAACAGGGGATTGGCCCTTGGATACATCCACTAGCAGTTCTTTTCACCCCTCCAGGGATGAAAATCAGGAGATCCTGCTGTAGACAATGGTTTCCACCAATTCTCTTGACAAACTGGAGAATTACCCGGACTAGGGTGAGAATGCAAGGCCCTCAACTCAGATCCCTCAGCTGAGTAGTTTTCACTCCTCCAACTTCAAACTGCAACTTTCAACTACTGACTCACACTCTGACTCTGACTCTCATCTCAACATTCTAACTTCATTCTCACAGCTGCCAAGGCGTATGCTGCTGCAAGAGTTCCAATTGAGCTCATCACTTCCATCTCAGCTAAAGCCAGGTAAACAGAAGAGTGAGCAGGTGAAAACCCCATTTAACTAGTTAGTCACCAGCTGCCTCTCCGTGCCTAGCACTGATACTGAGGGGATTCTAGTAACCCCAGGGGACTGGGTGGTTACTTTAGCTGCAACCAGACGAATGACTGTCCACAGTCATATTGCCATCTGGCACTAGACCATCCTACCCTCCGCGTTACCTACAGGGACATTGCACAAGTTATGTCCTACCATGTGCTAGGCACAGGCAGATAACACTGAAGGAATAGAAGTCGGCTGATGAAACTTCAGCCCCTGTCCTATGATCTCTCTACAGATTCTCAGTGTCTCCAAGAAAACTGCTTGAAGTATGCCCTAATAGACAGCACTGGTGATCCCTATCCTGCTCAGGACCACCAGCCTGCCTATCCACCTAGCCCTCTAGGGAAAACCTATCTGACTTAGACTACCTACCAGGGAAAAAACTATCCCCAAACACTTCCCAGGGTACCTGTGAATAACAATAGGAAAACATGCACTACACTACATTACATTTCCCCAAAATCCACACCTGTGAAGAAAATATGTTAACACCCTGTTAATCAAAAACATTTCTAAAAAACACTAAGAAAAGGGGAACTCAGATGAGTTCCAAAATCCTCTTCTGCTCTTCTTTTCTTCTTCAGGAACACCTGCAAGAGAAGAAAAACATAAAACACATTCTGCATTTCACACAGTGCCTAAACCTCCACCTAACACTAAAGAACCCCAAAAATATTTTATAAAAGTACAAAAGTAAAAAAATGGAAAGAAGACATTTACGCAACACATTTGGACTATGACCTCATCTGGGCATTCCAAGCTGATGTTGTGAAATGTCTCTTGCCCAGCCCCATCCACAATTCACACAGTGTCCATAAACAGAGTCCTGCCCAGTCTCCAGCATCTAAGGCGATCACTGATGATTTTGTCCCTTACACATGCTGCCTTACCTTGGTGCAAATTCTTACCTGTCTCTTCCATTAGCCAGGATTTCCTGTTCTGTTTGATTTCCTCCCAGACTCGGCAAGGAAAAGTAGGAAAGGACTTCCAAAATGTGGCATTAGCCCTCCTACAAATCAGTCTCACCTCTTTACTACTCTTTACTAGTCTGCGGCCCATGGCCTGGCTTGGGGGTTCCCAGTCCTGGTCTAGCCATTGCTTATAACTCAAAGAATGAAATAACTTGTCCTTCACTACCTCTTTGGACAAGTTGCTAGAGCCATCATCCATTATCTCTGGATCCTCTGAGGCAAGAGCTTGGGGCGACTCACAGTAGCTTTCAACATGAAGATACTCTTCTTTTTTCATCATCCTCTTCCTTACTCATGATGTGTGCCCAAGAGTGAGCAAATGCCCTCATTTCTAAGACATTCCATTCCTCACTGGGCATGGAAGTAGACACCTCCCAGTTCAATGTCTCTTGTAATTCATCCTGCCCCCACTAGGCTAGGACTTGGACCCTTATTCCATGGGTCAACTGATCCCTCTGTTGCACTATCCATTTGGGACACAGGTGTTGAAACCTCTCTCTGTTCCTGCCCTTGCAGTGTCTGAACATCAGTTTTACTTGCTCTTCCTGTCACACACTCTGAAGAACTTTCCCCAACAGGTTCCGCCTGGTGCTGTGTACTGCTACTGGCAAGGTCCCCTGCCCAGGTTCACGTGGGAGCCAATCTAATCCTTGTTGCCCTCCATGGAGCTGTACCCCTGGTCATTCCAAATGTTGCAAGGCTGTCCGAGCAATGGGGTATCAAAAACACATCCCTTCCAGCCTTTTGACACACAATGCATAGTCTCGCTGGATAGCTCGGAACTGAAACACCCGGGGGTAACCTTTCACCATAGTAGGATATCTCTACCTCCTCAGTGCTGCCACCTCTTCAGCGATCATAGCTCAGGCATGATCTGGATATTGGGGTGCTCCTGAAACCATGTCTAAAAGCATACACATAAACCTTTCATTACTGAATTGCTCACTAGTCACATATTGTCTCACAAAATGGCTCCCTGCTGCTGTGTTTACATTGCTGACCTGCCCTGTCATGGCATCTGTAACTTTTCTCATGCATCAAAGTCTGTTCAACTTACTCAAAAACTGTGTTTCTGACCTTTCTGGCTACGTAAATTACTTTACTCTGCAAATGATTTCTCTGCTGGTGCATCTCAACACATCCATACTGATTTTAAACTGGTAACTTGACTTTGTGATTAGGACTGTTCAGGAAAATTCTATTTACATATCTACAATTGCTCAAAGTCACTTGTAAGCCCCACAGTCTTTCTTTGCACAGGATTACCTGTTTGCTGCATCCCTCCTATATAACTCACAGTCCTGCTGCTTAGAAATTTACTGTTGCTGAAACCCATTTCTCATCGTTCACAGTCTGTTGCTCAGAATTTACTGTTTGCTGCACCTGCTTTTACAACGCATAGTCCTTCTTTGCAAGTAAATCACACTGCTTGCACACAGGTTTAACTGGCTTTGCATTCACACACAGTTTGTTTGCATAGTTCACTTGTTTACTCACTGTATTCAGTAGCTGGCTCCCTCCAATGGAAAATTTTGGCTTACTGCCGATTCTAGGAAGGCCTCTGGGGTGAAATGGGCTGGTGGTCCCACCAATAACAGCTACAATTGCCTCGATCACTCTCTATTTGGTCAGAAGACAGGTTGAACCTGAAATTACACTTTACAAGTCTGTTTAATAAAGTTTAGAATACTTACAAACTCACTGATGGTTGATCCTGGTCTAACCAGCTCGCACACCACTCTGTCTCTCCTCTGCAAACACTCTGTAGCATACTGACACTGGTCAGGGGTTGGGACTGGATGCAGCTGCACCAGTCACTCAATGCCAAGCAAATGAGCCTCTCTCTGTCTTTTCTTGCTCTTCTTTCATGGCAATTGGCGAGCAGGAGCAAATTTAAACTGTAACGTTTTTCCTCTGCTGCAATTTCAGTGGTGGGAGTGCCTTTTCGACCATTTTTTACCACAGTTTCTGGACATTTTCTCTAGCAACTCCCCCAGTTTGCACACAAAGCACATGCAACTTTCAGGGCACATATCTGAGTCTGTTTCTCAAAGTCCACAATACTTTTAGCATTTGAAAATTGCATTTTAAAAGTTCTCTAAGCACTTTTTGTTGCAGACACCGTGACACACATTTCAATGCTTTACTGTCCATTAACAAGTTGAAAACACACAAGCAGCACTCTGTTCCTTTACTGTACTGGAAGCACACAAGTAGCACATTTGGGTGACATTTTCCTGGGCACAGATCCATTGTCCAAAGGTTCCTTTTGCTTTGGGCTACACCGCTACGAGACGGAAAGATGCTAAACATACCCTCAGCAAAAACTCTGGTGTTCTTTCCCCAAATTAAACATCACCAGATGAGCCCCAATTTTTTGTAACCACCTCCCCCCACTACTTTACACAGTTAGCTACCCCTGGCACCCATAACTGGCACATGGACTCAGAAACATTAAGAAATGGTACCATCCCTAGCTTTTGGGAATGTATACCAGGTTCATTCTTCTAGAGATCAAGGGGTGGGGGTGTACAAAAGCAATAACCTATTTGGTATTTACAAAAACCAGGTCCTGGGGAGAGAACTTTTTGCTGGGCATATGCTAGACCTATCTTCTGGAAGGGTACCCAGTAATTCCACACAGGAAGCAATAACACAACTGTCCAGACCATAGTTGGGGTTCTATAGTGTGATTTTGTTCCAAAATATGTTCTCTAAAGCAAGAGTGGACCCCCTAGGTTTCCACATCATGGCACTAGGAACTTGCAGAACAACAAATTGACTCTGTCTGACAGAAAACTATTTGTATTCCCACCACAGTAAGACATAAGACACTTGCACTTGTATTCCCACATATCGTAGAATTTTGAACATTGCTTCCAGTGGCACTGGCCATATCTGAAAACACATTTTGCTAAGAACTAGCACCCTTCTTCATAACCAGAGAAGAAACTATATCCCACTTCAGGGGGTAAAATTCTCTTCAGACATTTGGCCATTTGCCTAAAGTAACCAGACGCCCTTTCTGACCCTGTTGTCCTGAACTGGTTACTCCAGATGGGGGTCTGCTCACCCTCTGCTCCCAAATCCATACTCAGTCATTCTTTCAGAGTTACACCTTAAACATTTGGAAAACACACTTTGGAAATGCTTACTGAATGAAACTTGGCATCCAGCATTTGACTCACTACAACTGGTAGCGGAAAAACGGAAGTCTGAAACAATGTGACATAGTCATACCTCTGGACATCACACACTTCAGTCAGCTTTAAATTAGAACAGTCTCATACTTCTTAATTCACAGAAAGGTTGTGCCTTCCCTTTTAGCCAGAGAACACAACAGCACAGGTACTTGCTTCATTTAGCAAAAGTCAGATCCTACTCACTGTTAGACATTTCAGGCAGCTTCAAACATCCTGGATCAAAAAGGGGATTGCTCCTTGGATACATCCACTAGCAGTTCTTTTCACCCCTCCAGGGATGAAAATCAGGAGAGCCTGCTGTAAACAACAGTTTCTACCACTTCTCTTGGCAAACTGGAGAATTACCAGGACTAGGGTGAGAATGAAGGGCCCTCAACTCAGAGCCCTCAGCTGAGCAGTTCTCATTACTCCAACTTCAAACTGCAACTTCCAACTACTTACTCACACTCTGACTTTTGTCTCAACATTCTAACTCCCTTCTCACCGCTGGCCAAGGCTTATGCTGCTGTGAGAGTTAAAAATAAGCTCATCACTTCCATCTCAGCTGAAGCCAAGTAAACAGAAGAGTGAGCAGGTGAAGAACCCATTTAACCAGTTAATCACCAGCTGCCTCTCCCTGCCTAGCACTGATACTGAGAGGATTCTAATAACCCCAGGGGACTGGGTGGTTACTTGTGCTCGAGCCCCTTGTGGTTGATAATCAAGTAATAAATGTGGAAAAGGAGATGGTGACAGTATTTAATAGATACTTTGCAAGCATATAAAAATCAAAGTGTGATTTCACAACCAATCAATGAAAAAGACTGTTTACAGGACTGGCAAACAATTAACATACAATTACAGAAAAGGATGTGGCTAGGAGATTAGAAAAACTGGATGCACACAAGTCACCAGGCCCAGACATCTTACATCCTGCCATGTTAAAAAAAACTAGCAGGTGTATTGGTGGGATCATTGACTGACATCCTAAACTGCTCATGTGCAGAGGGTAATGCTATTCAAGCATGGAAGGAGGTTACTATAATTCCAATACTTAAAAAGGGTTCAAAAAGTGACTGTGGAAATTTTAGACCAATTAGCTTGAATTCAATTATTAGTAAGGTAATTGAGGGTATAGTAAAAACCTGATATGTGAACATACAGTCAAAATGAGTATTGTAGACATCAATCAGCATGGATTTCAAACTGGTCAGTCTAGCCAGACTAATTTGTTACACTTCTTTAATCCAGTGAGCAGTGCTCTGGATATGGGATTATCGGTTGATGTCCTATATTTAGAATTCTCCAAGGCATTTGAAACCCTGCCTCATAAACAGCTAATAGAAAGATTGATAGGCATAGGGCTTGATATTAATATTGTTAAATGGGTTAAATAAATCTTGGCTTGAAGGGAGGGAACAGAGAGTATGTCTGGAAGGTCATCAGTCTCCATGGGCAGAAATGACAAGTGGTGTTCCACAGGAGTCAGTTGTGGGCCCAATATTATTCAATATCTCTGTGGCATGACTACTGACGTCATCTTGTTGCTGGATTTCAAAATTTGCAGATGATGTCAAAATAGGTAGTATAGTGAATGATAACCAGTCTATCCACCTGCTTCAATCAGAAATAAAGTGGGAGAATGGGTCTCAAAAAAACCAACTGACTCTTAACTTAGATAAGTGTAAGATTATGCATATGGGTAGTAAGAATTTAAGGGCCACTTACAATCTCTATGGTAAAGCTTTTCCTGTTTCTGAGATGGAAAGGGATCTGGGAGTGCTGGTTTCAAGCAATCTATCTTCCTTGAAACAATGTAAGGCCACAGTCGGTAAGGTGAACAGGATACTGGGGTGCCTCTATAGGAACATTAAAAGCAGAGACAGGAGTGTTTTGGTTCCATTGTATTCATCTCTTGTGCTGCCACATTTGGAGTATTGTATTCAGTTCTGGGCACAGCATAAGACTGGGGACCTCAAATTGATTAAGAGAATACAGAGAAGGGCAACAAAAAACATTAAACAACTGAGGGATGTTCAATATGGTGACAGGATGAGACATTTTGGTTTGTACAGTTTGGAATATATAAGGCTTAGGGGTGATTTGTGCTTGATATATAGAGCTCTAAAAAATGACTACTTATGGGAATCAATTGGCCTTGTCAGAAATACAGCAAGAGGTAGCAGATTCCACCAACATCAGTTGAAAGGGGAATTTTATAGGACAAACATACAGGGGCAGTGGTTTAGTCAAAGAGTAATTAAATCATAGAAAAATACTTCCTAGTAAGGTGTTGACTAGCTCTACAATTGATAGCTTCAAGGCATCTTTGGATAATTATATGGGTGATAGAAAATATGCCTTTTTAGGGTAGAATTTGGTCGCGTCCAAATGGCCTCTGGTTTCTGATGCATACCCTTCTATGATTTTATGATTCTATGACATGGGACAGGAAGCATTGTAGAAACAAGAAGAGCGATTAATCTTGCTAAGATGGAGATCCCCAGGGGCCGTAAAGCTACCATACAACTAGCAGGCTAATTTAGAAAAAAACTCTTAATAGCATATAAAGGGAAAGACACACCAGGACTACACATATAAATCAAAACACTTTTCACAACGTATGTTTTTGCAAATGTTGACTGTACTACTCCTTTAATGAGGTAGTAGGAACATGAAAAATACAGGCTAAAATGTAGTAGCGTGTGGAATTTTTAAATTCTGGCTGAATGAAATTCCATGGAATTTTCAAATTTCTGCCAAAATTCTGCCAAATTTCACCATAGAAACATAGACTTTGATGGCAGATAAGGACCGCTTGGGCCACCCAGTCTGCCCATTTCCCTACCTATTGGATAAGCTGCAGATCCTAGTTAACCAACAGCCTACTTCTTCCTACCCCCCACCAGAATTGCCTTATGTCTGTCCCATGAATTCTTGAATTCCCTAACTGTTTTTGACCCCACATCCTCCTTAGGAAGGCTGTTGCATGCATCCATCACTCTCTCCATGAAAAAATACTTCCTCATGTTGCTTCTGAGCAACACAAATGGAATGGTGGAATTCCGTGGCAGAAAATAGTTGCAGAATGATTTTCTGTGGAAAAAATGCTGTTCCGTGGAATATTATTCTACGGATCTCAATCTTTTCCATGGAAACTGCTGTGGAAAAATTTTTTTGTGGAAAAATTGCTGTTCTGTGGAATATTATTTCACCGATCACAGAAGGCAGAATTCCACAGAAGAACCAATGAAAGTCCGACAGAAATTCCACCAGTTGAGTGGTCATTCCACACTAGTTTCGCCAGCAGAATTCTGCATTCCTCACAGCACTACTAGAATGCCTTCCACATAGAAAAGCAGGAGCTACATTTTTAAGAGGGAGGAGTTTGCATTAAAAAATAAAACCAAAAACAAACATATCAAGGTTACTCCTTCTAGGATACCCCTTGCTGATGCACAGTCTGCTGGGCATTAGTAGAGCAAAACGGTTTCTACGATAACAAAACTGATCAAAGCTTTCTAGTTTTGTCAAGTTTGAAAGTTAAGTCCTGATAGACATGCATGATCATTTCTGATAATAACACTTCATGTGTTTTCAAACTGATTTTAGTTAATCATTCACCAACAGAATGTAAGAAGAAAATCAAGAAAACCAGAAGGGATTTTTAAAACAGGATAGCAGTTGTGCAGTTGTGGTAAATGTAATTAAAATCTATAGTGCTATATATTCCTTTTCTTCAATTTGCTTTGATGGCAAATGACTCAGTTTAAACCAAATGTTATTTGCAAGAAAAACATAATTCAGTTATAGTACAGTACCGATTATCTGAAGTGTCTCATTGGCATCCTTTCAGTTTAGACAGTCAGGAATTTGTACGAATGAGACAAAAACAGTTTCTAATGACAATGGAGTACAGTATATAGAAATTTTAAACACAGCCTCTGCATTATTTGGTTTTCATATTAAAGACCTATTATTTTTTAGGAGCATCAAATGATGAACACACATGTATTATGTCATCATTTTGGCAAGAAAAAGTATTTCATTGACTTCTGTCATAGCCCTGCAGATCTGCTCCTTGCTGTGCTCTATTTTAAGGTTTGGAGCAGCTGGAGGTGAAACAAGTTACAATGAGGTTAGTTATCCAGGCATAGGAGACATTTTTTAAAACATTCCTCAGTTTCTAAGTGTGCTGGTGTGATTGCAGTTTCATAATCTTCTTCACTGGACTCATTTTCTGTCACTGATGTTTTTTCTTTACACCCTGTCCATAACCAAGTTATCGATCAAGTGTGCATGCCCATCCTCTTCATTGACACAGTCTGCCCAGTTCTTAATCTCTGTGTCATTAACATTTAAAGTCAGCTTGGAGACGAAGGCAGCTCTCTGTCTATTTATTAAAAACTTTGTAGATTATCTTTGAGCACAAGTGCTCATTTACAAAGGTGACATGTCGAATACATAGTCAAAAAAATGCAAGTATAATTAACAGTTCCAGAGGAAATGCATTCGAGTCACGCTCAAAACACTTAAGGCAGAACAATTGCATACAGTTTTGAAAAAAATCTACTCAGCTTTTTGTAAAAAAGTCACTGGATATGTACAGAGGGAAACTGAATAAAGCAGTTTAACAGTTACAGTTGCATTGGACTGCAAGGGCAGGCCACAAAGATCTCCTAAACTGATTAATCTTGGAGAGATTCAGCAGTGTATCAGGCAGTTCATTTAAGCAATTAGCAGCCCTGACAGCAAGTGACCACTTGCCCAGCTGAGTATGCTGGAAAGAAAGCTTAAGGGCATTCCTGGCTATGTTTCTGGTGTTCTATTGGTGGCAGACAGTGCGGAAGCAATTTTCTAATGCAGGGGCTGTTAGACCCAGGAGTGCCTTTTGGCTAGCAAACATGTTTGAAGCTTTATTTTGCTGGGTAACGTTAACCAGTTAGTGACTGCATAAGGGGTATAATTATGAGTGCAGTTATCTGCACAAAGTACAAAGTGGCATGCCTTACTACAGATCAGCTTTACATTGTTTAGCACCATGTCACAGGCAGCTGTGTAGACAAGGAGGTCATAATCTGTAAGAGACAGAATGGAGCTGGCCAGAATATGGCCCCTAGCATCCCCAGTGAGATTATTCCAGTTACAGTACAGGGTACCTGCTCTTCTGTTAACTATGGTCACAAGATTGTCAACATGGGGCAAAAGATAAGGGGCTGGATATTCAAAAGGGTTGCGCCATGCACAATAGGGTTGCGCCTGCGCAAGTCCAAAATTATGCCATTCTGCCATATTCAGCAGGAGGCAGGTGCGCCCCCCAAGTCAAGCTGAGCAACAGCGCAATGCTAATGAAGGCATACTGAACCGGAGGGGGAGGAACCATGCATAAACTGCACAGCCCGATATTCAGCAGGCTGTGCAGAGTTGTGCAGACGCAACCCCCAACCAGCGCCTGCACAACTTTGAGCCAAAAAAAAAAGGAGTAAGTAGAGGGCCACCCACAGGTGAGCTGCCGCATTGCAGGGCGCAACACAGCAGCTGCCACCTGTGAGTGGCCCTCAACCTACTCCCTGTGTCCCCCCCTGCAGCCCAATCGTGGGCATATAGTAACCCCTGACTGGCCTGATCGTGGGCAGAAGTTCAAACATCCCCCACCCCTAACTGGTCCGATCGCGGGCAGAAGTTCAAACATCCCCATCCCCGACTGGCCTGATTGAGGCATAAGTGAAAAAGAACCCACCCCCCACTAGCCCAATCACGGGCAGAAAAGTTCAACCCCCAGAACATATCCCTGGTGGTCCAGTGGACCTCGAAGCCCGATTGGGCAGAAAAGGTTCAACCCCCCAAGGACCACCTACCCTAGTGATCTAGTGGCCCCCACCCCACCCACCCATGGAGCCCCACCACCCTGCTCCCCATCAGCCGGGCGGGCAGCAGCATCCCACCCGCCTGCTGCCCTGCCGCCCACCGACTGACTGCCCGGTAAGGCTGCACGCCCATTGGTTCAGAGCAAGAGCTAATGGATGAGGTTATAACAGACAAGGCAAGTCCAGATATATGAATTCATTCACACTGGACTGCTGTCACGGTATGCGCTGCACCAACGCCTCCCTGCAGCCCGATCTGAGGCATATAGTAACCCCCACACCCTCGACTGGCCCAATCACGGGCAGAAGTTCAAACATCACCCCACCCCCCCAACTGAGCAAATAGCGCAACTCCATTGAATATTGCCCAGGCCACACCCCTGCACAACTATTTTGTGCAGCGCAAGGGCTTGCACCTCAGAATAGTGCAGTTTGAATAGCCAGCCCAAGGTGTCATCTAGAGTTACTCCAAGGTATTTGAAGGTCTCCACCTGTTCAAGGTTTTGTCCTTGGCCATTTCAGATGACAAAGGGTGGAACTTTTCTCTTCTGTGGGAGGCTAGAGAAGAGCATGGTCTTTTTTTTTATGATTCAGGGCCAGTTTATTGTTGGAGAACCAGCTTTCTAGTGTCCTGAAATTACTCTGGAGAGGAGTGGTAAGGCTGTCAAGGTTGGGTTTTTGGGAATAGATGACAGCATCATCAGCACAGAAGAGAATTTTGGCTCTTTGACAGGCATTGGACAGTTGATTTATGAAGAGGCTAAATAGGAGTGAGCCCAAGATGGAGCCCTGGGGGACACCAATAGATACTCCCCTAGTGTCAGAGAAGGATTTATCTTTCTTCACACACTGGGAGTGATTAGTGAGATAGGTGTGGGACCAGTCAGCTGTGTTCTGTGACAAACCCAGCACAAGGAGTCTGTTAAGTAGGAACTTATGACTGACCAGGTCAAGGCCTTGGTAAGGTCAATATATATACTGTATATATATATATATATATATATATATATATATATATATATATAATCCAACAAAGTCCCCATTATCAAGGACCCCATGAACATAGTTGGTGTATTCCAATAGAACTGTGTTGGTTCTATGAAGCTTCTGTAAGCCATGCTGCTATACACAGTGGACACTGTATTGTTTGAGGTATGTGACAAGTTGGTCAGAGACTATTCACTTGAGGGTCTTGAAGGGGGGAGAGAATAGAAATGGGTCTGTAATTGGCAAGGCTAGTTCAGTCTCTGCTTTTTTTATACTTTATTTGCAAGCATATTCATCAATACAGATAGTATTAATTTGGCAATGGTTTCAAGTAACAAATTTAATTACATATAATCTGCCTTTGTAATATAATTTGTTAATACTATTTAAAAAAATATGTTTTTATTTTATTTAAAACAAAGAAAATAATAAACCTGAACAAATTTACCTAACACATTTCATGGAGGTACGTTCATGTCATATTGGAATTGTATAATTTGTGTAAGCAATTGAGTCTCTGGCCTGCAAGGGTAGTCTGCATGGGACACCTCTGATTTCCTTGAACCCATCTACTGATAGCTACTGGGGAAGGACCTTAAAAAATACTAGTTGTTTGGTCCTGTACCCTCCCCTATCTCATAAGGCTATGCTAGGTTCCCTGACCTTGGTTTTTGTAATCCTGTTGATCATCTAGTATCCTTCCCATTTTCCCGTTGGTGAACAGGATTATTCGCTGTAGGGTCATCTGTGTCATCTGTCCCTTGTACAAGCTCCCACCTTGTCCAGCAATTTAAGTAAGCTTCCACCCTTTCTTGTACTCTAAAAGTCTGATGTTCCATTTGTGCAATTTCATGCATTATTGTTTCCTAGTCTTGTGCAGAAGGAGGATCTGGTTGGAGCCATTTTCTAGTTATTGCTTTAGCTGCTGCTGCCACACACATATGTACCATGAGTAATTTGCTTATTTCCCTTGCATGGAGGGTGGTTTAAATCCCAACAAGAGGTTGGAGGTGGATGGGGGTCCCTCAAGGGAATAAATGTCCTGTGCCCTTTTTAATATCGCTTCCCAGTAGGATGTACATTTTGCACACTGCCAACAAATGTGAGTATAGGACCCCTGTGGGTCTCCACAGTTTTGCTAGCAATTTAAAAAACATGTGGGATCCCGGTTTGACTTAGTAATGGGTGTAATAAAGTACCTGGTTTTCACCTTCCAGGCAAATTAATGTCACTTTGGAAAGGATGTGATCTGGAGGAACCTTTTTCAAATTAGCTCCCATTCTTTTTGTGTAAATTCAAGCTGCGTCTCCTTGTAACACTTCTTTGTGATGTGTACTGCTGATAGGGAGATCACCCTTTTCTGTTGGATCATACTGTGCAAATTTATGAAGAAAAGGGTCCTTCCTACTTTGGTCTGGTCCTGTCTTTTCTGTAGCCTTAACTGCGGGTTGATATAATCTCTGATCTGGAAATATCTGAATCTGTCAGACGACCTCCAGTTAAATTGTGCCCACAGTTCTTCAAAAGTTCACACTCACCCACTGTATTACCCTGGAGATGTTGCTCTGGATAAACAAAGCCCTGAGCAGCCTGTTCCCTGTACCAGGAGTCTACCTTACTAGGGCTGAAGGCTGGGTCCCACACCAACCGTCAAAATTGCTTCTGATGGAGTTTAACTCTAGGTAACTTTTGGAACTGCCCCCAATGCCTTCCATATCACCCTCAAAACATTATAGTATGAACTAGTCCTTTCTGCTCTATGGTTATTGCCATACAGAAGCATTGTTAAGGGAAGCCACTTTCCTAACTGTAGCTCTGTTGTTTTCCAGTGTGTTTGGTATGATGGGAGCTCTCACAAGAGAGCCGGTTTTTACCTGGGCAGTTATCTAGTAGTCCTCTAGTGAGGGAACTGCCCAGCCACCCTACACCTTCCTTGCTTGAAATAATGAGCTATGAATATGTGGCCTAGTATTTGATCAGATAAATTTATATAGTTGAATTTGTGTCTCTTTGAACCAGGCTTGTGTCAGAGTGACTGGAGGACTCTGGAAAAGATACAAGTATCTGGGTAAAATATTTAGAATAGATACAAGTATCTCAGTAAAATATTCTTTTTGACAGACTGAATTCGAGAGTGGAGTGGCATAGGTAATAATGACCATCTGGTAATATCATCTTTCAATGTATGCAGTAAAGGGGCATAATTATCTGCATACAGATAGGAACTGCCCTATCTTACATAAATCCCCAGGTGATTATTTTTTGGGAGATCCTGTTTCATGGGATATTTAGTTTTCATACTTGATGTGGGGTCATAATTTGTGGTGAACACCTCTGTTTTGGATGCATTTAATCTGTGTCCTGACTACTGGGAAAATTCCTGTACTATTTCCATAACCATATCCAGGGATGTGCTAGGACAAGCGAGATAGAGGAGTACATTGTCTGTGTACATTGCAGTCTTGTGTTCTGTTGGACCTATAGTAACACCGTAGACGTCTTTCTGTTGCCACATTTTTTTTAGCTAATGGCTCAATATAAAATGCAAAAACTAGTGGGACAGGGGGCACCCTGATGTGTTCCTCTACCCAGTTTAAAACCCTTTGAGAGGGCCCTATTCACTCTGACATAGACCAGGGCCCTTCATATCAGCTCTGGGTGTAACCCTGATAGGTCTGGGACAACCCAAACCTAGCAAGGACACTGCAGAGATAATTCTAATCAACTTGGTCTAATGTCTTTTCAGCATCCATGTTCATAATTAGGGCTTGCTGTTCAGTATGTTTCATATGGTCAATAATCTGTATGGTTTGTTGCACGTTATCTGGGGTCTGGCAACTGGGGATAAAGCCTGTTTGATCTAAGCCAATTAGGTGAGGTATCACTTTCACCAAATGTTTTGTGAGGATTGCGGTTAGGATTTTATCATCGACATTTAATATCAAAATTGGGCGATATGATGGACATAATGTGGAGTCCTTGCTGGGCTTGAGAAGTACTGAGATGACAGCATAATTCCACAATGAGGCTAACTTACACTCCTCCAACAATGCTTTCCTATATGCCTCCCAGAGTAATGGTGCAGTGCCTTCCCTAAATCATTTGCAAAATTTGGCTGGGAAGCTGTCAGACCCCAGACACTTTTCTGTTTTACTGTCAGCTGTCACCCCCAGGACCTCTTACTTTTTTGTCTGGCATCAAAAACATCTAATTTTGCTCCACTGTGAGCTGTGGGAGATTTAACCAAACCAAATAAGCATCTGGGGCTTCCTGTGACTCACCCAACGTTTTCCCATATCGCTTCTGATAATAGTGGGCAAACCCTTCCACAATCTGGTCTATTTTAATTACTTTTAACTCTGTCATTCAATGAGCTAGTGTCACGATGCATGCCCTGACTTTCTGTGCTCAAAGTCTGCATGCCAGCAGTCTCAAGACCTGGGGGTCTCCTTTATTGTACTTTTGTCTAAGGCTGACTCAAAAGGTACACCCAGTGAACGCCTCTCAGCAGCTACCGAGAGCAGTTTGAATTACCCCAGCCTCCCCCCGCCCCCCCCAACTGAAGTAGACACTTTCTTATATAGCTTGCATGAGTCATATGGCTATCAGCACATTTTCCCATTTGCTCTGTATACTCTCAGATGACTAGGGACATCTATCCATCTCTCTAACCCTCACTGCTATATTATTCCTTCGGCACTCTTAAAGATGCTCCAGTAATTTTGGTGGCCTTCAGCTGGCACTATACTACATGAGCTCTGTTGTATCTGTCTCTCTCCCTCAGACATCCCAATATGAGGCACCAAATCCTCCTTCCACTGTATCTAGGGTGCTTGCTGTTACTTCTTAATTGGTTCTCTGTGACCACTGGCTCACAGTGCGTGGAACACTCGCCACCAAATGACCATGATTTCACCTTTTCAAACCTCCTCACTAGGAAGTCAATGAGATTTGACACTACCCTGCTTCTAATCCCTCAGAAGTTCATATGCATCACTATCCATGCCCTCTGTAGACGGTCATGCCACCCTCTACTTAATCAGCTGCCCTTCACCCGTCAAAAGCTCTGGTATAGCCTCCTTCTGGCTCTACTACTCTCAGGTGATATGGGAATGAACTCTGGCCCTCAGTCTCGCTACTCCCACACTGACTCTAACTGGGCCAGTTTGAAGGGTATCCGTGTTGCTCATATAAATATCAGGAGACTGCCACACAACATTACTGAGCTAAAGGCCTGGGTGGGACTATACTGTCCTGACATTCTATACCTATCCGAGACGTGGCTTAGGCAGTCCATCCCTGATTCTGTCTGTGCTATTCCTAATCATAATCTAATTAGATGTGACAGATGGTCACCAAAACTTGGTGGGGGGGTTGCCATATTCTATAAGTCTCACTTGAATATCACTGTCACAACCACACCTAACCTCTCTGCTTGTGAATCTATTCACACTACCCTTCTTCCTGGCATGAAAAAGCTGCACATCATATGTGCCTACAACCCTCCTAAGAGTGAGCTACCGGGTCTCAAACAATTGCTTACCCATGTTACCCATGCTCAGATCAAAATGAAGTCCTTTTCCTTGGTGACATGAATCTAAATTGGTCTAGTAAATATTATCACTCCCTACTCTCCTTAGTTCACAGCCATAACATGCATCAGCTGATAACTGACATGACAAAAGTCACATCCTCCTCTCTCTCAGGTACTCTGATCGACTGGGTACTTATGAACTAGCTAGCTAGAACTGCTGCTGATGGAATTATGGCTGATGCCATAAGTGATCACTCTTCCATCTTTTGCTGCTGGAGCCTCTCTATCACCCCCCCCCCACCTTGGTATATCTCCTTTAGAAACTTTGCAAATCTTGACCAAGCAGGCTTCCTGCTTGTTATCTCTATGGTTGACTGGTCCTAGTTATACCAGACCCTAGATGTTCAATCTGCTCTTGAGTACCTCCTCTCTCACTTCAGTGACCTTCAAAATAAGTACATCCTTCTTACAAAATGCCGTATCTGGGGTATACAAATGAGATGGCTTCACAAAGACCTTCATTCCTGACTACAGATGAGGGATAAGAGTTGGAGGAGATTTAAGAACACTGGTCTTCCATCTACAATGAGTACAGGATACAATGAAAGGAATGCAAAAGGCAAATCAGACTGGCAAAAAGCTCTTATTGCAAAGGCCTCCTTGTGAATGCTGCCAGTGACTCTAGAAAAAGTTGGACCCCACATTAAAACTTTCCTTGGCTCTACTCAATCCCTCTCCAATAATGACGTGGTCCTAAATGGGGTGCACTGCAATGATCCGTTAACCATTGCAAATTGTTTTAGCCAACACCTCTCTGATTTGTCAAAGTATGTCTTCTTATTCCCACCTACCCAGATCACATCGGGAAATACATTCAACACAAATAAGCCTGACTATCCGACCTTTAGGTTTAAAGTCATAACTAGGGTTGATGTCCTAAAGCTCCTGAACACCCTATCAGATAAAACAGCTGTTGGCTCAGATGGTCTTGAGCCCAGGCTTCTAAAGTTAGCTGCCCCATTTATTGCTGCACTAGTAGCCAGAATATTGACTCTGTCCCTTTACCATAGCCATGTACCTGCCATCTGGAAAATTGCCAGAATAATACCAGTTTACGGAAAGTGTGATAAAAGAAATATCTCCAACTATAGACCTATAGCCAGCCTCTCTGTACTGTATTAAGCAAAATCCTGGAGAAGCTGGTTGCCACCCAAACAACTGACTTCCTCATCAAACATGATCTTCTCTCTCAAACCCAACATGGATTCTGAAAAGGGCACAGCACTGTTACTGCCTCCTTAAATTCACTAATGACACACTCTGCTCAATGAGTTCTGGACTGATGATGGGCTCAGTGTTCATAGACCTTACTAAGGCTTTTGATCTTGTTGATCACCCCCTCCTACTCATCAATCTCCATGCCTTAAGCTTTTCACCACAAGTGGCGGACTGGTTCACAAATTATTTATCTAACAGAAGCCAGGTAGTCAAGTTTAACTCGGCCTTGTCTGAGCCAACTGCTATCAACATAGGTGTTCCTTAGGGTTCCATTCTGGGTCCCCTACTATTCTCTATCTTCATTGATCAGATTACCCATGATGTCCCCCTCTGCTCGTCTCTCCTCTACACTGATGATCTGGTCCTGTACTCCAGCACAAAGAACAAAGCAGAGATCAATCATAATCTCACGTCTGTATTTCAAAATATCCAATCCTGGCTTTTCAGTCATAAATTTGTCCTCAATGTGGGCAAGACACAAGCAATGTTATTTGGACCTGGAGCCAAACTCAGAACTAACCAGTGCACTCTCAAAGTCTCTTGCCTAGATGGCTCCTTACTGGAGTCTGTAAGCTCCTTTAAATATCTAGGGATCCTACTTGATGGGTTCCCTTGACTTTGATCAGCATATCCAAGCCATATGCAAGTCTGTAAATACCAGACTTGGGGTTGCCTATAGAACCTGGTATGCTCTGACCCCGTCAGCAAGGCTGGCAATTGCCAGAGGTATTCTTCTACTAACACTGTCCTATTGTGCTGTTATCTATGTCAATGCATCCAGAACCTCTCTGTGCAAGTGGGATACTACTTACAACAATATCTGTCGCTTTGCCTCAGCGTCCTCTTGATTCAAACACCACTGCCAACTCTACTATGATCTAAATTGGCCCTTCTTCCATGCCCCTGATGTCGCTCCCTTGGCTCCCTTACTGACTTCATACTGAGCTCGAACACCCTTAAGTCACTCGCCTCACTCCTAACCCCCAGCCTCCTTCTATGGCCTTAGATCAGTCAACCATGCACTGCTACACATTTCTAGATACAAAACTAATAAGGGTGCTTCTACCTTCTCACACACTGCTCCAAAATATTGGCACTCTCTTCCCCCAAATCTGTGTCTTATACTCACTCATAACCTATTTAAAAGGAAACATTGAGCTCTGCTCATTACTTACGCAACCTGAACTTGCTTCAACTCTCCCTAGACAACTCACTGCCTCTTCTGCCTGCAATAACATGTTCCTCTTCTATCCCTCACTAAAATTCCTCTCCTCTTTCCCAATGTATGCCCACCCTCACTCATTCAGCCCCTCTGTGACATTGCGTTCCCTGGCCATCCTTGCCCAGTCTGCCTGACATTCATTGCTTTTACCTCCCTGTCTTTTCTCCAATCCCTTTTGCTTGCTTCTACTACTTTCAAACTCACCCTGGGGATCCCATCTATCTACCATGGCTTCTGTCAGCTATGTTACAATTGTATGGCTGGCCCTCACCTAAGAACTCCTTATCAGACTCCTTTGTACATTTATGGTTATTGTTGATCTGACTTGTTTTATGTACTTTACTTCCCACATTGTGTATTATTATGTTGGCACTTACCTTTTATAACCTGAACAATATGTTTGTTGCCTAGCTGCCCTATCTTATGTACTTTATTTCTCTGATCATTTGTATCTGGTTCCAAAGTTGCTGCTATTTGTCATGTATTGTGTACTATTTCTCTGTAACCTCCTGGGCTGTGCCTGTAAATAGTCATTTACTTGGCTAGTGCACCCTATCCAGTAAACAAAAACTAAATAAATAAATTTTAGGTTCTGTTTAGCTTTATGGTCCATTATTTGACTTAGTTCTCCCTCCTCAATCTAATCAATCTTTGTCTCTTTGTCTGTCTAATTTAACATAGAAACACAGAAGTTGTTGGAAGATAAGGACCTCTTACACCACCTAGTCTGCCCTATATTCCTACCTACTGTGCCACTGCTGACCTTGCTCGATCTCTGGTCTCCCCCCTTGCCTTACTTTTAAGTTTCCCTTGTGTCTATCCCATGCATGCTTGAATCCTGTTATCATTTTATCACCCATCGCCTCTGCTAGGAGGCTGTTCCAGGCATGGAGAAATATTTCCTCACATCTCCTCTGAGCCTCCCCCCTCCAGCTTCATAGCATGACCCCTTGTCCTAAAGCATCTTTTTCTATGGAACATGCTACCTTCCTGTGCCTTATTAATACCTGTGAGGTATTTGAAAGTTTTTATCATATCCCCCTTTCCCTCCTTTCCTCCAGAGAGTACATATTTAGTTCCTTGAATCTTTCCTCATAGGGCTTTTGATGCAGGTCCTGCACCATTTTGGTAGCCCTCCTCTGTACTGCCTCCACCCTATCCATGTCCTTCCAGAGGTGGGACCTCCACAAATGGATACAGTACTTGAGATGGGATCTTACCAGTGATTTATACAGGGGTGATAGATGCCTCTCCTTATGCACCCGAGCATCCTGCTAGCCTTCCCCACTGCCTTATCACACTGCTTGGCTACTTTCAGCTCATCAGAAATCATTACCCCAGGTCCCTTTCCTGTTTTGTGGTTGATAATACCTCCCTGCTCACTTGGTACATTGCCATGGGTTTCTGTGCCCTAAGTGCATGTTTTTGCACTTTTTTGCATTGAAATATAGCTGCCATTCCCTTGTCCAATCTTTTAGCTTTTTCAGATCGTCCTTCTTGCACTTTTTTGCATTGAAATATAGCTGCCATTCCCTTGTCCAATCTTTTAGCTCTTTCAGATCGTCCTTCATCCCCCCCCCGTATCAACTCTGTTGCAGATTTTTGTGTCATCCACGAACAGGAATGGCTCAATGCATGAAAATGGGCTACCAAAGTGAGATATTGCTGTCAATTTTTAAAACTGATAATTTAGTGCAGATTATAAGCAATTTCTTATGCTGTCACTCACCTTCTAAAAATGTGGTATGCTGCAGGACAAATTCCATTTCAGATATTGAGATAAAGCCCCCACAAAGTTGCACATGTAATGGGTGACATGAAAATTAGGGCTGCATGTGTAACGGGGACATGAAAAGTATGGCTGGACGTGTAACAAGGGTCATAAAAAGTTTGGGATGCATGTGTAACAGGAGACATAAAAGTAGTGCTGCCCATGTAACAGGGGAGAAAAACATATGACAGCATGTAATAAGAGAGAGGAAATAGCTTATAAGGTTCAAAGACTTTATCATTGAAGATAAAAAAGGTAACATGTTATACAATCATATCTGAAAAAAATAGTCAATATTTACAGCAAAAATCAATGCTATGTAATGCACCAGCTAACTATGCTGCCTCAAACTACAGACTACACCACTACCAGACTAAATAAATTACATGAAACTACAGACTACACTACCACCAGAATAAATCATTTACATATCTTTTTATATATACAGGCTAATCTAGGATGACAGGCGAATCATTACAGGTGAATGTATCACTACGGGCTAATCTATCACTACAGGTTAATCTATCACTACGGGCTAATCTATGTAAAAACACATTATACTAAGTTGTATGAAAACTAAATATATTTGTTAGGGTTCAACAAAGTGCACTGAAAAGCACAGCAAGTCCATTTAGCCCCATTTTTCCTGTATCTTGCTGAACTTTGCAGAAATTGTCTGTATTTTGTCACCGTGGATTTCAAATGTGCCACCTCCATTCTGGTACTGTATCGGCCCATTAAAATGTGTTTTCTTCACACACAGTCATTGTCCTGATGCCTTGGCCATGTGAAAACATTCCCATGCTGCTTCTTGAACTTGAAGGAATACCATTGCCCCACAGAATCCACAGCGGTTAGTTGCCCAACATAAAATTCCTTAGAGCAGTACACGGCATAGTACTGATTGATCTGTATCATGTCTTGGGTGACAAATGTTCTCATCTTTTTTGGAACTGGATTGTTTGTGGATACTGTAGCAGAAATGTCAGTGGTGAGTATAGTGCACCTGCACCCCACTGAAGAGGCATGAACTTCAGTGTCATGTGACGCACTGTCACGTGCACAATCACTGTCTGCATTTGCTACTGGTGCGGCCTCAGCTGAAACTTGACTGGAGGGTGTGTAGTGATCTCCAGCATGATCAGCATTTTCAGCCACCCAGTCTGGATGATTAGCGTCAATGTGGGAGGCTGAAGTGTGGCATGCTCTTTTGTTTGCTGGACCAGAGTGACCAATGGGCATGATATTGTTTGTCTCTTTTGAAACCATTCTATTTGTGGAGGAAGCTGTTAGTTTTTTAATGTTCCATGCTTCAACATGACTCACATTGTCACAGGGCCCATCTTCAGTAATACAGTGTGTGCAAAAACAAGTTAAGTTTTTTTATTGCCACCACACCATCTTCCGAACATTTCACACTGTGCAACTTGCATGTACCAGGAACCATTTTTAAATTTGGTCTGGCAAGTCTTTTTATTTGGCTTTCACCAACCCAGAAGAGTGTCCTCCTGAAATGATCACTGCACCCTTCTATGGCTGGCTCAAGGGTCAGTTCAGTCCTGCAAAATATTTACAGCTCCTTTGCTTTTCTGATTATGGCCTGCCATGATTGCACAGCTCTGCTTGCTGCTGATTTTACAACACCACTCTGACCATCTGAAGGACCCTTCCCATGTAGTGAACTAAAAAACACCCTCTCGATGGGGAATCCATACTGAGTGGATGACATTGAAATGTCAAAGAAGGCCCATTTTGATTTATACTGGCTGCCACAGCCATCTGTGAAATGTACTTCTTTGCCTATATTTAAGGAGCATTCTTTTTTTAGGTGTGCATTTCTGATCTCCTCAAAGTGACGCATGGCATGGTGACTGTGTTTTAAATCACTTGAGATAAATACAACTCCTTTACTGTGGAGTCACAATGGTCACATGGGTAGTAGGTCACTACCGGGTGAACCATGGCTTGTTCATAATGCAAAAGGCTGTTTGCACTTCATCCGGCAATTTACAGGCATAGTTCTCAGCAAAGTCCAGAACCATCACTACCCATCCCTTGAGTAGGAATTTTTTGATATGAGTAAACTGATGGCGCTGCCACGCTACGACATATAAGTGCTGACCCAAAAACAAAAGTTCCTCTCCTATGACTTCCACCAGCTGTCTCAATGTTGCTTTTTTATTTTTCAACATTTTTCTTGCCCGCTGCACCTGTATGCCATTGACATCTTGCTTGACCATTATATTCTCCCACTGCTGCCATGTTATACTGTCTTGACCATAGCCCTTAATTAGATCTTCCATGGCTCTTCCAAAATTAGCCGTGCTGCATTGCTCACATGTTTGCTCAACACAGTCCAACCTGTAAAACTTTTGCAAAGGAGTTTGTTGACACATTGTTAGCTCTTCTGCATGGTAGATATTCAGGACTTTGGATGATGTCAGGTGGTAAAGAGCAACAGTACGGTTCAGTGCCTTCAGTTTAAGTGCAGTATTCATGCAGTATTCGCAGAGGCATTGGTCCAGTTTTTGTTCTCTTGCAAGCTTAATGTGCTTGGGCTGTAGACTTCCAAATTTCCTTGCTCCCACTGGAGTGTCCAGGTTATGTTGGGTGAATTCTGTATAAAGAGTCTTAATGGGTTTATCAAGATATGAATGGAATGTTCTGCTTCTTTTCAAAAAGACTTTTTTGTGAGGCAGTGGGGTTGCAGAGTCTTCAAAAAAGGTTGACACTTTCTGTGTTGTTGACTCTGGCAGTGCAGACCTGTGCCATGTGGTGCATTTCTTTTCCCCTCGGGATGCCTTCATAAGCCATTTCCAGCTTATGCCCAGTGTTGTACTTGCTGAGTAGCCTGTATTTTTTTAACTCTAGAAAAGTGCTTATGAATGCTCTATTCAGGCATCAGTCACATTTTTGTTACTTTCTAAGTGAGACATCTTATCCATGACAGTAGACAACAATTTGTCCTGTAGGTTGCTTGGACTGGGAAGCACTTTGCGCTGAGCCAGTGCAGTTTGTTTTTGCTGGTGAACAAGCAGACATGATCTTCTGCATTACATAAGCAAATTGATTAGGAGATTTTTGGTAGACCTTTTCTGGCTCTCTGCACAGCCTTTCTTAGGGCACCATCATATCTTCAGTTCTCCGGTGCCACACACTGCTCTCTCTCTGGAATGATGGCTGGCACTGGTTCTGGTGGGGTGGTGGTGCTGGTGGCAGCAGTGACTTGTGCTTGTTTTTGTAGCTCCTTTCTTTCAGCGTATATCTGGCATTGCTTTTCATTGCTTCGTCTATGTTTCTGACTTGTCATTTTAGCACTCAGTTGCCGTTTTTTCTCCCTCCACATTTCTCTTTTTGCTTCTTTCTTTTGCTCATAGGCCCTTGTTTCTCTTTAAGTGGGTGCAGTACTTGTGTCAACTTGAACTCGTTTCTACTCCTTCTGAGCATCTCTGTATCTCTGCATCCATTCTTTAGCCTTCTGGTTGTAGTGTTCACACTGCTCAGCGTTCATGTTGTTGCAGTATGCACGTGAGTATGCTGTGCATTTCTCCAAATAATGCTGGAAATGTTCTGCATTGTTCTTGACATTTACTTGGTAACGCTTGTCTTTTTCCTTTGAAGACTGAGGGGTGGCTAAATTCCACTGAGCTTTGCCAAGAATGGCTGCTGCAGACACACATGGCCTTCTTCTGGATTCCATTATTCCAAATGTAAACTGTCTGTTTAAAAAATGACAGTTTGTTACCTTTTCAGTAACACAAGTTTGGTCAATGCAAAACGATTAAGGCAAGAGCACGCTGCCAAATAAGAGTGAAGTGACAGCTGATATGATGAAACACGGCATTATAAGAAAATGACAATATTGTGATTCAGTTAGTGGTAACTCACATGGGAGAAGACTGATGCAAGAAGAGATTAGTCAAACATTCGTCCCAATAAGAGATGCTTCACAAAACTGGTGAAATGCAAGAATAGATTATTCAATAGTCACCGCAAGAGATTAGTCACAAAACACATTTGACGTAAGAGGAGATGATTCACAAAACAAGTTAAAAGCAAGAACCGATTATTCAATAGTCACTGCAAGTTATTTACCACAAAAAACATATGACGCAAGAAAAGGGGATTCCCAAAACAAGATGGAGACACGCATCCACTTGCCAGCAAACAAGATGGAGAGATGCATCCACCCACCGGCAAATGAGATGGAGACACACATCCACCCACCTGCAAATGAAATGGAGGCATGTATCCACCAATCTGCAAACAAGATGGAGACGTGCATCCACCTGCCTACAAATGAAATGGAGGCATGCATCCACCTGCCTGAAAACAAGATGGAGACACACCTCCACCCACCTGCAAATGAAATGGAAGCATGTATCCACCAGTCTGCAAACAAGATGGAGACATGCATCCACCCACCTGCAAATGAAATGGAGGTATGCATTTACTCACCTGCAAACGAAATGGAGGCATGCATCCATCTGCCTCCAAACAAGATGGAGACATGCATCCACTTGCCTGCTAGATGTAGGTATGCAAATAAGATGGAGCCACTATACATATACACCATTAAATCATGCATTGTTAGTGGACTATGAAATTTACAAAATACAAATGCAGAATTACAGGTACAATAAAAGTTGGAAAGAGCAAGTTACAAATCCAAGTAATACACTCATGGTGCACAAAAAAACATGTCTTATACCAGGATTAAGTAGTCAGCATCCCCCGCCCCACTACACAGACGTACAGGCACACACACAAACACACACGAGCACACCATGGTCCAAAGATGGATTTTTTTTGGTTGTCTATAAAATGCATGCCGATGAAGTTTGAAAAACAACTTAAACAAAAAGCATACTATGCAATTGTTAGACAGTTCACATGCATTTAAATTAAATCAACATTTGAATATTTTTACTGTAGTAAATATTTGAGCCCCCCCAGCCACACACACACACACACACACACACACACACACACACACACACACACACACACACACACAGAAACCACATGGACTCAAGATGGTGGATGCAGAGCACCAACCGAAGGAGTACTCCGCATCTACCATCTTAACATTCACCAAACAATGGGCCACTACAGGCACAAACGTTACACAGACCACATTTGTAATCAGCATTAAGCACTCACAGTGCACAAAAAGCATTGAAAATGTAAATGGGCATTAGCCCCCCCACACCACACACACACACACACACATATACACAAAAGCTGCATGGACTCAAGATGGTGGACGCAGAGCACCAGCCGAAGGAGTACTCCGCATCCACCATCTTAACATTCACCAAACAATGGGCCACTACAGGCACAAACGTTACACGGACCAAATTTTAATCAGCATTAAGCACTCAAAGTGCACAAAAATTATAAAAAATGTAAGTGGGCATCAGCCCCCCCGCCACACACACATCAGCAAACATACACACCCACACAAATCGCATGGTCCCGTGATGGTGGATGCCCCCGCCAACACACACACACACACACACACACACACACACACACACACACACACACACACACACGATGGTGGATGTGGATGCATCAAACTATAAGACACTAAAGTATAAAATAAAGTAAAGTATTAAGTGTAAAGCACCTTCAAGCATTCAAGCACCCCCCCACCCCCAACCACACAAGCCACATGATCCAAAGATGGATGCTTTTCCGGTATAAAATGCATGCCTGTAAAGTGAAAAACACTTGCATTGTTGGATTTACAGTGCCTACATGAACTAAATGAGCATCTTTACTGCATTGCAGGGCAATGCTATTTAATATCTGAGCCCATACCACTGACCTCTTCAAGAAAGCACACTGTTCTAACACCAATTAATAATAAATCTCTCACCAATGCACTCCAGTGCCAAGAAGCTGATGACTGATCACACTGCTCCCCTTTATCAAGTGGTAATCACATTCACATTAGGGCTTTACTGCCTTTTAAAATATTGAAATGCACAGCCTAATATGCCCCTGGCACCATCTTGGCCTTGGACTAACAGGGACATTACAACGTTTCAGGTCCCACACACTAAGTTCATAATATCCCCAAAAACTGTGCCGATCATGCATGAATACACGACACCACCCAACGCTGTCCCCAAACAGCAAGCAAACAAACAGAATAGGCGTGTAAAACCACACTCTCAACATAAATAAAAATGCTGTTGTTTGCCCTCACATGTAATGAGAGGCTTACCTGGCTGCACACATAATGCCTCTGAGGAATGAAGGATGCGACGACTTCTTCCTTTGCTGATAAGTGATGAAAGGGGACAAACAGATTGGGACTACAGCTTTTAAACCCCCCCAAAGACCTCCCAGCACTTACTGTTCATCACTGATCCGGTTCTCTTTGGGGGGGGCTACAAAGGTCACGCCAGGGCTCGGTGAGAATATCTGGGAAACTGGACATGAAACTTCATGTGAGGGTTCAAGGTCTCGCATGAACTACAGAAGCAGTGCCAGAAAGTAGGAAACTGCCCTAGGACTTTCTATATAAAGGGGCAAAGCACGGGAGATCTAAAGAACCACCAGAAAAAAAATAAACTTGGAGTCAGAGCCATAAATGAAGTGCACAGTGTTGGGGACATGCATAGTTATGTCAGAGGTCATTTTTTATAGTGCTTGCAAAGTGTAGATTTTAATGTCAGAGGCATGCTAAAGGCTGTCAGAAATAAAGACGCAGACACAGACTGTATTAAAAATTACTTTTTAATTTGAACACCACTTAAAAAACAATTTTTTGGGGGGGCCATTAGTAAGACATGGACAGCCATGTCACAAATCAGCCCTCCTTTTTTCATGCACTTTCCATATTAAAACTTTATTTTTACAACACAGGAGTGAAGGATTCAATTCATTTTAATTTATCTATTTGCACATATAGGGCCAGATATTCAAAGGTTTGCCCCTGGGCTAAATTAGCACTGCCTGGCATGCAAACTTAGCCTAGAGCACAAAGCAAACTATATTCAAAAGGAATAGCCCAGGGCAAACAGCTTCTGAATATAGCATGGGAACTAGGCCGCGCAAACTGGGCTGGGAGTGCAGGGCAAACATAGCCCTGGAATAAGACAGCACTGAATGCAGCAACCAGGAAGTGCAAACGACAACAACAACACAGTGCACAGTGATGTGAGGGTAGGTAGAGAGGAACTATGTGGCCAATGTGTGTTCTGGCAAAAGCATGGACCTAGTACAGCTGCAGGCAGCAGCACACATGAAAAAACAGTGATCAAAACTGTATAATATTCCCCCAACCGCTAGCGCAGCGCGGCTTTAGCATGGAGCTAAGCAGTTTGCCCGGTGCAAACACATTAGCCCAGTGCTAAACTTTGCCATATTCAAAAGTGACGTGCAAATGAGCCTACTTAGATAGTCTCTGGGCAAACAGCCACTTTAGCATCTCATCATGCCCTGATTTGCATGCAGTTTGCACAGCATTAATGCAGGGTCCCACAGCTCCACCTGTAGGTCAGTCGGGAGGTACAGGGGCTGGCCAGGTCTGACTGCAGCTCCACCTATAGGTCAGTCAGGCAGTGCATGATGATAGCCGCAGGCTTCATGTAAACCGTACAGCATAGCATAGCATATCGTACCCCAGGGGACAACACAGCATAGGCACAGGTGGTGGTAGTGCTGCATGCAACCTTCACACTGTAGGGCATGCTACAGTGCACAGCAGACACTACAGTAGCAAGAGGGCTGGTAGTCTGAGGGACACGACACTGCCTATGGTATGTAGGGCAGTGATGACCACTGCACTGTACACAGTGACAGACACAGCCTTCAGGTAATTACTGACAGTGGACAGTACTATCACGCTGTTGTGTGAACCACAGATGCTGCACCTGTGACATGGGATGCACACAGTGTCATGTACATGGCCGGCAGTATGTGCTGTGACATCTGTACAGTTGTGTGGTAGGTGGTTGGGGGGGGCATGTAGGATCCGACAGGCACACAGGTGGTGGCTTAATCCCACTACTGGCCCACGTGCACTGAGCAATGTGTCCCAGCCTTGTGGCCACACCTAGGTTGTGGTGAGGTCTGGCCACCCATACACCCTCCCCTCACTGGCCACCATGCCCACAGTGCTGCATGTGTGTGCTGGCATCTGTTACACACCACAGATGTATGGTCTGCAGGTGTGTGCTATATGGCCACACTACTATGCTGTCCCCTGTGGGTCAGATCACCCCTCACTGTCTGTGCTTGGCTCGGACTGGTGGCAGCTGATGGCATCATGGTGGTGCCATCAGTGTGCAGCATGTGTCCTCCATGTCTGGCAGTTTCCAAGTGTCATGCTCGTATGTTAGGGCCACGCAAGCCACGCTAATGCTGAGATAGCACCGTGCAAAGCTGTTTGCCCGGGTTAAGACCAGCTTTTCCTGGGCAGTAAATTGTACCGCGCTATGGGTCGCGCTATGTCACGCTAAACACCTTAGCGCAGCGCAAGTCGCTGAATACCTCATAGCGCATCTATTCATGTTCATTATGCCACTTGCATATCATTATGCTTAGCCCGGCGCTACTGCTGTTTGCCCACGCTAGTTGGCCTTTTGAATATGGCAGAACTGTGCTAATCCCGCGCTATTCCCGTGCAAAATGTTTGCGGACCGCGCAAAGCTTTGAATATCTGGCCCATAGTCTGCTTTATAATCCTATGTAAAATAATTAATGGTAACATTTTTTTCTGATTTTGTGGTTGGTGAAACATTGTCACTACTGTTGGTACCCTATTTTCATGCACTGAGCCATATACTTTCCCCTCCAGACCTTCTGCAATGTTGCCAATAGAGACATTGAAGAGGACCAGGCCTAGTACTAACCCCTGTAGCACCCCACTTGTCACCTTGCCTTGTCCAGAGTGGACCCAATTTACCACCACCTTCTGACTTCTTTTGCTTAGCCAACTTCTTACCCATTTTACTACTTTTGGACCTACTCCTAGGTTGCCCAGCTTGCTTACCAGTTTTCTATGTGGAACAGTGTCAAAGGCTTTACTGAAATTCAGTTAGGCCACATCTACCACTCCTCCCTGATCCACTTCAGTAGTCACTCATTCAAAGAACTCAGTCAGGTTTGTTTGGCAAGACCTCTCCCTGTGAACCCATGTTGCTTCAGATCCTGTATTCCACTGGTTGCAAGGTACTTCCCAGTCCTTTCCTTCAGTAGTTATTCCATTACCCATTACCAAAGTCAGACTGACAGATCTATAATTTCGTGCCTCATCCCCATTTCCACTTTTGTGTAATGGGACCACATCTGCCATCCTCCAGTCCACTAGAATCTCCCCTGTTTCCTAATGATAGGTTGAACAGAGCTGTCAGAGATGCAGCCAGCACCTTTTTGAGCTCCATCAGTATCCTAGGATGCATCCCGTCCTGTCCCAGTGCCTTGTCTACTTCTAATTGCACTAGTTCCTTGAGGACTGACTCCTCTGTAAAAAGATGAGTGTCCACCTCCCTTCCTTTAATGCCCTTGTCCCTTATCTTTGGCCTGTCACCTACACCTTCCTCCATAAATACTGAACTAAAGTAATTGTTCAATATTTCCACTTTTTTATGCTCTCCATCTCACCCACCCGCCACCCTTCTCCTTTTAGCCTTACTATCCCTCCTTTGATCTTTCTCTTCTTGCTTATACAGCTAAAGAATGTTTTATCCTCTTTTTTTACTGATTGGGCAATATTCTCTTCCATTTGTGCCTTTGCACTCCTAACTGCTCTCCCTGCCATTCTTTGTTTCTCCTGATAACTCTCTCTATCCTCTTCCTTCTGTGTCTTCTTGTACCTTCTAAATGCTAGTTTTTTTGCCCTTACTTTCTCCGCTACTGCTCAAGAGAACCATAGTGGTCGCTTTTTTCTGTTGCCCATCTTAACCTGGCTGACACAGAGATTTGTTGCCTTTTCAATGCACCTCTTTATTTTTGCTCATTGTTCCTCGACCCTCCCCTCCTCAGCTTACCTATCCTTGCTAGGGTGTCCCTGAGGCATTTCTTAAAATTGGCCCTCCTGAAGTTCAGGATCCTCGTCTTAGTGCAGCTCAGTTCTGGCCCAGTTCTTATACTGAGCCATACCGCACCATGATCACCGGTCCCCAGGTGACCACCCACTGTGGTGTCAGCAACACTGCCCCCATTTGTCAATACCAGGTCCAGTACTGCCCCCCCATGAGTGAGTTTCGTAACTAGCTGCCTGAAGAACATCTCTTGGAGGGAGTCCAGGATGTCCCTACTTCTGACTGTTGCCACAGCTGGTAGGCTCAAATTCACATTTGGTAGATCGGAGACCCCTACCAGCAGCACCTCCCCTTTGTATGCCATCCTTTGGATTGCTTACATCATATCTTTATCCACTTGTACCTCCTGTGCTGGAGATCTGCAGATCACTCCTGTGCAAATAGAGGCCCCTCAACATGTCTCCAGGGTAACCCACAGTATCTAAGCTCTTTCCTGTTCTCCCTATGTTTCTGTAACTTTTATGTTGCCTCTGACATAAAGAGACACTCCTTCCCCTTTTTTCCCTACCTTGTCTTTTCTGAACAGAGTATACCCTGGTATGGCTATATCCAAGTCCTGGTTTTCTTATTTTTTTTTAATTTTACTTTATCCATCCCCACCTCTCCAAGCTCCACTTCATCAGGAGCATGCATCCGACTTCCACCGAGGCCAGTCAAGTGACGAGCATGAATCCCCCTCTCTCTCCCAGGAGAAGAGAGTTGTCCACCAGATGCTCAATCCTCTCCCTCCCTGCCGACCCCCAATGGCCTGGGCTCATTCCTGAACCCGGGTTGTCAGTGTGGCGTGAGGTGTGGCATCCAGTGCCTCAACCCTCAGTGCCACCGGGCCGTTAAGTCCTGATTTTCATTGCACCAGGACTCGGTAATTGCTACTATGTCTAGGTACGCATCTGCCATAGTGGCCTATACATCTGCAATCTTACTGCCCAGACATCAAGCATTTGCACACATTGCTCTCCAGATTGTCCTGCCACCACCCCACCCCCCATTTCCCACTTGCTCTTCCTTATTTCCTCCACTATTTTTTTTTACTATCTCTCTCTCTTTCATTTTATCCCTTGGATTCCTTTATTTGGTTGCTTTTGGGATTTCACTCCCTCAGGATTGCCATTGCTGACCTCATGAGCCTGTGGCACAGGGGCAGTTTATGTCTCCCTGTCTTATTCCAGCTGTCCCCTTGACTAGTTTAAATGCTCACCAATGTAGCATTTAAACCATACAATGAGGACCATGGTTGTCCTCCTGGGAAGATGCAGGCCGTTGCCCCTGTACAGGCCCTTAGTCCTCCAGGTGGAGCCCCAGTCCCCAATGATGCTGAAATCCTCCTCTCTGCATCATTCCTTCAAACATGCATTGAAGATCCTGGTGCACAGAATCCTATCCTTCCCGTCGTAGACAGGTAGCACCTCCGAGAAGGTCACAGATCATTCTACTTGCCTAAGACCCCTCCCCAATTCCCTAAACTCCTACTGAACTATTGCTGGCTTATCCCTAGCCAGGTCATTTGTCCCCAGATGGACAATGATGTCCAGCTCTTCGTCACTTCCTGCTTCCCCAGCGATCCTTTGGATCCTCTCTTTCCATCTATGCGAGCTGTGGCACCAGGAAGGCACCTAATCTCCCTCTCCTCATCCTTACCTGCCCCCAACTGTATTAACCTTGCTATGGAGTCCCCCAACAGGATTCTCTTCCTCCTCCTCTGGGGTCCTCTGCCAACCCCCTTGGGGTCTCCACTATGGAGAACTCCCACATCCACCCCAGTCACTATTTTGGGGTGCCTGTGGAACTTTCCCACTCTGCCAGTGTGGCATAGGTGTTTTGCAGTGGTACTAGATGGAGGATGTGCCTGTGTTCCACCACCCTAAATACGCCCTGAGCCCACTGTTGTTCAGCCGCTTCTCCTTCTGGGCAACCTCTGAGGTAGTGGTGGTGGATTAGGTGGTCCCTGGGTAGGGGAGTATGTCCTCTAAACCCAAGCCAACTCGGACTTAAGTCTGGCACCCTCCTCTCTTAGCCCAGAGAGGTGCATGTAGCTGGGATAGTAATGCAGTCTCCAGAAAGTTGCCCTGAAGACTGCCACCGCACAGCCACTGCACTGCACCACTCTCAGCATAACTATGTCCTCCATTGCCTGTTTTTCTGTTTTACCTACTTTAGCCTATTTTTGCCCCTTGCCCAACTATTGCTTGACCCTAACTCACCTCTACCTTGCCTGTTTTTGTTTTTTTCACTTAAAACCCTTATTTACTCCTACCCAAGATAGGGAGATTCACCTATACCCACACTATTTCTAGACCCTAACATGCCAGACAATAATGAAGAAACTATTTTACCAAATTTCCCCTCAACTTACCCCACCTATGTTGTCTCCAAAAAGTCTCTTCAGTTCCCGTATGGAACCAAAACACACAGACTCTGCTTTAAGGCAGCAACCTGCAGGAGAGAGTCTTATATAGCAAGCCAAAACCAACCTGTAATCAGAAATGTGACTCACTCAGCCCCTCCTCCAGTTGTCACCTAGCTGAGGCCCAAGGCCAAACAATTCTCTCCCAGATCCCAAACTACAGGATGAGACACAGTTCTTCTATTATGGCCCTTAAATGTGGACTACTGTGACTAGTCTCAATTTACCCTACAGACAATAATAAAGACACTATTTCACCAAGTTTTCCCTCAACTTACCCAACCTATGTTGTCTCAAAAAAGTCTCTTTAATTCCTGTCTGTGACCAAAAACACACAGACTTGCTTTGCAATTTAACTTGCTGTTGTTGTTCTACCTCTTGTATTCTGGTTTCTAACTGCCATTGTTTCTCCCTTCTTTCCCTTTTTCCCCCGGTGGTTATCACTATCAGTTTCACTCTAAGGATTACCTTAATTGTGTCCCAAAGTATTCTGGCACATACTTCTGTTGTTCAATTGTCTTGCACTGCCTGTTGAATATATTTGGAATCTGTCCCTGGATCTCCTTATCTTGCAACAGGGAGGCATTTAGTCTCCAAAAAGAAGACTTCTGATGTTGTTCCAGATATATCACAAGAAACAGGGGAGCATGGTCAAAAAGGCCTATGGGCCCTATACTGCAGTACATGCATGCAGTTTTGGCATTGTGTCTCTGGGAGCTAAGAACAAGTCTAGTCTAAAGTAGATTTGATGAGCCGCTGAATAAAAGGTGTATCCCCTAGTGGGGCCTCTCAAGTATCTCCAGGCATCTATAAGGCCTAATTCCGCTAACAGGGATTTAACCTTTTTCACCACCTGGAGTTGTCTACAGTGGATAGTAGATGTACTGTCAGTCTGTGGAACCAAGGTCAGATTAAAGTCTCCCCCACATATCAGGGTCCTTCTGTCTTCTCTAATAGTAAGGAGAGCAACTGTCTAAAAAGAAAGAAAGGGGACTAGCTGGGGGGTGGGCATAGACTGAGACCAACATCAGTGGCTGTACATTATAATTACCTTCAAAAATGACATATCTACCCTCATTGTCCTTGATTATCTCTATTGGTTGAAAAGCTACCCTGTTCCGGACCAGGATGACCATACCCCTCCTCCACCCAGGTTTGTATGAGGAGGAATGAACTTGATGAAACTTAAACTTACTGAGCTTTTGATGCTGTACTTCTGATAAGTGAACCTCTTGCAGCAGGATACGTCTGCAAGTCTGCTTTTGATTGTCGGACATAAGTCATGACTTTTTTCATTTTATGTGGTGGGTCAACCCATTAACGTTAAATGAAAGGATCTTAACTAGTGCATTAGCCATCAGTCTTTTATATTAAAAGTCCATGACTTATCCCCTTCACACCAAGAGATGGGGTACCCCCCCCCCACAGACTGAGACTCACTTATGGCTGCAGAGGTGTACCTCCAACATAGCTGTAATAACCAATATAAAGCCAACAAGGCTAGCCTTACAAAACCAATTAACACTGAAACACTTCCAATGCAGGGGGATATAGTATGATATTCCCTGTGCCTTCCTGAGGTGGCCCTAGTCCTCTCTCTCGTCCCGAGAAAAGGCTTAGCAGTGATGCATCCTCCCCTGCAATGGGGGACCACTACTGGAGCTACTCCTATACATTCAGAGTCCATTACGACTAAATGAGAAAATAGAAAAATACACCATAGATCAGTCAACATATACCTGATATATTTTCCATGCTCCCATTCCCTCCTGGTCCACAATGAAGAAAATAAAACCAATATGTGCATGGCAATAGGGCCCAGGCAAGCCTTTTGGAGCAAGTGAGGGAAAGTTTACATATGAGCTTAAATCCCAGGTCCCTTCCTTGCCAGGTGACAATTAGAACATTTATTATGAGGGATGGGGTATGCTCCTCCTCAGTTTAATTTATTTAAATAGGAGGTGTCAGGGAGACTAAAGTTGAAGGCCTGGAGTAAGATCTCACAGGTAGAAAGGTCTAACCCTTTTAAATTAAGGCACTAGGTTGCTACATTTGCACCATTTGCAGATATTTTGCCTTTCTTCAACGATAAGAGGCTATACTCTGCTTTTATTGAATTGGCCATCACAGCACCCAGACACTATTAGCACCCATCAGGGCAGCCCAACCACCCCCCAAGGGTGCACTCTGCATGCTGCCTGGTTCCCTGGCAGCCTTTATACCTCCCCCCCATTGTAGTGATGAGTGAGGTTGATGGTTGCATTGCCCTGACACCACACATTAACACGGGTCCACTCTTTGCATGCTCTTTGTGGCAGAAAATTCCTATGTTCTACTGTATATTCGGGGTCTAGGCACTTTGATAGGCCTTGCCACCTGATCTCTCAAAATTAAACTGGGAGCAGGCCCCACCTTGTTGTCTTTTAGGGTGCATTTTGCACAATCCAAGAACCATTTACTAAGTTTGAACTTGCTTTTATGTCATTCCCCTTTCAACTCCCTCATCCACTGCTGTAGAACTAGGAGTACTTTTCAGCCCATTTTTATCCCCTTGCCTTAGCCCAGGGACACTACTGACTCCAAGTAAGTTAATGTTAATATATTCAGTCCATACATCCCACAAGTCAGGTCAAATCCTTGTATTAGCAAGAGCAGGGAAATATAATTAAGATGTGTATGGGGCAAAAGTTCAGAGACCGCGCAGCCCACGCCCTCAATAATATGCTCTCCCCATTAGTGCCACACAGCTTAGTTTGCTGTAGTTCTCCTTCACCCAGTCAGTCAATTAGAGTCTCCTGGTTGTGTTTCATGAACCAATAAACCAATGAGGTTATGGCACCCATGGTCACCTGGCTGATTTTTACCTGACCTCAAGGGTAGGATAATTCCTAAAGTAATTAATATTCAATTTCTTATCCCCTACACCCTCATAGAGGTCCATTGGATCACAGTTAATCCATCCCCACCCTGCCATCATGTTATATATCTTGAGTTAGAAAAACATAAAAAAATACAGACAGGTAGGAAAACAAAGGTTAGTTGGCTGTGTCAGACTTACCCGCTGAGAAAAAAGCAGGAATGTGTTAAGAAAATCCAAGAGTTGTAGCCCATCTCAGGTGTGTTGACAATCTTGCTTCTTCCAGTTTGTTTGTCCCTGGAATTGATTAAGCAGTCCCTAGATATCTGACATTGTTTGGACAGCAGCGCGTTGACACGTGGCTTTGATATGCGGCTGACAGACAGTCATCCATTCTCCTTTGCGTGCTTTGGTGGAGTAATTTTGCCATTGTGCGTGTGGTTCCATGGGGATGTCTTGCTCTTGAAATGCTTCCCTTGCTTCCTTGGAGTCATAGTACAGTCACACACCATCTTCCCCAAAGATTTTAATTTTGGCAGGATAAAGGGTTTGAAACTTGGGGTTTTAGTACAGTCGCACACCATCTTCCCAAATGATTTCAGTTTTGGCAGGTTAAGGGGTTTGAAACTTTCTCTTCTGGGTCCTGAGTGACTGAGCCTCCAAATCTACACATTTTGCTTGCAGGGCTTCAGTATGCTGCAGGAGCTACTCGAATGCTAATCTCAGCTGCGTCGTCCCCGCTAGCACAGCCATCACTCTGTCCTCTGTCTCTTTCAAGTGCCTTTCAACCCTGTCTAATTGTTCAATGAGCTGGCAAAATTCATGTTGGTTTTCTCAGTGGAAGACTTTTATTTCCTTCAGTAAAATTTCAAAATGATTCCTCATAAACCTCTCCCCCTCCTAAATGAAATTGTAGTCCCGGGCCTTGGAGCTACACTGAAACATGCTACAGCTGCGATTGTCACTGACGTCCCTTAATGCATCTACATCGCTTTACACTTTTAGTTTCTGGAACCAGGACTGGTTCTGTCTGTCTTGTCCATTGGGCCTGGCTGGCACTGTGTTAGGTTTTGCACAGATTTAATGTGAGAGGAGAAGTTTTTTGGACAGGAAAAGGGGCGCTCTTCTCCTATGCTGTTACCCGGGTCATGACGTCACTGGAAGTCACAAATTCTGCTTTTCAAAACTGGTGTAACCAGTGTGGATTTCCAGTTTTTGGTGGACTGTGAATAGCACAGGGAAAAGTTACAAATTCTAGAGATGGGGTGGGAAAGTTCTTCTCCCACCAGAGCAAAAAGTTTCATATGACCCGAATCACTCCCACATCTAGTTTTACCAAGTACCCTACTGATGCATTTCAAGGTGTCTTTGACTGAAACAGCCTTAAAGCAGACTTTCAATCAATCAATCAATCAATCAATCAGTCAATCAATATCTTTATTTAGCCAGGTGGGCACCATTGAGACACTCATTTTCGAGGTGGACCTGGGGTAGACAAAACAAGCATACTGAAAGAAACAGCAGATAAGGTATTAACACAAGAAATAGGACAAAACAGATATGTACAGGCTAACATGGAGATAGGAAATATACTTAGTCCAAATATGAAGTGCACAGTAATTACAGTACTAGTTATATATAGGTTACAAGCATAACAGATGTGAGATTAAATATAGTTTTTTTTTTTGTTTGTTTGTTTCTTTTGGAAGAGGGACTAGATGGCTATAGAAAGCCCAGGGGGTAAGGCCCATAGGAATTTCCAGATACTTTATGGTACCCTGGTTCAGACCCCACAATCTGGGAAGCTTCAGGAATGGGTTCCTTGCTGGGAGGTCTGGGCAAGCTCAGTGCGGATGATGGAACTGAGGTCAGTAAAGGCTGTGGTGAAGTAATTGGCAATTTCAGTGGGATTAAGGACCTCTCAACACTATACCATGAGCATTTGAGGAGAGGTTATAACTTGCCTAGAAGCTCCGAGATGTTGTCCCAGAATCATTTGCCATTGCTCCAGTTCTGGGTCTGCCTCACTGCCAATTTAACTATCAGTTTCAGCAGATGCCACCTCAGCTAGCTCAAAAGGATCTACTGAGTTTGGTTTTTGCTGCTACAGTACTATCCCTGATCTTGCCCAGGCCTTTATAGTAGACTCACATTTCATATTTTTCCCAAATCTCTGCCCCCTTCTATACTACATCTTTCAGGGTAAGTGGCTTGATCATGTCTTGCAATGCAATTAGGGGTGTGTATGTGTGTGTGTGTGTGTATATATATGCACCATAGGAATCTCTAGATACTCAAAGGCTCAAATGTTTAATCTGGCATGGGTAATATATAATGGGAGCCCCACATCAGGATGACACCAGAGCATTTTTTGAAGTATTTGATATCCTGAAATAATCAGCTGGGAGCTTTTGGGTCCACTTGAGTCAAAGAGACAGGCTGGAGGGACCTTTCCTAAGGTGTTTTCAAGTCAACCTTGGTCAGTCAGAAATTTGACTGTGATTATCCAAACATACACAGAGACATCCATTTTGTTCATAAAATTGAATGATTCAGGTAATCGAGATTACCGCAAAATGCAATGCAAATGCCAGCTATAACGAACACTGAAAGCAGAAAAGTAAGACATTAGTTTGATTAATATTTTATTTTATTCATTTTTAAAAAATAGATATTTAATAGGCATGTACTTTATTAAATAGCAATCATGTTGTTGTAAATTAATTTAAAATAATCAGTTATTGCTCTCTGTTTGGAGCTCTTGTTTCTCTTCTTTATTGCCTTCTGCCATAGTTGCCTCAGCAAAAGGGTATGCAGGTAATCACTGCCTTCTTGACTCTTGAGCCCCAAAATGCATGTCTCGAAAGCATCAGCGGCTTCTCCGGCAGTTGGCAAAGCAGGTGGCAAGTCGCATTCCTCATCACTTTCATTTGGATCTTCATAGTGTTCACTTCAGTGGCAATAGAGACAATATCAGTGTCTGTCAAATCTCCATAGCCATCGTCATGTGTGTCTGACTCCAACCAGTCATGTAGCTGATCTTCTCCTAGCTCAAGGGTTACTGCAAGAGCCTGTAACTCGCTAGTAGCTTCTTGTTGCTGTTCAACTTCCACTGGGGTACTAGCTGGGGTTAATATCTGTGATCTCTGCCAGCACTTATCTATGGTGTCAGTACAGACAGCAGACCACGATTCACCTAACAGGTAACAGGCATCCTTTACATTAAGCTTTTAAATAACATCAGTCAGGCTCAGGGTTTCATTTTCTTCAGCTAGCACCTGGCTCAATAATTTCCCCCTGTAAATACGTTTCAGTGTGGTGAGCACACCTTTGTCCATTAGCTGTAGCTTTGCTGTGGTATTCGGTGGTAAAAAAAGGCACCGAATGGCTTCGTCATCTGTTTTTAAAATGTCAACATCAGGGTGCGCTCCTGCATTATCGATCAGCAGGACTGCCTTTTAGTGGTAGATTTTGAGCACAAAGGTGTGCTCTCACAGCAGGTACAAAATCGCAGAAAAACCAGGACTTGAAAAGTGTGGCTGACATCCACACATTGCTTTGGGCACACTAAAGCACTGGCAAGTTTTCCATATTACAGTGCTTAAAGCACCTTGGCTTCACTGACTTGCCGATTACCATCAGTTTCAACTTGTGGGTACCCATAGCATTAGTGCAACCAAGAATTGTAAACGTTCTTTGTTTTTTTTGTGGCCTTGTGCACACTTTTCAGAGGAACTAGCCAGTGTTTTATCAGGAAGCATTTTCCAAAACACACCAGTCTCATCAGCATTGTAGATAGCCTCTGGTGACAGACCTTCATTTACCATCAGCAAAGACAGTTTGTCCCAAAAGGGAGCGATTGAGTCATTGCTTGTTGATAGCAGTTTGCCTGCAACAATAAGCTGTCGAATGCCATGGCGAGCTTTGAAACACTGCAGCCACCCTTAGCTGGCAGTGAAGGAGTTGTCCTCACCATTAATATCCTGGTGGAACTGCAAGGCTTTCTGCTTGATTATGGGATCAGAGATAGGAGTGCCATGGACCTGGTTTTGCATGAACCATAAATACAGTCCCCGATCTAATTGCTCGTCATGGCACTTTTTCATGGTTTTACAGTGGTCCACACCTTGGCTGTGCTCCATGGATGCTGCATACTCCTGCAGCTTTTCTTTTGCCTTTCCGATATCGGAAACAGTTGAATAGTCGATATCAAACCTCTTAGCAGTCAAGCATACTAATCTTCTGTGCGATGTCTAACACACTGCATTTTTGCTTTCCGCTCTGCTCAGCCATTGTAAGCAACTACAGTTGTGCACTAAACAAGTTAAATCGAGGTTATACTGGACTGTAAATTCCAGTCAGACTGGAGGACAAATAGAAAACAGCTGCCTTCAGAGCTTGGCCATATCTTTGTGAATACTAGGTCACACATAATGCTAGTTTGTGATTTTTTTGTATTACGTTAGGTTGGCCATTGTTAAAGCACTAGTGACCATTTCTGGGTTAATCAAATGTTTTTCATAATGTTATATTTTTCTGCAATGTAGACATATGTTTGAGTTCTTTTTACCATAGTGAAGTGGCATCTTTTCCCCACTGTGTAGTGATGATTTGGGGCACTTACAATTTTTCTGTAGTTTAGGGGCCTCCTGTTAAAAAAGGTTTGGTTGTAGTGCTCATTTTTTATTGTTTTCAGGTTTGGGAGCAGTGTGGCATGCATGCATTGTGGGGCAGTATGCAGAGTGAATTTGGGAGCATCGGATCACAGCACGGTGTACTGTTTGGGTGGACACATGGTGGCAGAGTGGCTGTCGTGAGATGCCTGCTGCTTGCTATCTGGAGCATCATGGTACTCAGAAGCAGCAAGGAGACAACAGCAGCAGCATGGAAGGCTGTGTAAATAAGAAGGGGAGAAGGAGATCTGCAGTAGTGAGGGACATGGCTAATTGCTGAGTGAGGCTGGAGGGAGGTGTTAGGTGAGTGATAGGATTTTAGGCTAAGACAGATCATGCCTTGAACCACAACAGAATAATTGTGCCATGTATTCTGGACCTGTCTTGGTTGTCCTATCACACTGGCAGATTTTTTGTATTTACATGATGGAAACATCCTGACCCATGTGATTACCTATTAACATTACTGGCAGCTTGTGGTTACCAGTGACATTCACACAATCTAGAAGTGTTACTCAATCTTTAAATTTTAAAACCAAGCAAGTATGTACCGAGGTGACAGCATCTTTATCTGGAAGGCATTTTCTGTAATGACTCATTTTGTCAGTGAGTTACAAATACTGTATGCAACTAGGAGTCAGTCCCATGCCTGTGCAAAAACTACCAATTCCGCTGATTGATAAAAGGAGTAACTTTCTTATGAAGTACAGTCAGCCTCTTGCCACACAGCTGGAGCGTGCATGTTCTATGTTATTTCATGAACTGATAAAACCACTCAATACTTGTTACAAACTCATCATGATTACCACACTTCTGGTTTAACAGCATAGTTTTCACTTTTAAAACCAAGTCAGAAATGTGTGGGCCCTTTTCTGTTTTTGCCAGAAACACAGATACGTTATAGCATCCCAGTCACCACCCTGAAAAACTTTCCAGGCTTTGCACAGCTCTAATCTTGAAGGCCCCTTTACAGTCATTACACAGCCATACAGCTTGTGGTTGACTTCCTTAACGCACCTGACTGTGGACTTGCCCATAACATACTTGCTGGCCAAATTGACTGGTCATTTGCTATATTCTCAGACTTCTCCAAGATATACAACATTTGTGATTCAGTGAGTAGGTACATTTCATTTTCATTTCAAGTACAGTACATCTCTTTGATAGTCAGGTTTTCTGGATCACAAATGGAAATGAACCTGGAACAGTGTGCCTTTCCCTGTCATCAAACTCAAAATAAATAAATAAATATAAATAAAGAACAATGCTTCAAATGGAACTTTTGTTTTGATCTGCCTTTAAAGCAGCAGTATTTGTTAGTCAGAGAACAAACAAATAAAAAAATCATCATATAGTGTTTTTTTTAGCTAAAATGTATTTCTGACATTCTAAGATGCATGTTCAGTATAGTTTTAGTTTTCTCAGATATTGTTAAAGCTGCTTTCACAGCTAGTTTTGTAATTAATTACTCACGTCATTAAAAATGGCTACCACTCATTGGTTTTAGAAGTCTCTTCTGCTGTAGTTACCTGTTGAATGTACATGCTAGATTTATATTGTGGATATATTAGGATGCTGCCACCACATCTTTTCTTCTATTTTTTTATACTCAAAAGACTTCATTCAGAACAGTTGGTTCATCGGTACAGACTTAAGAAAGTACATGATATTACAGGCTATTCAAGTTTGGTTATTATCATTGGCCCAGATATTCAAACTGCACCCAAAAAGTGCGCAATAGCAGGAGCAAGTGCAAGTCCATTGTGCCCATGCACAAGAGGTGCGATATTCAAAAACTGAGCCTGCCAACCTGCACCTACAGCCGATGACTGAATATTGCACCACCTGCGCCATAGTGCAACAAGGGATGTTCAGCTGAGCAGTCCAGAGGCACCATAGCACAACCAGGGATGCCCCCCAGCAGCAGGGCAGCAATGCAACTACACAACCAGGGAGGTAGGGGCCCACCACCCATGCCACAGATGGGCAGAGGAACACACAGCAGAACAGACATCATCCTCCCCCCACACCTCATGCACTGCACAACTGGGCAAGGGCTGGAATAACCACTGGCCCATGGAGACAAGCAACCAACCCACATCTGGGCCATGGTGCCCCATCACACCCCCTGGCAAGCTGTGACTGGCACACAAGGGGGGCTTACCACCCTGTGCCACACCATCCCCCCAATGCAGAGCACACCCTGCACCATGACCCCCAGATACCCTGCCCAGGATCAGCTTCCACCACTGCAGGAAACCCCATGCATGCCACCACCCCTACTGTGACAATGCAACCCTGTGCACCACAGAACCATGCAAGGCAGCCCCACCATGAGCACCCATCAGTGGGTGGCAGCACACAGTGATGTAATGATGGCATACACAGTGCCACCACTCACAGCCCCCCCGAGGTACAGCTGAGAGATTGACCATGCGTCAGCACATGAGGTACCCCACATGGGACAGGGCATGCCCCGGACACCACCACCAGTGGTACAGCACCCTGCACACCCTCCAAAGGACACACCCTGACCCAGCACTGGCCACAACAGCCAACGCAGACACCCACAGTGGTGCATGGAAGCATGCACCACACCGGATACCACACAGTGCATGGACAAACACCCACCCATACCCAAGGGCACAACAACACAGGGACGCAGTAGCGGGGCAACCAAGCCCCCAGCGTGGGCCCATGGAAACTGTGTACACACAGCCTGCAGTCCTCCATGGCACAGGAGTTCCAGCCACCCTGCGCAGGCACTATGGACATGTATGCCACCATCATTTGCCTGGAGCACAAGCCACAGACAGTGGTGCACATCCCCTGCAACACATACAAGCCACATCATGGAGGTGGGACAACAACTGCGGAGGCCACAGTGTCACCCGAGGCAGACATGCACCACACCAGTGACAGGAGGCAACCCAGCATTGTGATGGGTACAGTGGCTGCCCTGCATGGACAGCCACCACTGACATGCCAGCAGACCATGCAGGTCACAGACATGCAAGGGTGTCAGCTGCACAGGCCATAAATGGGCTGACAGAGGCGCCATTGACACAGAGCATGCACCACAAACCACTGCACATAGTCATCCAGTGCACAGGGCACAACACACACACACACCACAGACACTGACTGAGAGCTACCCCCACACCATAGTCACCTCCACACGGATACACACACATACCCATGACTGTACCACCCCTAATGCCATGCACACCACTGCAGCTGAGCACCTATAGCCCGCTGCAAATCAGAGACCACCACAGTATTCATATCAAAATATTTGTATTGAAAAAACATATCACAAGGAACTATTTACAAATCTATGTACAAAGTTGGGGGGAGGGCTGCAAACAAGGTGGGGGTGGGTATGGGGCAGGGGTGAACAAATGGGACAGGAAAGGAGGGGTGTGAGGGTGGGTCCAGGGGGGTAGGGGATATCAGGGGCAGAGGGATGATCAATGGGAGCCCCGCTCCCCGCTCTGGCTGCTCCGCCTCCTGTGCCTTCTTCAGACCCCAAGCTGGTCAATCTGTTGCAGGATCTCCAAAGAAGCCCTGGCCACACTGAGGATCTTCCTCAATGCCTCCCTAATCTCCTGCAGCTGGCAGACACCTAGGGCAAGGAAGCACAGTCAATAGGTGTGAATGCACAGGCTCATACAGCCCACCGACTGTGCATGGCATATGGTCGTGGGACATCCTTCTGTGATGGTGTGTGACCACCCACAGTGATCACGTCCACAAGACCTGCCCACCCAGGCACATACAGCCATGCGGACCATTGCACACACCAACCGGCCAAGTCATGCACAGAACCACTATGGCCGTTTAGTGACATGGCTACGTGGTGCGAAGGCAGTGGCACAGCCATGTACCCGGTGCACGCATGGACCACCATCAACGCACTCCCAGACATGCAGTGCCACTGGACAGTGCTGACTGTAACAGTTGCATGCATGGCAGTGGTGTCAATGGATGGTGGCCATGCCCCGCTGCCCACCCTGTTACACAGCATGCAATAGTAATCATGGAGGTATGGCACTCACCATCATTGGGCCGGTCCCTCGGGCGCTGTTGACCGTTGCCCCTCCTAGCGGCCCTGTCTTCCTGCTGGTGCCACATTTCCAGGGCTAGACGCCTCTCCTCTGGCCCTGTGGTGCAAACATGGAGAGATGAACATCAGTACAATCCTGTAGCAAAGTCCCCCTGCCCTCATGTGTGTGCACTCCCACTCAGCCAGACCCACCCACCCCACACCCTGATAACACCACCACAGCCAACACTGGACGGTCCCTCTCCCATGTTCCAGACACATACAAACATGATACCCATATGGAAGATAAAAGTGTGTGGACGTAACACCTACCTGGCCATGGCACCGTGCCCCTCCTGGCACGTGACCGTGGGCGGGCAAGCAGGTCTGGTTCCCTCCTCCTCAGGTCGCCATACCTATGGCAGCACTGCTCCACTGTCCGTTCCCATCCTGTGGCCTCCTCCAGTGCATTGGCCACCATCTCCCACACCTGGCTCCTGGACCTGTCCAGTGGTGCCTCCCCAAACAGTGGGCCATAGAGTGGCTCTACTATGGCCACTAGGTTGGCCAGTTCTACTTGGGTCCACTGTGCAGCCCTCCTTCGCACCATTCTACTTGCTCAGTCAGCTCAAACTACATGCAGATGCTGCATGGTACAGCGCTGCCATTCCCTATTGTGCTGTCACCGAACAGCGCGATAGTGGTGTACCCATGCCTGATGCATGGCGCCTAGGGGGCAAAGGTCTGGCACAGGGTCAAGGGGCTCTGGCGCATGGACAGGCACAGTGCCATTGGAACCAAATGTGTGTAGCGCAATTGGATGCCTGTGTGCTACCTCCAGTAGTGGCCTACCACGCTGTTGCCCCAGTGCACCTATGATGGCCCAGTACCACAGCGCCATATAGGTGAACATCACTGTAGCGCCACTGGCACAATGGTGGCCATGCCCTGCATTGCTTCCCATGCACAGCACGTCAGCAGCGTGGCAGACGCCTGCGTCAGCAACCCGGGCATGCACAGTGAGGTGTGTACTATGCATGTCACAGAACTGCACCCTTGGCTCAGAACATTCAACACAATTGCTCAAAGCGCAACAGCGCGATATTCAGTCATCATATGCAAATCATCTAATCAGCCATTCAATGGTGCAGCACTGCAATTTGCATCCACTTAAAGTTGCGCCTCACCTCATTTGCATGGGTTGCACTATAAAAGTGCGACATTGGGCTGGACTGGCCATAGTTGGTTACTGCAGTCTCTTGGTGAGTTGCATGCTGTTTGGGAGTGTGGACTGTGGATCTTAAGACATGCATGGGATTGCACAGTCACAGGTAACAACTCTCATTCTTACAGGCTAAATAATGACCGAGCGAGTTGTGGGAGAGGAGGAACACAGTGATGGGAGGAGGAGGAGGCCTAATTTCACCAAGGCCGAGACCGATGCCCTGTTTGATGCCTACCTGGATCAGGAGCCACTTTTCAGTGGATGGCAGGGAACACCACAGGCCCATGCTGCTGCATGGGAGGAGGTGGCGCATGCAGTGAACCTGCATGGCAGCCACCAGCGCTCTGTGCAGGAGTGCAAGAAGAAGATGGGTACAGACAGGAGGAGGATAAAGGAGAAGGTGGCTGCCATCAGGGCAGCACAAGCTGCAACAGGTGGGGGACAGCCGGAGGTGGTACACCTGACCCCACAGGAGGAGAGGATTGCTGGAAGCATGCAGCGCAGTGCCATTGAGGGTGTTCCGGGTGGTGGCTTCCAGACGGGTGGTAGCCCATCACTGCATGGTAGGTCATGATCTGTCTATTGGGGGGGCAGGGTAGGTAGCATGCAGTAATGCACCTTTGTTTTCCTTTACAGATCCTGAGCATCTGCATGGGTCAGTGGTGGTGGGCCTGTCCACTGAGGACAGTCAGATGGAGATGGAGGAGGGCCCTTCTACCTTCACAGGTATATGTGGCTCAGTGGGACGTGGGCCAGCCTAGCTGTCCAGACTGATGTTGTTGGAACAGGTGCAGAGAAAGCCCTGCCCATGTCCCAATGTGCCTGTGTCCACGGATGCCAGCATGCTGTGACTCGGGCTGGTGCTAGGTCTGTCACCAATGATGATGTCGCTAACGGCATGGGCAGTGACATGTGTGTGCCAAGGGATGGCCACATAGCAGGTAACATCATGGCCATGGCTGTGGGTGGTGCTGCCATGGAGGCCTGCGTGTCATCACAGTCCCAGCCTGTGCCTGTCACCACCAGTGGGGCAGCACTGGTGTGTGTACAGGACAGTGGGACTGTTGCGGCCACTGCAGCAGCACCAGTGAGCCCTGGTGAGCGGCAGCTGGAGGGGCAGCATCAGCAGTCAGCCAGTGGGCTTGGGGGTACAGGGTCAAGGGGCGATGTCAGTGCACCGCCTGTGGACATGCCCAGACCTGGTCCTGGTGTGCAGCACCCACTCACACTCAAGGGGTGCTGGGCATCAGGGCTGCACACACCCTGAGGGACAGGATGCTGAGGAGGCAGATGACCTCTTGGATGAGCACACCCACATACTGCAAGCATCAGTCCACCAGCAGATGCGGCTTGTGATGTAGGGGGATACACTGCATGCAGCTCTGGAGCGGACAGAGGAGCATCGCAGCAGAGACACCGCTCTGATCCTGGCAGGGATGGACCAGTTGCGGGAGGATGTGACCGCTGCCATTGACAGGCAGACACAGGCATTCACTGCTGTCATGGCCACAATGGGCACACAGTCATGTGCCCATGCATCGCAGACACCACACAGTGCACTGTCCACCCTCCATTCCCAGCATCGTGCGACACCATCCTTGTCGACACCGGGTTCAGCTGTGGGCATCCCAAGCATGCCTGGCGCAGGCATGTTTGGTGTGCTGCAGACCCCTGCACGAGCACGGGCACGTTCACGCAGTGGAACCCCTGGGGGACCATCGGTGCCAATCCATGAGGCCAGTGGTCAGCCTGTCAGTGCCGGCGGGTCTCAGCGGGGCCGCCCATGCATCCATGGTGGCCGGGGCACTGTGGCGTGTAACTGACCTGTCTCCCAACATGGCTACTGTTTGGTGCTGCCCTGTGTGCATTGTGTCTTTCAGCAGGCATTGCACGGGTGGGTACCCAGCCCTACATGTGGACACACAGTCCATCTGCACACCCTCCCAGCTGCTGTCCGCAGTTGCATGTGCATGATGATGCCTGCATTGTGCTGTACACCAATGTGCAATGGTGCTCAGCATCTGACACACGCACAAGGACAGGCAGTGGGTGTGGTGGTCTGTGGACATGTGTGTGGCTAGGGGTGGCGTTCTGGGTCAGTGTGCCTCCTACCCTTTGTGCATGTCTAGTGCATTGTGTGTGTGTCCATCCACGTGGCATGTTAGACCTCACCCATCCCTGGTTGTGTGTGTGGTTCGATGTCCAGCCACTTCCCTTGACGGAATGCACCCCTGGTGTGTGTCCATTCATGTTTATGGGTTGTGCCTTAGCCACTGTTGGTTGCACATGGCCCCATGACTTACCTGGGTTGGCTGAAGTGCTCCTCTGTGATGGTGTCCTGGTGCAGCTGTGCCAGCTGGAGCAGTCGGGGGTCCCGTCACCCAAGGGGGGGCTGCCCATCACCATTGTCACCGGCGTCCTCATCGTCCCCATCGCTGTCCCTCTCTTCGACCTGCACGACTATCCCACATTCGTTGGTCATGTTGTGCAGGATGCAACAGGCCAGGAATAGCCCGCAGGCCTTTGAGGGGCTGTACTGTAGGGCACTGCTGGAGGTGTCCAGGCAATGGAAATGTGCCTTCAGCATCCTGAACACCTGTTTGATGACATTACGTGTGGTGGCGTGTGCCTCATTGTAGCATTGCTGCAATGGGGTTGCGGGCCACCGGTAGGGTGTGAGCAGCCAGGGATGGAGTGGGTATCCACTGTCACCTGTGTGTAGAGGGTGGAGGTTAGTTTGGTGATTAGCATCGCCCTTCCCCGGGCCATGTAGGCCACTACCCATGTCACCTCTGACCATGCCCCCCCAGGCCTTATGATTGCCCATATGGTTTGCATACTCACCCACTAGGTGGCCAGTGGGGATATCCCCACTCTCGAATCTGTGGCACAGTGCTGACTGGAGCCAGATGAAGGTATCATGTGCTCCCCCAGGGTACGGGGCACAGACATTGATTATGCACCCCCTGGCATCACACACCACCTGGCAGTTGATGCTGGCATAGCCCTTACAATTTATATAAGCGGCCCCCTTGGGGCCAGGTGGTGTGCGGATGGCCACATGGGTGCAGTCCATTGCCCCTAGTATGCCAGACATACATGCTACCCTGTGGAACTCCTGTGTATTTGCTGTGTGCTCTGCCAGTGTGCTGGGGAAATGTATGTACTCCACAGCATGTGGCAGCAGTGCGCTGAGGAATTGGGTGAGGTGGCATGACGTGGCCAACTGGGTTATGCCCGTGGTGTCCCCTGTTGGTCTCTGGAAGGTACCCATGGCTAGCAAGCACATGCAAGCTGTCACTTTTGTCTCCACTGACAGGGCATGGCTCCGTCGTGTGGGTGCCTGCATCACATCACTACACAGCTCACAAAGCCGCTTAAGAATTGACCGATTCAGGCGGTACCGGCCCACAATCTCAGTATCACTGTACAGCTCGAAGCTGGTGCAGGCTCGGTACTGCCTGTTGGGGGCATACCACCGATGGGCCCTTCCACAGCCATGCCCCCCTGCTGCCCACCTTCTCACCCCCCTCATTATGGCCTCCATCTGGATGGTGGCACTGGCCATGTCCCTGGCTTGTGTTCACCTTCCCCGGCAGCTGTTTCTGTATTCCCCCCACTGTCCTGGCTGCTACTTCCCCTGCACCGGGAACACCTGCCTGTGCTGGCCTCACTGCTGTGTGGTGTACTTCCCCCTTCTGCACTGTCTCCCCACATCTTCCCCTGTGCCTGTTGCTTCCAGGTGCCCTTTCCTGACAGGCCCTGTGTGTCCCTGCTGCCCAGTTTTCCTTTCTATCTTTGGCTCTCATGTGGCTTCCCTGTAGCGTTCCTGCGCCTCTCCCTTGCTCCCTTTTATTTTGGCTCATTTCCGCTATGGTGCAACTTCCACTTGCTCCTCTATTGCGCATGGCGCATGTTGTTAAATATCGCACTGCGTCATTTATGCATGGTTCCTCCCCCTTCAGTTGCGCATGCATTCATTATCATTGCACTGTTGCTCAGCGTGATTTGGGGGGTGCAACTGCCACCTGCTGAATATCGCAGAATGGCGCATTTTCTGACTTGCGCAGGTGCAACCCTATTGCGCATGACTCAACTCTTTTGAATATCTGGGCCATTATGTTTAACGACAAATAAAAAACACAAGTCAACAGATAGCAGCAAATCCATTGGGTCATTGTAACATGATTACAAAAACATCATTACAGCAGTATTTTAAAGTAATATTGTAAGTCCATTGGCAGAGACAAGGAACCATACAAAAAAAGAAGTGAAAATCTAGTGAATGAGTGTATTTTAAATAAAACAGCAGCACACTTGTATTAGAGTGTGATTCAAGTGAGCCCCTTTTGAGTTATGCCGGATACCTAAAATGGAGAGAGACAGCAAGGAGAACTGGCAGGTTAAACACCATATATTTACAAGTCAGACCCTTCATAAAGTTCCCATCTTGTCCATCTGTTCTGAAATTGTGGCATTCCCTGCTGAAGCCCAAATGTAATTTTTCCAAATTTAAAAATTATACTATCAATCTCCTCCCTATCCTTCAGCACTGGAGGGTCTGGGAGAAGCGGTCTTTTGGTTATCGCTTTGTATGCTGCTACCATCAGGATAGCCCAAAGGTATTTAGATTCTTTTCCTCTTAGTTCCACCGGTGGAAGAAGCAGCAGCAAATGTTCAGGGTCTAGTGGGGAAGTAAGGCCTAGGATCTGTCTGGAATGATCCTGAACTGCCAACCAAAATTGTTGTAGCTTGGTGCATGACCAGAATATATGAGCCTGTGAGGCCCTGTCCTCACCACATTTCCTCCAACAAGTGGGGGGAGCATTAGGATTCCATCTGGAGACTATGGAGAGAACTCTTAAATACCTTATTCAGAGTTTCCAGAGGAATTACCTCCAGATCAGTAAGGATGATGTCATTCATGTGTGCCCCCATATCCGGGACCATTGCTTTTCATCTAGCTGTACCTGTAACTCTTCTTCCCACTTTTGTGTTATTTTGTTAGTTGATTGGGCTTGGTCCCTGATGTAACTGGCATATAACAAGGTGATGACTTTCTCTCCTGCTTTGGAGCTGCAGATTTATTTAAAAGGGGGATCGAGCAAGAATTCATCAGTTACTAACATGGCTGCTCTGAGCTGAGTGTTGATATAATCACGAATCTGATAGTATTTAAACCTATCAGAGAGAAGTCAACCAAATCAGTTGTGCACCATTTCAAAAGAAATGACTATGTCCTTGTGCAATAATTGCCATGGGGCATAAATCCCCCCAAGGGCTTGACATTTGAACACTGGATCAGAGTGTTCCAGGATGAATTCAGGGTCTGTAGACCACCATTGATCTTTCCAGAGGTTTTTTGGGTATTATCACAGATTACCCCACATCTCCAACCTTCTAATACCATTGCCATTCCCATAAAGGTAGTTAGCACCTTGGAGAAGAGGTTATGTAGATTAATATCTGTGCCTGTGGCGGGGGGGGGGCTTTCTTGACTTAAGTCAATAATTTTCCAATGAGTTCTATATTTAGGTGTCCCCATATTAGGGCTATCCACATCTGTGTTGCCGCCCAATAGCCTGGGAGATATGGGACTGCCAATCCCCCTTGCTGTTTTGGGAGGAATAATATTTGCCTCTGAATTCTATGGCTTCTGTTATTCCATACAAATACCATGAACATAGTCTATCTTTATCTATCTTTAAATCCTTAATGGACATTATACAGGGGGCACATTGAAATAAAAAAAGAAGTCTGTGAAGGGCATTCATTTTCAGAGTTTGTACTCTGGAATATAGCAAAAGGGGAAGCAAAGACCATCTCCATATGTCCAATTTCAACTGAGCAAATAAGGGTGCATAATTCAAGTGATAGCGTTGGGAAACCTGGACTGCGAGATGTATCCCCAGGTACTTCAAGGAGGGGAGATCCCATTTCATAGGGAAGTCACTCCATAGTTTAGAAGGGGTATTATAATAGAAATTAAGATTCTCCATCTCAGTAATATTGAGAGAATAACCTGAGAGAGATGAGAATTGTGAGATCTGGTCAAACACTGCGGGAAGGGATTGCTGTGGGTTAGTTAGGTATAAAAGGATATCGTCAGCATATAGAGCAAGAATATGTTCAATCACAGCCAGTTGTACTCCTTCTATAACTTGGTTTTCCCCTGATACTTTGAGCTAGGGGCTCAATGTACTGGGTAAACAACAATGGGGAAAGAGGACCTCCCTGATGGGTGCCCCTTCCCAACTGAAAATTGCTGGAGATAGGCCCGTTAGCCCTTACGTACCCAGTTGGACTATCATAGAGTTTAAAAAGAAAAGTAAGAGAGGAATACAAGAACCCAAACCTGGAAAGAACAGCTCATAGAAAAGCCCAAGAGACCATATTGAATGCCTTTTCAGTGTCAAAATTAAGTAACAGCAGGTTGTCTAAGAGAGTGTAAGTGGTTTATAATATGAACAATGTGCCTTAAATTGTCTTGTGCCTGACGGCCGGGTATAAATCCTGACTGGTCCATTTGTATAAGTTCCAGAATTACTTGCTGCAACCTCTGGGTCATTAGAGATGTAAGGATTTTATAGTCAGTATTAAGAATTGAAATGGGCCTATACAATGGATATAGAGAGGGGTCCTTTCCAGGTTTGGGGATAACTGAAATGACTGCCTGTGACCAAGAATTTGGAACCCCACCATCAAGGGACAAAGCCTCCTTGTGGACCCTTGTTAATAAAGAAAGAAGCATGTCTTTATGGGTCTTATAAAATTCTCACAGCAGGCTGTCTGTTCCTGAACATTTCCTCGATTTGAACCTAGTGATTTCTGTGAGCAACTCAGCACTGGAGACTGCCATCATCAAAGTTTTCCCTTGTTCTTGAGACAGCCTCAGGAGGGATAAGCTGGTTAGGGACTGACTTATGGCCATTTCCTCTACCAAGGGCCCAGACTGTAAAGTTCTGAGTAAAAGGATTTAAAGGACTCTTTTATTTCTGGAACCAGGCGCAAACTTTTTTGGGATTTATGTTGCTTTAGAACAGTAATGGAAGCTCTGGTCCTTTGAATTCACAGCCAACCAGCCAAAAGTCTTAAAGACCTGGGACCCCGTAGTATGTTTGTTTCAAGAACATCAATTTTTGTTCAACCTGATAGTTTAGGAGGGATCCCAGCTCTTTTTTAAGGGCAGTCAGGGTTTGGGCTTGACCTTTATCTATCTTGATCTTTTGTTGAGATTCTAATTCTTATATCTGGGACAGCAATTCCACCTTCCTGGCCTCCCTAAGTTATTTTTTTTTATTTTTATGTGTGGATATTGCTATATACTTTCCTCTTAGAATTGCTTTTATGGTGTCCCACAAGAGAGTGGTAGAGATCTCTGGAGAGTCATTGTCTAATATAGCTTGTTCAAAGGCCTCCTGAATGGACTTCTTCATCTTGTTATTTTGCAACAGAGATATATTCAGGTGCCAGAATGTATTCTTTTTAAAATCTCCTAAATTAATCCTTAAAAACAAAAGGGCATGGTCTGTTAAGGTGAGATCTCCAATCCAACAGACCAAAGTCTTTCCCATAGTCTCTTTTGGTAAGAGGAAGTAATCTATGCATGAATACATATGGTGGGCTGAGAAATAAGATGTGTAGTTCCTCCTCCCACTGGTAACATTGGTAGCATTGGTAATACAGAGCTCTATAAAGACTAATGTCCATTAGGCTCGCTTATCAGTGAATTTAATATCCTACTATATATCTGCCCCTTAAATAAGTATCAAGAGACTGTTTGAAGGATATCATAGTCTTACCAGCTACAACCTCAGTCAGCAAGTCGTTCCAAACTCTTGCCACCCTGTTTGAATACCAGAACATATGAGACTGTATCTTACATCTATCCACCTTCAGCTGTAAGGGTTGGGCACGGGTGTTATGCGACTGTACCCTAAGGTGCAAGTCCATTTGCTCCCAAAGCTGGTTATCAGATAATGCCCGATAAATTAGGCACATATCCCCTCTCAGCCTATGGTATTCAAGGGAATATAGATCCAATTTCTTCAACCTATCCTCATAAGCCATATCCTTAAATTCATAAATGTTTCTGGTAGCCCTTCACTGCACCCTCTCGAGGGCTCTTCTATCCCCTTTGTAGCCTGGTGCCCAGAACTACACACAGTATTGTGTATGTGGCCTCACAAGAGAGGTATACAAAGGGAGCAAGCAATACCTCTCCTTTCCTACTTTTGATATGTCTATATATGCATCCTAGGACTCCATTTGTCTTCTTAACCACTTGATTACAGTGTGAGTGGAACTTAAGGTCATTGCTTACCCTAATACCCAAGTCCATTTCCTCATGTACTACTTTGAGGATACAACCCCCCAAACTATAATTCACGTCTAGATTTTTTTTGCTGAGGTGCATAACCATACACTTGTCCGTATTAAAGATTGCCCCATTTTCCCTAGCCCATAACTACAGTTCTCCAAGGGCTAGTTGTAAGTTTGAAGCATCTTGCTATACTATTAACTGGACAGTCTATACGTGTGTCATCCACAAATATGGACAATCAGATGTCTAATGTTACCTGCATAGTAGACATGTAGAGAGTAAACAAACATGGCCCCAATACAGATCCCTGTGGGACTCCACTAATGACTGCTGCCCAATCAGACACCTCTCCCAAGACGCATGATCTTTGTTTCCTCACAAACAACCAAGCTCCTATCCAGTTGACTATTTTAGGATGTATCCCTAAGTTAGAAATAGTTTTGATCAATTGTTCATGAGGGACCTTATCAAATGCTTTTGCAGGGTCTAAGAATATTACGTCCACTGGACTGACTTCAACAAGTGATTTACCAACTCTACTGTAAAATTCCAGTAAGTTTGTTTGACATGAATGTCCCTTAGTAAATCCATGTCGGAATTTGTCTTTTTTCCCCTCAAGCTCCACATAGTCCATAATATAATCCTTCATAACACCTTCCAGTATTTTTCCCAGTGCAGATGACAGGCTAATAGGCCTATAATTACCCACTTTGTGCTTTTGTCCCTTTTAATGAACAGGGACCACTGTTGCCTGTCTCCATGCCTGTCCAGTCTGCCCTGTCTCCAGTGACTGTTGAAATACTTGTGTGACTGGCCCTGCCAAATTATCTGCCAGTTCTTTCAACAATCTAGGATGCAAACCATCAGGCCCACTAACTTTGTTGTGGTTCAGACTTCTAAGCCTATTTCTTACCCCTCTAGCTCTAATTTAACATCAGAAGTTCCCACTACAGTGTAATATACTACACTGGATTTTTGGGCTAAATTAAACACCAAAGAAAAGTATGTATTAAACATACCAGCCATTTACTTGTTCTCAGTTATAATTTTTTCATTATTGTCTTTTAGTGGTCAAATTTTTCTGCCCTGGCCCCTTTTATTGGTAACATATGTGTAAAAACTTTTATCATTATCCTGTACCTTTGTTGCCAGTTTTAATTCGTAGCTCCTTTTAGCCTTCCCAATAGCCATTTTAACCCTTTTTAGATAGTGTTTATGGATAGCCCATGAGCTGGCTTCTCCACTACACTTTGCCCTAGAATATGCCTTATTCTTATTTTTTATCAACTTTTTAACTGTAGGCGTCATCCAAAGGGGCAGGGATCTCCTGGAGTTATGATATTTTTTACGAATTGGGACATGTTTTTGAATCACCTCATTAATTTTATTAATGAATTTGTCCCACATTTCTTGAACTGCTAGATTAGCTAGCTCCTGCTGCCAATTACAGAAATCTAATTCATATTTGAATATACCATAGTTGACCCTGTTAAAGTTGTACAATAATGTACTCCCACTGGTAATATGGTAACCCCTATCAATTTGGAAACTGACCATGGAGTGGTCGCTGTTACCCAATGGAGTCTCAGCCTTACAATTTTGAATATTATCAACCACATTAGTTAAAACTAAATCTGTAATATGATTCCCCCTTGTGTTATCATGTACCAGTTGGTCCATTCCTGCTGCTAGAAGTTCTTCCAGGAAACTAGCTTCTACATGTGGGTTTGCCTGTAATAGGTCCCATTGTGTACTGCACCTGGGAGGTTAAAGTCTCCTAGTATAATGGCATTATCCTCTTGGGCTATATATTTAATAAAATCAAGTAAATGGCTATCTTGTTCGGGTAACCTAGCTGGTGGCCTATATACCGCTGCTATATTAATCTTGGGTGCTCTTGGTGGGATAATCTTTACCCATATGATTTCTTCCTGGGCCCATACTATACAGTCCCTGATCTCAGATGTAATATCATTTTGAATATTTAATGCCACTCCACCACCTCTAGTGTGCAGCCTGTCCTTATTGTAAAGAGTATACCCTGGGATTTGCTTATGCCAGTTATCCTCAACCCTCCAGCATGTTTCTGTAATGGCACATACCTTAACTTTATCATTAAACAGTTTTAGTTTTAATTCATCCATTTTATTTGTAAGACTTCTAGCATTTAGAACAAGGCAATTCCACAAGGGTTTATGTTTATGAGTCATGTTTATTTTCACAGCCCCTGATCCCCCCATCATTATTTAGTTTAAATATTGTTCGATACTCTGTTTTAATTTGGATGATAAAATCATTTTCCCCTGCCTATTTAGGTGTATACCATCATGTGAGAAACTGTGGTATGTCTGGAAATCCTCCCAATGATCCAAATATATGAACCCCTCTCTGTGGCACCATCTTTTTAACTAACCATTTAGACTTCTAATACTCTCAGTCTGTTGCCTACCTGCCCGAAGGGACTGGTAATATTCCAGAGATAATCAACTCGCATCCTCTCTTTTTTAATTCCACCCCCACACTTTCAAAGTCCCTCTGTATCTCAGTGAGATTTCTTTTTCCTGCATCATTTACTCCCACATGTAAAACTGTTAATGGGGTCTGTGTATTCTCCAGTAACCCAGGTAATAAGTGACATATATCTCTGATACCCACTCCTGGCAAAACTGACACTGTTGTGGATTCATTTCAATTCTTACAGATAACTTGTCCAGAATATTTTATAATTGAGTGTCCTATTACAAGGACGTCCCTTGGTGTTTTGGTACTATGTCTTGGTGTGTTAGGGGTGAGGGGGTTTTGATCACTATAATTTTTATTGAGTGGGATAGGCTCCTGTAATACATCCGGTTCTAGGTCTCCATCAAGGGCTTGAAATCTATTAGGGGTAAATAGGTTAGAAGTTGCATTAAGTGGTTTTGGCTCCTGTAGTCCAACCTGTTCTTGGTCTCTATCAAGGGCATGAAAAGTTTTTGGTGTGAGTTGGTTAGAAGACCCTCTTATGTTTCTCCTACCCCTTCCCCCCTTTTGATCTATGTACAGTACACCATTCAGTGTCTTCATCATCATTTATTGTAATATTTGTGGAGGTTTTCAGTTGATATGATCTAAAGAAATCAGTTTAGACTGTATCTATATATTGTTCTAACATAGAGATCTCGACCTGTGTTTTAACTCTCTGTTGTAGAGAGGCAATTTCAGCATGAAGCACACTAATTAGGTTACAATTTTTACATATAAACCCCAGTTCTTCTTCCCCCTTTGTGTATATTCTACACTTACTGCATTGTTTCATGTTCTCTCTCGGGCCTGAACTGCATTCAAACTGTTTGTATCCCATATCCCAGTGTCACAGCAGACACAGCGGACATGCGACGACGCGCGTGTCTCTGCGCGCTTCTCTGCACAAGGCAACGCACACCCTGCTCACTGCAATGGCATTAGATAAAGAGGAAAATACCACAGAAGTAACCCTAAGAGGTTGTGTTCAGCTAGGCAGACGTAATATGCCTACTTTCGTTAAAATAGCACCCCATGCATCTGCCTCTCATACGAGGCACAGGCACTGTACTCAGATGTCCAGGTTTGGGTTTAAAAAAATAAATATCCCAGTTTAACACTACTGTAATTCAGGCATCAGCTGTCTGAACTACCGCGCTCTCTTCCTGTTTACAGTGGGTGCCTAGGTAACAGGGCTCCAATATGACCTGCAGAGTTCAGTTAAGAGCTCAATAAAACAACAAAAAAAGAGACAATTGCACTGCCTACAAGCATATTTCACTCTCCTTTGCTCTACTTGACTAATGCAAACACTCAGTACTTCATAGACCACCCCGCTTGCTGCAGTGGTGTTAGATAAAGGGGAAAATACCCTGGAAGTAACCCTGAGATGTCGTGTTTGGCTAGGCAGACAAAATATGCCTACTTCCTTTAAAATAGCACCCCGTGCATCTGCCTCTCATATGAGGCACAGGCACTGTGCACAGATGTCCAGGTTTGGGTTTAAAAAAATAAATATCCCAGTTTAGTGCTATTGTAGTTCAGACATCAGCTGTCTGAACTACTGCACTCTCTTCCTGTTTACAGTGGGTGCCTAGGTAACAGGGCTCCAATATGAGCTGCAGAGTTCAGTTATGAGCTCAATAAAACAACTAAAAAAAGACAATTGCACTGCCTACAAGCATATTTCACTCTCCTTCACTCTATTTGACTAGAGCAAACACTCAGTACTTCATAGACCACCCCGCTCACTGCAGTGGCATTAGATAAAGGGGAAAATACCCTGGAAGTAACCCTGAGAGGTCATGTTCAGCTAGGTAGACAAAATATGCCTACTTTCTTTAAAATAGCACCCCATGCTTCCGTCTCTCATATGAGGCACAGGCACTGTGCACAGATGTCCCAGTTTGGGTTTAAAAAAATAAATATCCCTGTTTAGAGCTAGTGTAGTTCAGACACCAGCTGTCTGAACTACCACGCTCTCTTCCTGTTTACAGTGGGTGCCTAGGTATCAGGGCTCCAGTATGAGCTGCAGAGTTCAGTTACGAGCTCAATAAAACAACAAAAAAGATACACTTGCACTGCCTACAAGCACATTTCACTCTCCTTCACTCTATTTGACTAGAGCAAACACTCAGTACTTCATAACACTGTTGTGATAATGCCAAGAGTCCACATAACCCATCTCTCCCAGTAATCCAGAAAATGCCTTGGCAGTTCTGTGCTCCCACCTGGGGATTCCAGAGGTGGTGTCCAGTTGTGGATTCAAAATTAAGTTGAAATCCTCCCCCCCCCACAAAGAATCTCCCCTTCAGCCCAGTCCTGCAAAGTAAGAAAAAAATAACAATATAATTTGAAGTCCTAACCTGGGGGAAAATAAACTGAGGCTAAATTCAGCAGGCTACCCAGGTACCTGCCTTTCATTAGAAAAAAACTTGCCTTCTTTATCACTAAAAGTGTCAAGTTACTCAAACAAGACTTGGGTAGCCACTAGTATTGAAACCGCTGTATGCCTCCCTTTTTTGTATGAAGCCAACGCAGTGGCTCCAAATCCAAATTTTCCCAGCTTAGCATGTTCTTGGGGGGAGAGATGAGTTTCTTGAAGAAACAGGAAGTCCGCCTGAGTTTTTCTCAAGAAACTTAACATTTTGCTGCATTTAACCAGATTTGTTAAACTGTGAACATTAAAAGAACAAATCACTGTAGCCTTATCCATCAGGTACCAATATACTTTGAGCTAAATTAAAGCAGTTCCCACTGAACTCTTGTCTAAGTATTTGTACTGCACAGAAACAATATCTAGTCATGTGCATATAACGTACAGTAATATGATGACCCAAAAAATACACAAATAACAGTTCAAACAGGGCATCCCAAAACTGGAAATCAACCAAGAACTCCCAAGGTTAGAAGTCTGGCATAGCAGACTTCCGTACCTTACTCAATATGTCAGATAAAAGCACCAAAATTGGGATCGGGAAAGATGAGGAAGGTATGCCTCAGTTAAGTGAGGCCCTCTTCTAGAGTCACTATACTAGTCAAAGTGGCTCTGTTGTCAGGACACAGTCCTTGAAGAAAAAGTCATGAGTTGCTTAATGAAAAGGTCTGGACTGAAAAAAAAAAAACAGTATGTCTGACCCCTTCGGGATGTCATACCTAATAGAGAAAAGAAATTGTTTTTAAGGGCAGACATCTATACTAAGCTTATACACAGCAGAACATGTTTACGACTGACAGAATTTACCAGGGTATTCCTGTGGCTGTTCCTGACCACCCCATGGTCCCTGAGGAGTGGGGAGTACACCAGCCAGGAAAAGTGTCTGTATCTTATAGAGCTTTTTTCTGGTCTTACTTGGGGTGGTGGCTATAGTATTGCCAATAACCAGTGGTGCAATCCCTGTAACCCTAAATGGGGGGGGGATGCTCAGTGCAGCACTCCCTCTCAACATAACTCCCTTATGCCAGAAGTTTTCCTGATCCCAAATTCTTCAACAGGAGACACCATAAACAGTGTCCTTGTTATAAACTTTGCTAAATGAAAAAGTCTGCATCAGTTTATAGCCTTTCCAGCATTAAATGATGTTATGGCTATAAATTCAGTCCATCAGAGTAGAAACTGCATCATCAAGAAGCTGGAAAGATTCAAAGACAGTGGCTGCTCAAGAAGAAAAGGAGCCTTAAAGAAAAAGTATGTGACGCTGGTAATGCTAAGTTTATTGAGAAACTGTATTTTGTCATCGCAGTCATAGATGACACTGTGCTGGGAAAAAATCGGATAACTTGAGAGGGAGAGATTTAAAGTCTCTTGTTCTCAGAAACCACTCATTGATTCAATAATGTCCTTACCCCTTCATATCTGAAACAGCCGGAAAAAGAATTGAATCAATCAGTGTTCCTTACAGTCTCCTCAACGTTCCTTTTCAGCTGTGGCAGCTTGGATAGTACATTTGGCAGTTTGAGCAAGCACGCCTATCTGCTGTAGCCCCTCCCTGTCAAGGTGGAGTGGGGTAGTGCCCTTGTTCCGCTCTGTCACCAGGATCCAGTCCAGTTGGAAACCTTGCTTCTTCAAAATACAGTCTGCCTCCTGTGATGGTAATGAGTATCCTTTAGATTGCATGACCTCAAGAGCCTCATCAGCTGTGTGGTACATCCGCAGTCCATCATCCCAGAAAGTATTCAGCTCTGCTGGGTACGGGGTTTAGAAGCAGATCCCCTTCTCCTTAAGCAATCTGATGAGAGGGATGTATTGTTACCTGGCTTGCTGTACATCTGGGGGATAATCATGGTCAAATGTAAGCCATGAGTTTAAGTAAGTAATGTCCCTTTTAGCCCATGCCCATCTTAAGATAACCTTCTTCATTTTATAGCTACTAAATTTCATGACAATAGAGCCAGATCTGAAAGTTGGAACTGAGGGCTTAGGGATCAAAGAGCGGTGAGCTCTTTTTATTGAAATCATGTAGTTAGACGACAGGTCCAAAATGTCCTTTAGTAAATTCTCCAGGAAAGCAGTCACTGGAGTTGTTTCAGCCCCATCGGCAAGACCGTACATCCTTAGAGGGTCTCGCTGCGATCTCCCTTCTAAATCTAAACATTTAGCTTGCAGAGCAATTGTGTGTTGGAAGAGAGATTCAACGCCTGGCGGAGCTAAGTTGGGCCTGCTTCCATTGCAGTTATCCACTCCTCCGCTTGGTCAAGGCATTTCTCAATTTTGGAGAGCTTTTGAGAGAGATTTTTAAAGTCTTTCTTATTCTCAGCCCTTGAACTTTTAATTTCCATTAGCAGCATCTCAAAATGTAAGCATGAGTGATGTTCAGCTTCTCCATCGGTATCGTACTCAGAGCCTCTCACGCTTGATGGTATGGGGCTTCTGCTGCAGCCTTTGGTTTCTATTTTCAATCCTTCTGCATCTGCTGATTTATGTGGCATTTTCAGTTTGTTTTTGCTGCCCTGGTCTGTTTTGCGACCTCCACTAGACATTTTGAGTATTTTATTGGAGTTTTGGTTTGTTTAGGAGGTATTTATTTACTTGAAGTTTACAGAGCTTCCACCTTAGGCTTTCAATGGCTCTGTAATGTCACCATAGGTCCCATTACATGTTTTCTTATGGTAAACAGCACAACACTGTACGAAGATATTTAATTTGTTCATGGCAGGCATGTCACGGGAGTGTGAACTTTTAAATACTTCAATGCCTCATATCTTGATTCAGGAATTAAAGAAAACTAAAAGAAAATTGTGTATCTTGATAATTTTGCCACATGAACATTAATGCTGAAAACAAACTACAGTATATTGTTACTAACAGATACTGCTGCTTTAAATGCTACAGCTTCTTTTCACATATCACACCTGGGCTGAATTGAGAGCATTGGCCAATAGGATGTACAGTAATTAAAAAACTTGGATAGCTACAATGACAGAAACAAAAACGCTGGACGACTAGGGCCCAGTTCATTAGACAGGGATTTCCCTTAAACTGGGATTTGCTAAATCTGGATTCTACTGAAGACAGACAAAACACATACAGACAGGCATGCAAATAGCCTTGAGCTGGGTGCAGTCAGAAGAAATGGTACAGAAACACAGTATTTGTTGGCAGAAAAGGACCGCTTGGCTCATCCAGTCTGCACAGATGATACCTGCCTAATCTGTCTCTGCAGACCCTAAGTGGTCTCCAGTGACCTTCCTCCTCCCTGCCAGTTTTTCAATATTCCCCTATGTTTATCTCATGCATGCTTGAAGCTCCCCGCTGCTGTTTTTTGTACTTTGTGCTCCCCATCCTGGTAGGCCCATGTTCATGCCGGTCTTTCCAGCCCCATCGCCCCGACTTCTCCTAGGGCTTACCTCTCTCCCAGAGTCCCCTTCTGGGCCCTTCAATGGCTGGAGTGGCAAGGAGTCCCCTCTATCCTCATGGCTTCAATCCAGAGTCTGGGGGTGCCTGAGTGATCATGTGTGGGGCCTGCAGAGGCTGACAATCATCCAGAGTGGCCAGAACCATTTTCCGGTTTCTCCCCTTGGAGACGTGGCATGTGCTGATGTCAAAGTGTGCACGCTGACATCTGGTCTGCTACGTCCCCACCTCTTGGAGCTCAGGCTGTCTTCCCCCTGGCTTCTGCCAGGGGCTAGTCCAGCACCAAACTCATCCCAACCTCCCCCCAGGAGGAGAGCAGTCCTTGGGACACTTGATCCTGCTCCCCATGGCTGATCCTCTAACTCCTGAGGTTGCTCCTAACCCTGAGTCATCAGTGCCACAAGCGGTAGTGCTACACTGGGCCAATGGACTGATGCCTCCCACTGTTTTTACCTCAACCACTGCCACTGGCAGTCTAATCCAGACATGCACCACCCTTAGTGTAAAGAAGTATTTCCTCACGTCTCCCTTAAACTTCACCCTCCAGCTTCATTGCATGTCCCCTGTTCCGGGTGCTTTTATTAATTTGAAAGAGACTCCATTCCTGCACCCTGCTCACCTATGTGAGGTACTTGTAGGTCTGTATCATGTCACTTCTCGCTCTTCTCTCTTCCATGGTGTGCATGTTGAGATCTCTCAGTATCTCCTCATAGGGGTTCTAGTATAACCCATGCACCATTTTTAGCTACCCTCCTCTGAACTAATGCTGCAGATGTGAAGCTCATGATACTGTACAGTGCCAAGAATAAACACAATCTGGCACTCAGAGTTTTATAGGTCAACTCTGATGCTGTACTTTTAATTTCACTTCAAAGCCGCAGAGTATCGGCATATTCAAAACAGCACATAAAGCATGACCAATTTTTACATGCAGTGCAAAACTGTGTTGGGTGCTCAGTGCAGAAATTGCATCTTAGCTCTTAGCCAGGCCTCTCACCAATGCCCTGGTGCTGCCATTCATAAGCAATCTTTGTCAGAGGACCTCCTCTGAACTGCCTCCACCCAGTCTATTTCCTTTCTAAGGTGCTGCCTCCATAACTGTACACAGTACTCTAGGTGGGGTGTCACCAGTCAGTGATACAGTGGCATCACCACCCACCTCCTCCTTCCGGAGATACCTCTCTCTATGCACCCCAGCATGTCACTAGCCCATCCTACAGCTTTGTCACACTGCCCTGCCTCTTTAAGGTCATCAGATATGATAACCCCAAGGTCCATGTCCTGTTTCATGACTGTCAGTACCTCCCCCCAGCCTATACTCAGCACCTGGGTTCCTATGTCCTAGGTGCATTCTTTCACACTTTTTGGCAATGAACTAAACTGCTATGCTCTTGTCCACTCCATGAGTTCCCCAAGATCCTTGCGCATTCTCTCCATCTCATGCTGAGTATCCACTCTACTACAAATGTTGGTGCCATCTGTAAAAAGGCATGTCTTCCCTTCCAGTTCTTCTGTAATGTAATGTACAAAGGCATTGAAAAAGACTGGTCCCTGTACTGAGCTCTGTGACACCCTTGCTGGTCACTCTCCCATCATTAGAGTCAGTACAGTTAACAATTACCCTCTGTCTCCTCTCCATTAACCAGCTTATAACCCATTTCACCATTTTTGATCTCACCCCTATGCTGTTAAGTTTCTTTATTAGCCTCCTGCTACACAGTGTTGAAAGCCTTGCTAAAGTCCAGAAAGGCCACATTCACTGCCTTCCTTGATCTAGTTTGGTGGTTACCTAGTCAAAGACAAGTATCAGATTAGTTTGGCATTACCTTCCCCCCAGTGGATCCATGCTGCGTGTGGTCTTGAGCATATTGGATTCAATATAAGCCACCAGTTTTTCTTTCATTAGGGTTTTCCATAATTTGCCCACCACTGAAGTAAGACTGATTGCCTATAGTTGCTAACCTCCTCCCTGATGTCGTCCTTATGTCGAGGGATCACATCAGCTCTTTTCCAGTCCTTCAGAACTGTACCTGTTTTCAGGCAGCTGTTGAACAAGGCTGTCAGTGGGGCAGCTAGCACCTCCCTAAGTTATTTCAGTACCCTTGGTCTGCCCCATCCAGTCCCATAGCCTAGTCCAAATTCAGAGATGCAAGTCCCTTCAGGAATCTTTTCTTTGAAAATGTACTTGTGTCCACCTCCCTCCCTCCAGTCTTGCCACTCCTTGGTGGTCTGTCCCCCTCCCACAACTGTGAAGACTGAGCAGAAGTACCTGCTCAGTATGGTGGCTATATGTCAGTTCACTCTGTCAATTTGCTCTCAGACAGTTCATTCCCAGGTCAAGTCACTTCCCCGACAGTTCATTCCCACGGCAACTGGTTCCCTGTAAAATGCGTTCCCAGACAACTGGCTCTCATGATACATTTTTTTGTTTGAGCTATAAATAAACACATTTCAACTTTCCACTATTATTTTATGAAAATATGTTTGTTTCATAACAGGAAGTGCACCCTGATTTTACTTGCATTCCAAGTCAGGTATAGCAAATTTGTCAGGGCAGCAATTATCGCGTGAAAAAATTTGTCAGCAAACCAATTGTCATGGGAACAAACTGCCAGGGGAGGTACTTGACCTAGGAGTGAATTGTCTTTAGCAAATTGTCTGGGAGAAAATTGGCCGGTGCAATTTGACATGTCCCTCTTGGTGGCAACTTTTTCTTGATCCTCTTCTTACAGTTCCGCTCTTCTAATCGTCACTATCCCTCCCCTTTCTTTCATCTTCTCACTTCTGTATCTGAAGAAAATCTTATCCCCATTAATGACCACTTTGGCTATTCTTTCCTCTTTTTTACTTGGTGTACCTCCCCATCCTTCTCTCTTTGTGTTTCATTATACCTTCTGAATGCCACCCTTTTTTCCTTCAGCACCTTGGCCACTTCTGAAGGGAGCCATGATGATCTCTTTTTCCTTCTGTTTTTACTCACGTCCTTCACACAGATGTTAGATGCTTTAATTATGCCCTCCTTTATTTTTCTCACTGTCCCTATCACTGGGATGCAACAAAGATACACACGGTGAGACTGCCCTCACATTAGAAGTACTTCTGATGCCTGTGCAGTCTGTCTGTCTGTGTGTATCTTCTACTGAAAGCAGTATTATACAATGGCAAGAAAATGTCCTGGATTCTCATTGGTCATCCAGGACTGGACCCGTGATGTTATCCCAGTACAACATCATGGGTCTAGTCCAAGTACACACATCACCGCATGTACTGTAAAGTGAATCACTCCACGCAGTTCCCCTTCACTTATCCCCCTTCAGCACCTGCTACAGTTCAGCTTCTTTCCACTAATGCCAGAATGATTCATTATATTTTAAAAAGCAATGTTTACAGCACAGACAAAAAAAAATAATTTTCATATAAGCTTTTTTCAATGCAGTCGAGCAGCTTCAGTGAACCATGGAAACTATAACTGCCGATCACATGGTGCACTGAAACTGCTTGCTTCGCGGGTAGAAAGCTCTCATGAAAATTCAACATATTTTAAATGCCAAACATTCTTCATCCCTGCCCTGCATGTCTAATCAGTTTTCTCCCAGTACTCAAAATCTGCTCTGCTATCCTTCAATCAGCTCAGCATGAGCAACTGAGCAACTGACTGAGAGGTTCCCAAAAGGTTGTACTGCTCGCTCAAGAATCCTGTAACTCTCCTTATGATTTCTCTTTTTACATTAGGATTGTTTTGAATTAAAAACAACAAACCACAACTCCATGCAGCAATACCAAGAGCAGTACTTCATAGGAACAGCTTACCGCCCACAGAAATCTGGAAGGGTCCACAACTTGCACTTTCTTAACATCACAGTTTCTTATGAAAAAAAAAAAACATACTTCTTCATCAACTCACACACCACACTACAGCTAGTGGGACCAACACAATTACACGAGATGCGGTGGGGGCGGGGGTCGGGATAGACTTCTCTATTAGTAATGGACAGGCAGAGCAAACCCACAATGGCAAAAAAAGCAGCTAAGTAGTGGCAGCACCACCTGCTGCAAATAGGAACTGTGGACTTTTTTGTTAAAAAGTATACCTCCACATGAAAAAAAAAAAAACAATTAAAAACTTAAACAAACATATATTTTTAATTATTAATTTTTTAATTTTCACAAATGGGCCTTTGTATAATAGCAATAATGCACTCCAGGGTGTGTGTTGTGCTGGGATAACATCACGTGTGGGGTGGTTGGCCACACTCAGCCTGCGGCCTTATGCCCAACCATTGCAGGCATGATGTTATCCCAGCAAAACACACACCCTGTCATGTATTATTGCTTAAGTGTCCTGAACTGCATGTAATTTTGGACAGAAAGGGTTTGTTATCCTTGTACTGGAGAAATAACTTTTTTTATCAACTGTTTTTTGTCTAATAGTCATATAGGGCTATAGTACCTACTGTGAGAGCCAGAATATGGAGTTATGATAATAGCACAGTAATTTTCTGTGATACTAATGCGTGTACAGTACATTGGTTTAAAAACTGTAACGTCATGAGTAATATGGCCATGATGGGTATTGCTGTACTGAAAATAAGCAGAGGTTTTATGCTGAGATTCTGTTATTTGGTATAGGCCAGATATTGCCTCTTTATCGTCAGAAGGATTCACTTTCCTTACAAAAGGAACTGACTTTTCCTGATGTATGTAGGGATATTTCTGTGCTAAAGAAAGATATACAGTATATATGGCTTTATACAACTACAGCTATAAAAGGAGATACGAATTCATTTGATAGTTACATCCAGATATTGGGTTCTATTCATAAAGTGAGTCAGCTGCAAATGTACAGTTCATGCACAGCCTACCAAGGAAGATCTGTACCCCTAATCCACTTGCATACAAGGGCTCACTGGCACATGTACAACTCTTGGTTTCCCCTTGCATAGGTGTGGAGCTCCACATGAAGGAAAGGGGCTAGGAGCAGAACAATACTGGACACTAGGCCTCTATTGGAGCATGGAACTGAGGATACTAGCAGTCAGTGGCTAGGGTTGCTGTAGCCCCACATAAACAAGCAGAACAAACTCATGTGTGAGTCTCTACTGCCTCTTTCCAGGCTTCTGTGCATAGCAGGATGGAGAACTTGTGTACTGATCAGCACCCTCTCAACCTATGTCCATCACAGACCTAGACCTCAACCAGGAAACCTAGCAGTTATGTTCACCCCCCCCCCCCCATATAGCATATCCACCCTCTCTATACCTGTCATACTGTATGTGGCTTCTAATAAACAGTGCATACTCTACACATCTATGAATAAAATCTCAGGAGTTGTCAGTGGGTAGCATATCGATGGTCGGGCATCAGAAGAAATACTAATGAACTTGGATTTTCAAGTTTAAACAAAACATTTTTTTTATTTTCTTCCAAGAAACACATTGCTCTACAGTGTTTTACAGTATTTATCTATTCTCATGGTTCTGCATCTTTCTCTAATTTTTGTTACATGACATCTCTGAAATAGTTTTAAGGCAGGGTACGAGCTCATAGTCCTTTTGAACTTCTCTTATCTCTAAGCTGTTTCTTCTGGCATAGCTTTCTAGCAGACTCTGGGCTCAGAGTCTCTCTGAGCCTGTGCTCTTATCTTTAAACTATTTTCTTCTGGAATAGCTTTGCTGTATGCACAAAGCCTATATGAACCTCATCTTTCAAGTCAGGTTTTACACTGAACTTTCTTTTAAAGCAGCAGTACAACAATTTGACCTTAACCTTCATTCTAGGCATCTTCCAGTTTAATTTGTGTTTAGAATTTCTAGTTCCTCCAACATTTCAGTATTTTAAACCTGTTTTAATTTAGTTTTTTGTTAAGAAAACAAGATGGCCACCACATTTGGCTTACAAATAGTATTGTAGGCCTGGCAAGGGTTAGCATCAAGAAAATAAAAAAAAAAACACATAGGCCCAGATATTCAAACTGCACCAAAAAAAGTGCGCAACAGCAGGAGCAAGCACAAGTCCACTGCACCCATGTGCAAGAAGTGCGATATTCAAAAACTGTGCAGGCCAAGATGCGCCTACGGCCGACGACTGAATATGACACCAACGGTGCCATAGCGCAATTAGGGATGTGAAGCTGAGCATATTTGAAGTGCCATAGTGCAACAAAGGATGCTCAGCGGTGCAGTCCAGATGTGCCATAGCACAACCAGGGATGCCCCCTGCAGCAGGGCAGCAATGCAACAGCACAACCAGGGATGCAGGGGTCCACCACCCATGCCACAGATGGGCAGAGGAACACACAGCAGAACAGACATCATCCCCCACACCCCATGCACTGCACAACGGGGGGAGAGCGGGAATAACCACTGGCCCATGGATACCAGCAACCAACCCACAGCCGGGCCATGGTGCCCCAGCACACCCCCTGGCAAGCTGTGACCGCACAAAAAGAGGGCCGACCACCTGTACCACACATCATCCAACAATGCAGAGCACACCCTGCACCATGATCCCATACACTATGCCCAGGAGTAGCGCCGCAGTGCAGGACACCCCATGCATGCCACCACCCCACTGTGACAATGCAACCATGCGCTCCATGGAGCCATGCAAGGCAGCCCCACCATGGGCACCCTGCAGCAGGCGGCAGCAGACAGTGATGTAACAGATGCATACACAGTGCCGCCCTGCACATCCCCCCGAGGTACAGCTGAAAGACTGACCATGTATCAGCACACGAGGTACCCCACATGTGACAGGGCATGCCCCGGACCCCACCTCCAATGGCACAGCACCCTGCACACCCTCCCAAGGGCACATCCCATCCCAGCACCAGCCACAACAGCCAGCACAGACACGCATAGTGTAGCATGGAGGCATGCACCACACAGGATGCAACACAGTGCATGGACAAACACCCACCCATACCCAAGGGCACACCAACACAGGAACACAGTAGCGGGTCAACCAAGCCACTGGCATGTAGCCACGGCTGACATGTACACACAGACAGCACCCCTACATTGCACAGGTGTGCCAGCCACCCTGCGCAGGCACCATGAAGCTGTATGCCACCAGCATGCTGCTGGAGCGCAAGTGACAGACACTGTAGCACATCCCCTGCAACAGACACAAGCAACAGCATGGAGTGGGGACAACAACAGCAGAGGCCACAGTGCCACCGGAGGCAGACGTGCACCATACTGTTGATGGCAGGCAACCTGGCATTGTGCCGGGTACAGTTGTTATCCAGCATGGACATCCACCACTGACATGCCAGCAGACCGTGCATATCACAGACATGCAAGGGTGTCAGCTGCACAGGCCATGGACGGTCTGACAGGGGTACCATGCACACAGTGCAGGCCCCATGGACCACTGCACACAGGCATCCAGTGCACAGAGTACAACACACAAACCACAGACAGTGACTGATCCCCCTGCCCACACCATAGGCAGTTCACCTCTGCTCACATACACACGCACACACATATACACCCATACGTGCACCACCCCTGACACCATGCACACCACTGCAGCTGAGCACCTGTAGGCCACTGCAAATCAGAGACCACCACAGTTGTCATAACAAAATGCATATATTTAAAAGATGTAAAGAAAAACTATATACAATTATGTACTGGGGGGAAGGGCCACATAACAGGTGGGGCGGGTAAGGGGCAGGGGTGAATATATGGGAGAGGGAAGAAGGGGTGAGGGTGGTCAAGGGGAAGGTGGTAGTCGGGGCATGGGGAGAACAACGGCCGCCCCGGTCCTCCTCCTCATGGCGCCGATGTGTGCTCCTCCGTCTCCTCCTCACCCCGTGGCAGTGTATCCTCTGAAGGAGCTGCAAGGTCTCCCTCACCACCTGGAGCAGCTCGCGTAGACTCTGCTGTATTTACAGGAGTCACCGTCCACCTAGGATGAGGAGCAGAGTCAATAGGTGTGACTGTCCATCCCCTTGTAGCTCACCCATTGTGCATGGCATACAGCCATGTGCCACACCCCTGTGATGGTGTGCGACCACCCACAGTGACTGTGTCCACAAGACCTGCCCACCCAGGCAGCCACAGCCATGTGGACCTCTGCACACACCCACCGCCCATGTCCTGCACAGCACCACCGTGACTGTACAGTGACTTGGCTATGCGGTGTGAAGGCAGTGCCACAGCCATGTGCCCGGTGCATGGACCACCATTGACACACTCCCAGACATGCAGTGCCACTGGACAATGCTGACTGTAACAAGTTGCGTGCATGGCAGTGGTGTCAGTGGATGGTGGCCATGCCCCACTGCCCACCCAGTTATACAGCATGCAATAGTAATCATGGATGTAAGGCACTCACCATCATCAGGCTGGTCCACGTGCCGCGGGCCACCATCACCCCTCCTGTCCCGCTGCTCCTCCATGTGGTGCCTCTGGTCCCGGTTCTGCCGGCGTTCTTCTAGCCCTAAGGTGCAAACATGGAGAGAGGAACATCAGTACAATCTGGTAGCAAAGTCCCCCTGCCCCCATGTGTGTGCAATCCCACATAGCCATACCTATGCACCCCACAACCTGATACCACCACTACGGCCAACACTGGACGCCCCCCCATGTGCCGGACACATGCAACCATGATGCCCGTATGGACGATAAAAGTGTATGAATGTTGCACCTACCTGGCCGTGGCACTGTGCCCCTCCTGGCGTATGCCCGCAGGTGGGCAAGCAGGTCTGGGTCCCTGCGCCTCAGGTCCCCATAACGGTGGCGGCACTGCTCTGCCGTTCACTCCATACCGGTGGCCTCCTCCAGGGCATCGGCCACCTCCTGCCAGACTGCACTCCTGGCCCTGTCCAGGGGTGCCTCTCCAAACAAAGCCCCAGCATGGGGCTCAACTATAGCCACCAGGTTGGCAAGCTCAAGCTGGCTCCAAATGACTTCACACCTCTGCGCCATCTCTACTGTCTGGTTTAATTAAAATGGCGCTCTGCAGCGCAGTCCTGCCATGTGCAGATGCTGTGCTGTACAGTGCTGCCATTACCTATTGCACTGTCACCGAAGAGCGTGATAGTGGTGCACCCACGCCTGATGCATGGCACCTAGGGGGCAAAGGTCAGGCACAGGGTCAAGGGTCTCTGGCGCAGGGACAGCCACAGCACGATTGGAACCCAGTGCGTGTAGCGTGATTGGGTGCCTGTGTGCCACCTCCTGTAGTGGCCTACAGCACTGTTGCCCCAGTGCGCCTATGATGCCGCAGAGCCACAGCGCTATATATGTGAACAGCGCTGTAGCACCACTGGCACAATGGTGGCCATGCCCTGCATTGCCTCCCGCGCACAGCACGTCAGCAGGGTGGTAGGCGCCTGTGTCATCAACCTGGGCATGCGCAGTTAGGTGTGTACTGCACATGTCACAGAACTGCGCCCTTGGCTCAGCACGTTCAACACAATTGCGCAAAGCGCAACAGCACGATATTCAGCCGGCATATGCAAATCATCTAATCAGCCATTCAATGGCACAGTCACTGCATTTGCATCCACTTAAAGATGCGCCTCGCCTCATTCGCATGGGTTGCGCTATAAAAATGCGACATAGGGCTGCATTGGCCATAGTCGGTTACTGCAATCTACTGCGGTGAGTTGCATGCTGTTTGAGAGTGTGGACTGTGGTGTTTGGGACATGCATGGGACTGCGCAGTCACAGGTAACACCTGTCATTCTCACAGGATATATCATGCCTGATCATGTGGTGGAGGAAGAGGAAGAGAGTCGTGGGAGGAAAAGCAGGACAAACTTTACAAAGGCCGAGACAGATGCCCTGTTTGAGGCCTACCTCGACCAGGAGCCGCTTCTCAGCAGATGCCAGGGAACACCACAGGCCCGTACTGCTACATGGGAGGAGGTGGCGCATGCTGTCAACCTGCATGGCAGCCACCAGTGCTCCACGCAGCAGTGCAAAAAGAAGATGGGTGCGGACAGGCGGAGGATTAAAGAGAAGGTGGCTGCCATCAGGGCAGCACGGTCTGTGACCAGTGGGGGACAGCTGGAGGTGCGACGCCTGACCCCACAGGAAGAGTGGGTTGCTGGCAGCATGCAGTGTTGCGCCATTGAGGGTGTTCCAGGTGGTGGATTCCAGATGGGTGGTAGTCCGTCACTGCATGGTAGGTCATAGTCTGTCTATTGGGGGGGGGGAACTGGGTAGGTCACGTGCAGTAATGCTACTTTTTTTCCCTTACAGCTCCTGAGTATCTGCATGGGTCAGTGGTGGTGGGCTTCTCCACTGAAGCCAGTAACATGGAGATGGAGGAGGGCCCATCCACCTCCACAGAAATACGGGGTTCAGGGCGACAGTGGGCCCGCCTTGACATCTGGACTAATGTTGGTGGAGCAGGTGCGGAGGCGGCCCTGCCCGTGTCCCAGCGTGCCAGCATCCATGGATGCCAGCATGCTGAGACTCTGGCTGGTGCCGGATCCGTCACCGATGATAATGGAGCTAACGTCATGGGCAGTGACACGTGTGTGCCACAGGATAGCCACAGAGCAGGTGACATCGCAGTCATGGCTGTGGGTGGTGCCACCGTAGAGGCCTGCGTGTCATCACAGTCCCAGCCTGTGCCTGTCTGCACCAGTGGGGCAGCACTGGTGTGTGTACAGGACACTGGGACTGTTGCGGCCACTGCGGCAGCACCATTGAGTCCTGGAGAGTGGCAGCTAGAGGGGCAGCATCAGCAGTCGGCCAATGGCCATGGGGGTAGAGTGTCAGGGGGCGGCTTCAGTGCACCACCTGTGGACATGCCCAGGCCTGGTCCTGGTGTGCAGCACCCACTCTCAAGGGGTGATGAGGATCACGGCTGCGAACACCCTGAGGGACAGCATGCCAATCAGGCAGATGACTTCTTAGATGAGCACACCCGCATACTGCAAGCATCAGTCAATTAGCAGACGCGGCTTGCGATGACGGTGGATGCACTGAATGCGGCTCTGCACCAGGCAGAGGAGCAGCGCAGCAAAGACACTGCTCTGCACCTGGCAGGGATGGACCGGTTGTGGGAGGATGTGACCACTGCCATTGACAGGCAGACACAGGCATTCACAGCTGTCATGGCCACAATGGGCACACAGTTATTTGCCCATGCGTTGCAGACACCACGCAGTGCAATTCCCGGCATCGTGCGACACCCTCCTTGTCGACACCGGGTTCAGCTGTGGGCATCCTAAGCACGCCTGGTGCAGGCATGTTCGGTGTGCTGCAGACCCCTGCACGAACATGGTCATGTTCACACGGTGGAACCCCTGGGGGACCGTTGGTGCCACCCCATGAGGCCAGTGGTCAGCCTGTCACTGTTGGTGGGTCTCAGCGGGGCTGCCTATGCATCCGTGGCAGCTGTGGCACTGTGGTGTGTGACTGACCAGTCTCCCAGCACGACTACTGTCTGATGCTGCCCTGTGTGCATTGTGTCATTCAGCGGGCAATGCATGGGTGGGGTACCTGGCCCTGCACGCACACACACATTCCATCTGCACACCCTCCTGGCTGCTGTCCACTGTGGCATGTGCATGATGATGATGCCTGCATTGCACTGTACACCCCTGTGCAATGGTGCCCAGCGTCTGACACACACACAATGACAGGCAGTGGGCATGGTGGTCTGTGGACATGTGTGTGGCTAGGGGTGGTGGTCTGGATCAGTGTGCATCCTACCCTTTGTGCATATCTTGTGAGGTGTGTGTGTGTGTGTGTGTGTGTGTGTGTGTGTGTGTATGACCACGTGCCATGTCAGACCTCACCCATTCCTAGCGGTGTATGCGGTTCCATGCTCGGCCACTTCCCTTGACAGCATGCACCCCTGGTGTGTGTCCATGCCTGTTTGTGGGTTGTGCCTTTGCCACTGGTGGTTGCACATGGCCCCATGACTTACCTGGCTTGGCTGAAGTACTCCTCTATAATGGTGTCCCAGTGCAGCTGTGCCAGCCGGAGCAGTTGGGGGTCCCGTCACCCAAGGGGTGGTCTACCCATCACCATCATCACCAGTGTCCTCATCGTCCCCATCACTGTCCCCCTCTTCAACCTGTACGGCTATCCCACAGTCATTGGTCATGCTGTGCAGGATGCAACAGGCCAGGAATAGCCCACAGGCCTTTGAGGGGCTGTACTGTAGGGCACCGCCGGAGGTGTCCAGGCAACAGAAATGTGCCTTCAGCATCCTGAACACCCACTTGATGACATTGCATGTGGTGGCATGTGCCTCATTGTAGCGTTGCTGTGATGGGGTCATGGGCTGTCGGTATGGTGTGAGCAGCCAAGGACGGAGTGGGTATCCACTGTCACCTGTGTGTAGAGGGTGGACGTTAGTTTGGTGATCAGCGTTGCCCTGCCTGGGGCTATGTAGGCCACTACCCATGTCACCTCTGACCATGCACCTCCCAGGCTCTATGTTTGTCCACATGGTTTGCATACTCACCCAGTAAGTGGCCAGTGGGGATGTTCCCACTCTCGAATCTGTGGCACAGTGCTGACTGGTGCCAGATGAAGACATCATGTGATCCCCTGGCATCGCATACCACCTGGAAGTTGATGCTTGCATAGCCCTTCCGATTGATATATGTGGCCTCCTCGGGGCCAGGTGGTGTGTGGATGGCCACATGGGTGCAGTCTATTGCCCTAGCATGCCAGGCATATGTGCTACCCTGTGGAATTCCTGTATGTTTGCTGTGTGCTCTGCCAGTGTGCTGGGGAAATGGATGTACTCCGCAGCATGTGGCAGCAGTGGGCTGAGGAATTGGGTGAGGTGGCATGACACGGCTGACTGGGTTATACCTGTGGTGTCCCCTGTTGGTCTCTGGAAGGTACCCGTGGTGAGCAAGCACATGCAAGCTGTCACTTTCGTCTCCACTGACAGAGCATGGCTCCGTCGTGTGGGTGCCTGCATCACATCACTGCACAGCTCACAGAGCCGCCTCAGAACTGCCCGATTCAGGTGGTAACAGCCCCACGATCTTGGTATCATTGTACAGCTCAAAGCTGGTGTGGGCTCAGTACTGCTTGTTGGGGGCATACCACCAACGGGCCCTTCCATGGCCACGCCACCCTGCTGCCTGCCTTCTCACCCCTCTCATTACTGCCTCCATCTGGATGGTGGCACTGGCCATGTTCCTGGCTTGTGTTCCCACCCCGGCAGCTGTTTCTGTGTTCCCCCCGCTGTCCTGGCTGCTACTTCCCCTGCACCGGGAACACCTTCCTGTGGTGGCCTCAGTGCTGTGTGGCACTTCCCCCCCCTTCTGTACTGGCTGTGGCTGTGACTCCTCACACCTTCTCTGTGCCTGTGGGTTCAGGGTGCCCTTTCCTGTCCTGCCCTGTGTGTCCCTCCTGCCCTGTTTGTCTGCCTGTCGGTCAGCACATGTGCCTTCCCTGTAGCGTTCTTGTGCCTCTCCCTTGTTCCTTTTTATTTTGGCTCATTTCCACTATTACGCAACTTCCGCTTGCTCCCCTATTGCGCATGGCGCATATTGTTGAATATCGCACTGCGCCATTTATGCATGGTTCCTCCCCCTTCAGTTGCACATGCATTCATTATCATTGCACTCTTGCTCAGCGTGATTTGGGTGGCGCATCTGCCTCCTGCTGAATATTGCAGAATGGCGCATTTTTGGACTTGCACTGGAGCAACCCTATTGTGCATGGTGCAACCCTTTTGAATATCTGGGCCACAGTGCACAACATAAGAGGCACCTAGAACAGTAGATCTGAAAAGCATGCCTATATTTTTATTACATGTACAGTAGCTGAAACTAACTTTTTGGGAAAACCTCTTCTGTTACACTGCTGCTTTGAAAAGCTCAGCTATAAATTCCACTTACAAATCAATATCCTCCAAACCACAACAATGACCAGAAACTCTGCCTGACTACACTTCTCGCAATAATCAGTTTGGATTCCCACCATAGCCATCTCCACATGTGCCATTCTCATTCTCCTCACCACAAATGTCACACCTCCTTCACCCCTCCACCCTACACTGATCTAGGCACCCACTTAGTAGCTTATGAAAAAGGTAAGCACTGGTAGACCTTGACTTTCTTGACCTCTGTCATATGACACCATACACTGACATCCACTCAGCATGTGTCCAACTACAATTACAACATCTGACAAGTCTATCAACTGGACACAACCCTTCAGCATGACTTCCCCTATGCAACAGGATGCAATATGCACAGATTACTAGCATTCAATATACTGGTAGGAGATAAAAGACCTCACTCAGAAAGACTGACAACCAATTACAGCTGCAAAGGGAATACTGACCCTAGCAAATATAATAAGCACTGAGAGAGAAGCCTCCTTTTGCTTCCTTGCCAGGGCTAAATAGAAGGGTGTTTACACCCAAATAATAATGCCTGATTACCAAGAATAGAATGATTCCTGAATACTGTATAACAAATAACGGATATTTTAGCTGCTGATATGTTTTGCTTTCAGGAAGTAATGTTGTATAATTAAAACAAAATTTAAAAACCTCTAACTGCTCCTAGGAGGCCAGGGCCAGTCTCCCAGCCACTCCCCTTCCCATTCCAATGTTTTCCATCAACCCACTTCTGCCTTCATTATGGTCTCAGGTTTGAAATAAAAAAAAAATGTGGCATAGTGCCAACTCCTGGCATAGTAGCAAGAAAAAAACTGCATAATTTGTTTGATAAAAGGAAAAAAAAAAGAAAAAAAGAAGCTGAGCACAGAAAGCTTTTCAGTGAACAGCAAGTACAAAATTTATTCTGCCTCTGGCACCCTGCCTAAATAAATTTTGCACTTGCTGTTTACTGAAAAGCTTTGTGTGCAGAGTTCCTTTTTTTCTTTTTGTATGTTTAAAAATTGGTTACTTGCTCATGCACCACCATCAACCCTGAGCGCACCACAAAATGTTTTACATCATTTGTTTGATACCTTGTCTGTAACAAAGCCCTCAGCCCCAATATACTCCCATTGTACTTTCCTCATGATGCCAGTTCATAATTTCATGGACAGTTGTATATAAATCTCTCTAGCCATTGGAGGCTTTTTCACATGGCATTGGCTCCATGCTTGCTGAAACACTGTGGATCAGCATTCAGGCATGGCCAATGGAGCACTGCAGATGCTGCCCTGACATTCCAGTGATTTGAGGAGTGTTCTAGCTGGGAAGGGGGCATGGGTGTGGGTCAGACTCCCCTATGGTTGCGGCAAAGCTTGGGGATAGATCTTCTGACCCGAGTTCAGCTAAACCTTTTTCCTAGCTCTGTAAACAAAGCTGAAATCAGGGAAGTGGTTATTTTAGTAAACCAAGGGCTAAACTTTGAAGAAAACATAATGGTCTTAGAGTTGAACCATGACATTGGGCATGCACTTATGCATATGCATATACGCATGTCCAGTGTCATGGCTCAGCTCTAACACTATCATGTTTTCTTCAAAGTATAGTCCCCAGTTTACTAAAAGAACCACTTCCCTGGGTTCAACTTTTTATTTTATTATTAAAGTCTTGGATTATAAATGCCTTTAAGCCATAGGCTTGTTTACAAAGGTTACACGTCAAGTACATCAAATAGTGGACAAATAACAATGGAAAATTTGATACTTATAACATGTTGAAAGCAATAAGATTTAGACAATTTATCAGACATCAAATAACAGACAGCTAAAATGATAGCAAACATATTAAATAACAGTTCTTGTCATCCATATAAACAAAAAACAGCAACAATGATTACAACCCTATTCCAAAATTAGCAAGTGAGATAAAGGAAGAGGAGTGTTGAAATAGAGATGAACCTACACGGGTGACTTAAGGGATAGAGGAGAGGGGGGTAACAAGAATTGAGGGTACTAGAAGAGACTCTAAAAGTAGACATGGATAGAGGGAGGTGGATGCCAAAGGAGCAGGGGCAGGAGGGGAGAAAAGAACATGCGGTAGAGAAGGGTTCAAAGAGAAGTAGGACTTGAGACACCGTATCAGAAAGGTTAAGTTCCAGGTGTAGAATGGAAGGGAAGCTAACCTATATAGGAAAAAAAAGGCAATGGTATTGTTATTTAGAAGAAATCATTGAATGTGGAAGGGACCTATATAGTGGGAAAAGGGTAGTGATGAAGGGGCTGGTGTATCAACAAGCAAGAACATATGGGATGGTTGGTTGGGATGACTAGGATCAACAGTCACAGGTGCTACTGGATGCTAAAAGAACAATTAGTTTCACTTTGAAAGGTCCAAGTTTGACATTCAGCAACTCATTGTTAAGTGTGTTGAGCCTGAGCCAGAGCGGTGCACGGTATTCAAAAGAATGTTGACCTTGGGTGGTCCTACGGAATGGGACTTTCAGGGTTTGCAGGATTTAACCCTAGTGCACCCAGCAAAGTTTGCCAAACAGAGGAGATCTTGTACTCCTGGAGGAGTAAGACCAAGTGTAGATTTCTTAGCAAGGAGACAGATTTGGTACTGAATTCTACAGCCAACGTTGAGCCAACCTGATTGAGCATATAGCTCACAAGTGTGAGTTAGCCGGTGTTCTCTAAGAATCAGTCTGCAAGCCTTGTTGAGGGAGTTTTTTTTTCTTTTTAATGCTGACTCATTAGCGGCCCCATAGACCACTAGTCCATAATCAATAACAGACAACACTGAACTAGTCACAGCTACTTCTAGAGATTCATTTGTTAGGCAGTGCCTGTTTTTATAGAGCTGAGCCAATTTAACATTTGTGGTTTTAACTGTGTGGTCAATATGCATAAGAGAGGGAGCTGTCTAATGCTACCACTAGATATTTGAAATTGTTAATCATTTCAAGGAGTAAGTTAATGCTGTTTTGTATTTTTAGATGGTAGGCCCTGTGTCTATTACGAGCAGAAGCAAAGATCATGGTTTTAGTTTTTTTTTGTAATTTAGTAGTAATTTAGATTTTAGGAACCAGTTTTCTACCACATTGAAGTCTGCCTGCATTCTTCTTTCAAGTGTTGATGGATCTGAGTTACAGGAAAACAGTACAGCATCATCCACTTTGAATACTTTGTATAACTTTGTATACAGAGCAAGGAAAATGGTTTAGCTGAACTCCAGTTGGGAAATTCATGTAAATGCTGGCATTACATCCAGAGGTACAGTCTGGGAAAAGCTTGTGACAGTGTTGTGGGTAGTGTGGGCAGTTCACACAGCAAAGTAAAACACAACAAAATGCCTGCACCACTTCACAGTCCCAGGAAAAGAGAGATCATGGCTACAACGAAACAGAACCTGAAATGGCCAAACTGTGACATTCAGACGTGTACAGCGGCAACAATCTTGCTGCTGTGAACCTCCGATAATGCCGCAGACTTGGCCGCATGAATGAGCCTTAGGTAACCCTAACTTTTCCATCATGCAGCATGCAGCTCTGTGGTAGTAATGCACTCACAATCGAGCTTGTGGGCTTGTGATCATAAGGCGGGAGGTGGAACAATTGTGTTATTAGTGGTGCTAATTGCTTGCTACACTACTGTGTAGTAGGCTGGCTGCAGGAGAGAGAGTGACTGGCTAGCAAGATTTAAATACAACTAGTCCCTACCAAAATCATGGCTTGGGATCATGGGTGTCAAAGCACTGTGAGAATATTTTATGTGCTGGGGGGTTGGGCTAGGGAAGGGGTCTCAAACAAATGATATTGTTGGCTCCCTACATATTGCCAGGAGCTGGCAATTGCATTTTTGGCAAATATTATTTTGCAACATTTATTTTTTTCCCAGTCTAAAAACTGCCTGGGGAGGTGAGTCGGAAAACACTGTAATGGGAGGGTGGGTGGCCAAGATACTATCTCTGGCCACTTGAGGAGAGGGAAAGGAATTTTCATCACCTTCCATGCCCCAGATATAGAAAAATGTATGGGTGACTGTGACTATGAGTTTTTTTTTTTTACGTGCTGAAGGTGTGTTTTGCCACATAAACCACAAGACAGAAGGTTCAGTGGTTTATACAGATGAAGGAGGGTGTGTAAAAAAAGGGTTTTCACACAGTTGCCCATATTTCATCATAATTTTTTTTATAATATGTATTAGTGTCTGATATCAATCAACAACCCCTCCCCCCCCCAAAAAAAAAAAATAGCTGGAGAAAAAACACACTGCAGGCTTGGTAAGTCATCTGCTGTAAGACTGGAGCTGTTACCAATAGCTTGTGATAGACATGACCGGGAGTCTGAAAACATGTGAGAGTTTCTTGATAAGAATGTTTTTTGAGCTGTTACTGACACTTAGCAGTGGTATTGTAAGTATGACAGAGTGTGGCAGTGAGAGATACAGTCACAGCTGTTTTGGTTTTCTGTGACAGCATAATGGCTGTCCATGGAACTGAATACTCAGCAGGCACTTTCTCCATATCAGCCCCATTCAATGTCATGCTGGGTTGATCTGGGAGATATGTATGGTTTGATTTCTGGTTGATATCATACCCTGCCAGTTATTATATAATGAATACTAATTTCCTGAATATTGGGCTGCCAAATGACAACCTTCAGCAGCATATTAGTGAAGGATATTCACACAGCTCTATTAAATATGATCATTATTACATTTACATGTACACTGTTCCCCAAATTTATAAATGTAGTTGTCAGAAGCTTTTTAAACACAGGGTAACTTCAACCACATTAATTGATACTGTCCCTTTAAACACAGGGTAATAATAAGATTGCTAATTTAGATGTGCTAAGTCTGAACTCAGCCAATTAAGTTTTGCATCCCATTCAAAGAGCTGCTGACACCTCAAGGAAAACTTTGAAAATAAAATATTTTAGGTGCAATTCAGCTTGTATTCCTCAAAATCTTCAATGGTTTCTTCACCCTATTATTTGTTACTGAGGAAAGTAGTGTGAAAACATGACCTTTATGCCTTAGAGTTTATCAGCCACTATAGCTTATTCCCTAATTGAAGTCATAATCTTCTGTTGTGACATCTGTCTGTTGCCATGGGCGAAACCGTGATGTAACAAGCAGTGCATTATGACCTCAGGTGGAGTATAAGCAAAAGGAATAGAGGAACTCTTCAGGATAACGATCCCATTTCAAGCAAATTACACCCATTTTAATAAGGTGGATGGATTTAGAACTAATGAGAAATATAAGCTGAATTGAACCTAAATGTTTTGTTTTTCTAACGTTCTTATGGAGGTGTCAGCTGCTCTTTAAATGGCTCATAAGTGAGGTCATGCTAATAACACCACTCTCTTTACCATCAGCCTTTTCAGCCAACCCTTCTACTTAATGCTTACAGCCAGAACAAATTAAGGTTTTCCATTCTACCTACTAATACTTTCCCCATGCCTGTCAATTTAACACCTTGTTACCCCCTTCAAGTCATGATCAAAGGGAAAAAAAAAACCCTAACATTTTACTAATTAACTTAGTATACATTCTCTGCACTTCATAAATTTCCAAGTACCATTTACAGTACTTAGTCTGTGTGTTTTTTTCCCAGCGTAAAGAGTTTAGCAAGGGTTCAGTAGCCCAGAGGGGCAGCATGTTAATGACCCAGAGGGCTATAGACCTTGAAGGCCAGTATATCATATTACTTGCTGAGGAGTAGAAGTAGTGCCATACTACTTGGCACTCCAGGTGCTTGTCTATTTATTATTCAGAATTATACAATGGCAAAGAAATTTCCTGGACTCTGATTGGTCAGTGTGTCCCCAACACAGTGATGTTATTACACAATAACATCACTGTATTGATTTGCTTTTGGATATGGATTTTTTTTCAGAAACAAAGATATATTGGCATACTAAAAATCTACTAAAACCTTTTTTTAAATATTTTTTTATTTTGTATAACATTGAGCCATTGTATAATTGCAATAAGGCACTCCAAGCTGTGTAATAATGTCACTTTGGGGGAGGTGGAAGCACTCGGCTTCGCCTCGTGCTTCAACCCACCCCAGGAGTGACATTATTACACAATAACACACACCTTGTTATGCCTTATTGCTTAATTATAATTCAGCCAACAATTAAGTAAAAAAAAAAATCCTTCCCTCTACTCCATCATCCCACACAGTGATTCTTTAAAGCAAATTGCCACAGTCTCGTGGCACAGTGCCAGGTGTCAACACTGTCATTTTTGTGGCCTCTTTTTTTACACCAAAGGGTGTTTTATCACAGGGCATTATTATGAAATATTTTATTTCCTCCTTTCCATGATATCTTTTATTTATAGGGGATAGTAGTTAAATTCCATGCTACTCAGACATTCTCTCTTCAGTACAAACATGGAGTGGTTGTACTGTCTTACTGCCCAGTGTTTGCCATGTGGGAAAACCCACCTGAAAACAGAGACACAAAAAATGATGCACTCCAGGACCCAAGTGAAATAATTTTTCATGTCAATAATAAAAACCCAGGTGGCTAGCTTGCTAGCACAGCAGTAGAGCTGTAGCTTGCCATCCAGATAACTGGGGTTCATGCCCTGAGTTCAGAACACTGATGCCGAATGGTGATGTGGGGTTCTGGAATTTATCTGGATGTCTCCTGCCTTGGGGAGGAAGGGTACCTCCTTCTACTGCATGAATGCCCTGTGGTGGCCCAGGTGGCGGGTGTATTATGTGAGAAGGGACAAGTGGTTCCTCTGGAATGGCCTTATATTGCAGTGCACCTGCTCATGTGGCAGGTGATGCAGAGGCATCACATGCCCAGAGTAGTGCCAGCAAGGGAGTTCCAGAGGGAGGGTGGGGCACACCCACTCTTTCAGTGGGCCTGATAGGCACTCTACTTGGCCACTTCTCAGGACCATGCCCTGGAGAGAGAGAGATGATGATGGATGGCTTAGTGGGGGAAAATACCCCATCAGAATCAGGCAGATGAAGCTGCCCACCCTCCATGCCACAGTAGGATGATTCTGACTCCTTCTGTATCTTGCCAACTCCTCCTCCTCTTAGGCCTTCACCCTCAAGAAACGCATCCTCCTCCTTGCTTTGGGAACCGACATGAGTCCTGGATGGGTCCCGGGTGGGTCCCACCCACGGGAGACAAGCTGTGGTTTATGGTCAGGGTGTCCACAGATGATGTTGAGCAGAGGCTGCAGTGAGTTGAAATATTGGAGAACTCCTATGGCAGGCAGAAAGGCTTGGGCAAGTAGAAGGAGGACCTGGCAGCTGTTGAGGAGAAATAGGAGCAAACATAGAAATTAAAAAAGTATAAATAAATAAAATACATAGGTGCAGGTGCAAAAGACAGATCAGGAGAGCTCTACCAAAGTGAAAGCCTTGTCAGTACTTTTGAACCTGCACCTGCTTTTTTTGAGTCTCTTAGTTATCCATTCATTCCTTCTTCACTAATCCACATCTGACTGTTCAAAATTCAGACACACAGTCATATGACACCACAGCAGCTTGTCCTGGTCTTGCATCATTGATGACACCAGGCAGACTGATTGGTCGATCTACCTAGCATCATCAGTGATGCAAGATCACTCCTTCCCCTACAAAATGGGAGTACTGCTGCTGTGTCAGATGACTGCTTGTCAAAGGGAAGAGCCCACATGTGAAAAATTACCCTTTAGGTCCACAATAATGATGGTGTCCACTCCTGACATCATGCCAGGGACCAGAATCATTTTAAAGAATTATTTTGTTGGAAGTTGGGGAAATATGGAGGAAATAAATTAATGGAGATGTGCTAAGTCTGAAACCAATCAATTACTTTTGCATCCCATTCAAAGAGCTGCTGACAGCTCAAGGAAAACTTTGAAAATAGAATATTTAGGTGCAGTTCAGCTTGCATTCCTCAAAATCTTCAATGGTTTCTTCACTCTATTATTTGTTACTGAGGAACGATGTGTAAAAACATGACCTTTATCCCTTAGAGTTTAGCTGCCACTATAGCTTATTCCCTAATTGAAGTCCTAGTATTTAGTTGTGACATATGTCTGTTGCCATGGGAGAAACCTTGATGTAACAAGCAGTGCATTATGATCTCAGGTAGAGTATAAGCAAACGGAATAGATGAACTCTTCAGAATAAAGATCCCATTTTCAAGCAAATAACTTCCATTTTAATAAAAAGGATGGATTTAGAATTAATGAGCAATATAATCTGAAGTGAATCTAAATATTGTATTTTCCTAAAGTTCTCATGGAGGTGTCAGCTGCTCTTTAAATGACTCATAAGTGTAGTCTTGCTAATAACACCACTCTCTTTGCCATCAGCCTTTTCAGCCAACCCTTTTACTTAAGGCTTACAGCCAGAACAAATTAGGGTCTTCCATTTGGCCTACTACTACTACTACTTTCCCCCATGCCTGTCCATTTAACCCCCTGTTACCCCCTTTAGGTCATGATCAAGGGGAAAAGAAATTAAAAAAAATCTAACATTTTACTGTTTAACTTAGTATACAATCTCTGCACTTCATAAATTTCCAAGTACTGTTTATATAGTCTGTGTGGCTTTTCCCAGCACAAACAGTCTACCTGTTTATGATATTTGGAAATGACTATGCATTACTTGCATGTCTTTAATTCAGACATCACCATTCTTATCCTTCAGCATATTTTTGGTTAAACTGACTTTGTCACTTTGTGAGTAGAGTGAGATCACATCAGTAAGCAAGCTTGAACAGTGAAAGATTGGAATGGTGCCTATGGTGGAGCCCCTCTCAACTGTGGAAATTCTCCCTCTGTGTCATACGATGTATTATTCACCATATAATGCAGTATGCAAGCCTTTGTAAATAGGGTCAATTGGAAGTATATCTACTCTTAATTAATAAATGTTTAAATCCAAAGATTTTTAAATCTCAAAGTAAATTGATTAAAATACAGTATTAGGTTACTTTAGAGAGAGAAAAGCTAAGATAAACATTGAAACATAAAAATATGTTCAGGATTATTTTGCTACCATAATAGTCAAATTGTCCCACTTGATAGTAAGGGGGGAGGGGTATGGTTTTGTAATGCAACATGGGAGGGAGGGATTATATGTACAGTTTGTATCATAGCATTTATATCATTTATAGGTTGGGCACTGCTCATATATTCCAAGCTTGTCAAAAAAATTAAAAATTTACAAAATGTACGAGTAAAATATTAAAAATAGCAAGTGAAAAAGAGACTTGTAAACATTCAGTCATGCCATTTACAGTATATATTGTGTTGTTGACTTTTATATTGTTCATTACAACAATTAGCTGCCTGCTATGATAGACCGAAGATTACAGTACCAGCCTTTAGTAGTAAAACATGTTATTTTTATCTCAAACATTACTAGTGACACACAAAAATCACCATCTACAGTGTTTGTCATAAATGGCCTTGCAAACTATTGTAGAGTATAAAAATTGGATATGTATGATTTTAAAATCAGAAAGCCTGACTGTGTGACTGTGTCATAGAAACATAGAAACACAGAATTTGATGGCAGAAAAGGACTTCATGGCCCACCTAGTCTGCCCATTTCCCTACCTAATGGATAAGCTGCAGATCCTACTTAACCAACAGTCTACTTCCTCCTACCCCCCACTAGAATTGCCATATGTCTGTCCCATGCATTCTTGAATTCCCCCACTGTTTTTGACTCCACGACCTCCTCAGGAAGGCTGTTCCATGCATCATCAATGCTCTCCATGAAAAAATACTTCCTCACATTACCTCTGAGCCATCCCCCCTCTGTCTTCAAATTGTGCCCACTTGTTCTTGCACATCTCTTTTTCTGAAATGTGCTACCCACTTGGGCTTTGTTGATTCCCTTGAGGTATTTGAAAGTTTCTATCATGTCCTCCCCTCCCTCCTTTCCTCGAGGCTATACATCTTAAGCTCCTTTAGTTTTTCTCTGGGTGGCCTCCACCCTGTCAATGTCTTTGTGGAGATGGGGTCTCAAGAACTGCATGCAGTACTCCAGATGGGGTCTCACCAACTGTCTGTACAGAGGGATAACAACTTCTTGTTTTCTACTGGTGATGCCTCTCGCTATGTATCCCAGTATCACCCCTGCCCTCCTTACTACCTTCTCACATTGCTTGCTCATCTTTAGGTCATCTGATATAACTACCGCAGGTCCCTTTCCATTTTTGTTGTCAGTATCTCTGCGTACTCTTCCCCTGGGTTTTTGTTTCCCAGGTGCATTACTTTGCACTTCTTCGCATTGAATCTAAGCTGCCATACATTTGACCATTCCTCCAACCTTGCCAAGTCCCTTCTCATCTTTTCCATCCCACCTTGTGTATCAACCCTGTTGCAGATCTTTGTGTCGTCTGCTAAGAGAGATACTATTCTTTCCAGTTGCTCTGCAATGTCACTTATAAAGACGTTAAAAAGGACTGGACCCAGTACTGAACCCTGCGGTACCCCACTAGTAATGCCGCTTTCTTCACTGTGGACTCCATTTACTATTACCCTCTGTGTCCTGTTGTCTAGCTAGTGTTTTACCCAGGCTGCCACCCTGGGACCCACTCCCATGCTGGCTAATCTGTTTATTAATCTTTTGTGCAGGACTGTGTCAAATGCCTTGCTAAAGTCTAGGCATGCCATGTCCACAGCCCCTCCCTGGTCTACTACTTTGGTCACCCAGTCAAAGAAATCAATTAGATTAGTCTGACATGACCTTCCCACTGTGAATCAATGCTGTTTTGGGTCCTGTGCCCCACTGGTCTCTAGGTACTCAACAATTCTTTCCTTCAGAAGTGATTCCATCATTTTCCCTACCACTGAGGTCAAACTAACAGGTCTGTAGTTTCCTGCCTCTGTCTTACTCCCACTTTTTTGAAGGGGAATCACATCCATCCTCTTCCAGTCCTCAGGTACCACACCATCCTCCCATGATTTGTTTAAAAGGGTAGTCAATGGTGTTACTAGTTCTCCCCTTAGTTCTTTTAGATTTCTGGGGTGAATTCCATTAGGCCCTATTGCCTTGTCTGCCTTCAATTTTAGGAGTTCTTTCAGAACCCTTTCTTCTGTGAAAGGACTGATATCGACCCCCCTATCTATAGTGCTTCTATTGACTGGATTAGGTACCTCCCCCTCAACTTCATTTGTGAATACTGAGCAGAAGTATTCGTTCGGTATCCTTGCTTTTTCACTGTCCCTCTCTGCCCATCCACCCTCCTCTTTATTCCACCTCGGTATCCCTCCCTTTGTCTTTCTACACTCCCTAATGTACCTATAAAAGGTTTTATCCCCCTTCTTAACCGAGTTGGCTATCTTTTCCTCAGTTTGGGCCTTTTGCTGTTCTGATTGCCTTCCTCACTTCCTTCTGCTTTAACTGGTACAGTTCTCTGTCCTACTCCTTCTGTGTTTCCTTATACTTCCTGAATGCTATCTTTTTCTCCTTAACCTTCCCCCCACCTCTTTTGAGAACCATTGTGATTTTTCATTTTGTTTTGATTAGTTTATTTGCTTCATACAAAGGTTTGTTGCCCCTGTGATGGCAGATTTGATGTTTCCCCATTGTTGCTCCACCCCTCCTTCTTGCCTGTTTGCTAGTGCTTTTCTAAGGCACTCTGCCATTTTGACAAAATCAGCCTTCCTGAAGTGCAGTACCTTCACTTTTGTATGGCTTGACTCTATAGCTGAGTTTATCGTGAACCACACTGTTTGGTGGTCACTTCTTCCCAGATGGCTACCCACTTCTAGATCTGAGATCCTCTCTCTGTTCCCATTGAGAGTACCAAGTCTAAGATTGCTCCCTCCCGAGTGGTTTCCAACACTAGTTGTCTGAGGCATGTCCCCTCTAGGGCATTGAGAATGGCCCTGCTCTTGGATGTGGCTGCAGCAAAGGTGCTCC